>JANBPO010002343.1:0-30220 GCA_024336825.1 Amorphophallus titanum
CCCCCACTCTAAAAAATAAAAAAATATATTTTCCAAGGGTTTACCCGGATCAGGTTCTATTCTCAGCTTGGTCCGCCTAAACCCCTCTAACTCTTCATATTCTCCTATAAAATCCCCTTAGAAGCTCAAGGGGCAAAAAAAAAAAGAGGAGCATGCTAACGGACACCCATTTGGACCTCCACAAGCACCCAGCAAGCAAAGATGGACGCAAATAGCTAATGCGTGCGTGGTTGGCTTATTGATCGGCTCATACATGCTGAGGGTATGTCACACGTACTTCCCTCATATGGCGTCTAGCCATCTCACACAAGTCCTTCCCCATTGCGTGTAAGGCGTTATGACAACTGCAAATACACCCACATCCCAGGTCCGCCCACATATGACTACCCCTAATGGCCACGCATACGCCATGATGCCGCGCTTATCTCTGTCACAGAACCGCGTTCACATCGCTCGCCCTGAGCTGGCCACCGATGCTTCTGATCAAGGATTCAAGTTAGCCGAACCCTAGCCTGGAAGTAACATTCCCGGGATCGGCTTCGACTCCCTAGCATAAAGATGTTCGCCTATTAGGAATCGTACCCGACCGCTCGTCTCGAGCCGCATCCGGCCCCCCCTCCAAGTGTCAGCCAGTGTCTTCCCCTGCCATGCGGTCTAGCCCTCCCTCGGTGAATCGGGCACGTCCCTAGTTCATTGTGAAGATCCTCTGTAAAAGCACGCGGATGTCCGCCTTGTTACGCATTGACTCGGGGACCGACACACGTGTTAGAATTGTCCCATGGCTTGCACCCATTGTATTTCGGCCTCCTCAGCCCATTTGTAAAGCCCACGTGGCTCTCATAAAGCACGAAACTAGTTGAACACACGTACCTGTACTTTGGTCTCAGTCTCACCTCCACAACACTTAACGCGTGTCTGGTGTCTCTGACTCTAGGAAACTAACCCTCCCAGTCAAATGCACCCCTATAGCTGCAGGGTACCCCTGATCCTCTATCCATGGCTTTAGACATATACAGACATCTCTCCAGCACGGAACAAAGGTGTTCGGATTCAATCTGATGTAAATAAACACCGACTGCTTACAGTCGGTGGGGAAAGACGTCCCGTACATGAGCCCCCACAATCTCCTACGCACTCGCACCCATAGAACCCCTCCTCTCTCCATGTGTCACCCAATCTTCTGAGCCTACGTGCCGCGTCCTAGCGACACTCCCCCAGTCAACCCTCGGTTCCATAGGTGATTGTTAAGAATCGACTGGCATGCCCACAGCCCGGTCTGGTCACCCTAGCCCCCGAAAACTTCTCGTGCCATTCGACCTCTCTCGACCTTCCGTAAAAGGCAAGTCCCCGATGCCATCATGAGGAGTATACGGCTATGCAGGAGGATACCTGAGATATATCAAACTCTCGTGTTCTCCTTCTCCGCTTTATTCCTTCCCTCATCCTAGCCACCGATCCCCAACCCCACAAAAAGGATGGCATGTCCGGTGGGACGTCTCCCGCCTTTCTTCTTTTTGCTGAAGAGAAGTCTATGCCCGCCCTGAAGCCGTGGTGACCTTTTTCCTATCCTTGCAGGAGAGATAGAGGGGGCATACACGCACATTTTCGGGTAGCTCCTAGTTTGCATTCCGACAGTCGAATTGTACCCAGCGATGTCGATCACTTTCGACAGCTTCGCCCCTATCGTTAGATCACCTTACTTCCTAGGTGTGGTCCCTGTGGCTGTTCCGCAACTACTCCCGGCGCCTGTGACTGTTCGTGCGGTCGACGCACTGTGCCCTTCTCTAGCATCAGTGGCCCGTCCGAGCATCAGGCTCGGGGCCTCCACCGCCGGTCCCCGTGGGGGCCCTACATCACCTCTTGCCCAGACAAGCACCAACTTCTAGGCCCAGTACCAGTTTGTCTCCAAAACAGGCTCTATGCCCCGGACCTCGGTCATCACCTTAGCACCTTACTTAGGCTCTCAGTGCTGAGTCCCAGTCGATCCAGCCCTCCACGCGAGTCTTCCACCCCGAGGCCAAGGCTCCCCAGCTCTTTACTCGGGTCCCCAATCCTGAACCCCAGCCAAGCCGGCACCCGACACGGGCTCTCGGCCCCAGGTTCGTGACTCCTCAGCATCTCACTCGGGCTCTCAGCTCCGAGTCCCAGTCGAGCCTACCCCCAGCATGGGTTTCCTGCCCTGGGGTCAAGGCTCCCCAGCACTTTGCTCGGGTCTTCCGACCCGAATCTCAAAAGAGTCATCACTCAATACGGGTTCCCAACCCTGAGTTCGAGGCTCCCTAGCATCCAGCCCAGGCATACAACCCTGGGTCTTCCCAAGGTCGGTCCTCAACGCAGACACTCCGCATCGGGCCCCTGGCCTCCCAGCTCTACCACAGGGTCTTTCTCCCTACCATCCAGCTACGCCAGTGTTGGCGATGAATTTATCCTTATCATTTATTCGTTTATTATTAGATGCATAGGCGTGCCAGTCACATAGGTGACAAATTTATCATGCGCTCGATCTGACTTGGTCAGACGAATGTGAAGTCTGTGTCGGGACAAGAAGTCTGCCATTCCATAAAGACAATGGCGTTAATTACATCCTTTAAGAAGGAGGAAAACCCTTGATTAATTGCCAAGATAGGATGCCACCGGGACTTGAGACAAAATGCATGCAAAGCAAGGTTGAAATGATAATGTGTGGGATTTGTTTATTTATTTACTCATGCTGGACAAGCACCGTTTATTATGTCTGGGCCTCGGTACGGGGCAGAGAACATAGGCCTGAAGATCACCATCACGCATAGCGAGAGCTTCTAGTTGGGCGTGACCCGACCTTCTGGCAGGCGCCATTTGATATACCGAGGGATTCAGTCAAATAAGCATGCATTGATTAGTTGATCTTCCTTTATTAGATTCACGATTTATTATCGTTGGGTCAGGGTCTGTTTGTTTCCTTAAGAGGTTGTTTGACCCTTTGATGGAAAGGGGTGTAAAGGTTGACTTAGAGTGAGTGGGGTAGTCAGGAAGACTAAGGTAGACCTTGGAAGACTAAGGTCTATGCAGATTGGGGGCTGAGGTCTATGCATGCTCGGACTTAAGGTCTATGCATGTTGGATGAAGTCTGGATAGGTTTGGACTGAGGTTCATGCATGATGAACTTAGGGTCTATGCATGTTGGGGTTTGAGGTCTATGCATATGGGCGGTGCCTATGTATGCTTAGGCTTAAGGTCGATGCACATTATGGGGGAAGGTCGACGCAGGTTGGGTAAGGTCGACGTAGGGATGTGGCAAAGGTCGATGCAGGCTTGGGGTAAAGGCCGACACATGTGGGTCGGCAGAATGGCTGATGGTCGGTGCAGGTTATAGGGTCGGTGCAAGAATGTGCGTCGACGCTATCGGCTCAATGCCAGCGAGAAGGGGGTGGTGACCAAGTCAGTGCAAGGATGTGCATCGACACTAGCGGCTAAGTCAGTGCAGGGATATGCGTCGACGCTAGCGGCTAAGTCAGTGTAGGGATATGCATCGACGCTAGTGGCTAAGTCGGTGCAGGGATGTGTGTCGATGCAAGGGCACGAGGTTGATGCACGCGGGCAAGGGTCTAGAGTCGATGCATATTTTGCGATGAGTTGGTGAAGATTAGGGGTAAGGTATGTGCATGCGGGTTGGGGTCGGTGCAGGTTTTGGGCTGAGGTCCGTGCACATGTTTGAAGTCAATGGATGTTGCGGGCTGAAGGTCCGAGCATATGGGGGGGTGAAGGTTGACGCATGTAGGAAGGTCGATGCGCCTTGGGATTCAAAGGTTGACGCATGCAAGGTAACTCAGTGGCGTCACCACCGATTCATGGTGAATGGCAGTGAGCCGGTGTCGTCGCCACATATTCAAGCGAAGGAAAGAAGGGAGTCGATGCTGCTGCCACCAACTCACACAAGTTTCCCCGTGTTGCTTATTTTGGGGGGTTTGGGGCCCAATAATCATGGGGTTATATGGAGGGATTCAAAACGATGGGCCACTAGTCTCACTTGAAGGGGTGATTGACCAAACTTTTAGAGGGGTTTTCAAGTTTGGATTAGATTGCATTAAATTTCCTCATGCTCATTTGTGTATTTGTTCCACAGTTTTAATGACTGTGCGAGGTTCATACTCCAGCACAAGCAAACACATTATTTCTCACAGTCTCATGATGGGACTCTATCTGTCAAGCGTATTTTTAGATACCTTGCTGGAACTCAAGACCTAGGGATTGGGTACCTTGCATCCTGTTCTTTTGATCTTATATCATACACAGATGCAGACTATGCTGGATGTAAACTTGATAGGAAAAGTGGGGTGATGGGAGGGATGTGTTGTGCTCAGGCGTTCTAAGAAGGGGGAGCACCACCCTTTCAGTCAAATGGACAGACTTAAGGCCAAGGACCCCATGAGGAAACCACAAAAGGAGAAGACCCTATGTAGGGATCTACTGGCAGAAGATCACTTGGGGTGGCACTGGACTGAGGCATTGCCCCTCGAGCCAGACAGGTCGGCCTTATGAGAGGGGATCGACATGACGGGCCAGAACGCAAGAGGAGGGGAAGAAACGAGCTGTAGAACACATCATGAAGTGGAAACTTAACAAGAATGACAGGAAGCAAGGAAAAGAGACATCTTTCATTCATAAATGAGAGTGACCAGGGGCTGGCCACGGGTCGAGCATTACAAAATACACGTGAAATAAAATAGCGAAAGGGGGAGGAATAAGAAGAAGAACAAGAGATGGAAGAAGCCTCCCTCCCTCGCTCCCCCCCTCTCTTTCTCTTACTCTCTTCCTCGCCTGAGCTCCCCTGGGCCTCCCGAGCTTGGATGAACAGGCTCTCTTTTTCCTCTTCTCTCTTTTCTCTGCATGGGCCTCTGCGTGTATTCCTCTCTCTCTACGTCTATGTGTTCTTGCCTGGAGAGGAGGGGCCTTTTTATATCTCTCGAAGCGAGAACGTTCGGAGGCGGGAACGTCCGAACTTGACGGACATTAAATGGGAGTTGACCCCTCCCATCCTCAGCTATAGGGGGATAGCCTGCTTGCCTTCACCCCTGGGTGACACCTCAGCTAGCTCTGTCCCTACTGCGCGCCAAAGGCCATAGGGCATGGCGTGGGATCTTCTTTGCCGGTTGCACCGGACAAAGAACAAGTTGAGAGTGTGCCGCTGGATGGGCAGAAAGTCGTGCCACTGGAGGCCTGCAAAGGTGTGCCGCTGGAAGGGCCTTGCAAGCGTGCCGCTGAAGGATTCTGAAGGCGCGTCACTGAGGCCCTCATAGGGGTGTACCGCTGAAGGCCTTAGAGGAGCGTGCCACCGAGGGGCTTGAGGGTGTGCCGCTGAGAGGGCAACCCGGGTGTGCCGCTGAGGACATCTGTAGGGTGTGCCGGATGGGCGGCCCTGGGGGTGTGCCGCTAAGGGCTTTGAGGGTGTGCCGCTGAGAGGCACCAACGGGTGTGGCGTTGAAGGGGCACAACAGGTGTGCCATTGGAGGGCCCTTGGGGCATGCTGCTAGAGGCCGGTTTCAATCCTTTGCCAGCAATGGTTGCAGCTCGTTGATTTTCTTCAGGAACTCAGGGGCAGTGAGTTTCCTGGGACATTCTTCACCGCCAGGGACCCGAAGGTGGGCTCATGGCAGTGTATAAATTCAGGAGGGTATACTGTCTTTTCCTTGTCATTTAATACGCCCGTGCGAAGGTGGGGGCCTGGCGAGCGGTAGCATTCCCCAGAGTCTTGGGCAGTGTGTATCCCCGGGTTTTCTCTCTTCAGCCCCGTCGTTGGTGCGGGATTGGGAGAGATGTATGGACGTGAAATTTTATGCTTCCACAAATGTCCCCCACCCACGGGTAGCACGGGTGAGGGATGAGACAAGCGGTGCACGTGGGTGCACTCGCTTTGCAGAGCACTACTGCCGCACTGCTGTGAAAAATTGGTGCGGCCGAGGGACTAACAATGTGATGTGACACAACCTAAGACGTAAGCAAGCAAGCACTCAAGCAATCCGAATGGGCCGAAGACGCCGGCCAACTCACACGGCGCTCACCCGAACCCGTGGATGACTCGGCGATGCCGAGGGGAGGATGTGGGGCTGGTCCCTTGCTGGTAGAGGGCCAGCAAAATTCACGCTCCTGCGTCTTCTCTCCACCCTCTGTCCTCACCTTGGCCATTCTCGATGTGGGCCTTTGACATTGTTGGACCACTAGGTGACCCAAATGCTCAGGTTCAACAGAAATCCTTCATCCTCATAGCAACCGAGTATTTCACTAAGTGGGCAAAAGCAGAGGCCTATGCCGAGATCAAAGCTACCACCGTTTGTCGCTTCATCATGAAAAATATCATTTCACGATTCGGGGTGCCAAGCGACATCGTCACGGACAACGGGTCGCAATTCATCTCGCAAGAACTCCAGGACCTTTGTAAGAAGTTTGGTATTGCATTGCATCATTCATCGCCATATTACCCTCAAGGTAATGGCCAAGCTGAGGCCATTAACAAAATCCTTCTCAAGATCATCAAGAAAACATGCGAGTCACACCGTTATGCTGATTGGGTCGAATGGTTAACAGAAGCTCTATAGGCTTACCGCACCTCTGTCCGTACTCCCACGGGGCAAACCCCATTTGCTATTACTTATGGGATGGAGGCGGTACTCCTGTACAAAATTCTGATCCCTTCCCTAAGGGTGCAGCTCGACAAGGAACTTAACCTCGACAATCATCGAGAGGCGTTACTCGTCCAGCTGGAACTCTTAGACGAGAAGAGGTTGAATGTGGCCAATCATGTTTCTGTTTATCAAAAATGTGTCTCGCGTCATTTTCAGAAGAAGGTAATTGAATGAAAATTTGAAGTGGGTAATATAGTTTTGAAATGAAAATTCATTAGAACAGGAGGTCCTAGGTCCAAGCTGCAACCGAACTGGGAGGGACCATTTGTAGTGAAGCAAGTCTATCCCGGGAACGCGTATCTTCTTGTAAACGTCGAAGGGGAAGAATTATCACATGCATGGAATTGTCTGTATTTAAAACACTTCTATCCATAATAGAGTTGGGCTAAAATAACTATTGGACGACAAGGTAACCTTCTCTCTTACCATCGGGCATGATTCCGTGGCACGACCCATGCACACATCACACGGTCCCCCTTTTGGCTCGGGCATTCTATCTCGCATGAGCCCCGTTTCTCCTTCGGCCATGCCTGGGAAAGGTGACGGTCCTTTGCTCTCCTCCTTTCGACCCAACACAGGGGCAAAGGGACTGACGGACTAGATGACTGACCTGGGCGTTCCCCAATACGGGAGCGGTCTCAAATATGGGTAAGGGCTCAAAAGAAAAAGTTAGAGAAGGAAGAAAAGAGACACCACAAAAAATGCCCCTGATCTTAGTAACCGGGCCTGCTTCTCCTAACCAGAGTTGAGGTTCACGCAAAATGGTGAAGGGTAGTGCAGCATCGTGGGAGAAAATCATGTTTTGAAGCACGACAAGAGGGCAAAGTCCCCGCGGGTTTTCTAACTCGGGCGTGAGCGTGCCAGCCAAAAAACCCCTAGTACAATACACCGACTCCTTGAGGGGTAGCACCCTGGAAAGAAATTGGGACCCCATGCTCTGCGCCACTGCGCCAGGTTTAACCACCAACTGTCTTCCACTTTTCTCCCTCAAGGACCAGAGACCTGTCTTGGGCATGGCCCTTCGAGAAACACCGTTTTGTGAGCTGAAACCTCAGTCAAAGGGAGGAAGACTATCCCTAAATCACGCATCGTGCCTCGGAAAAGTCTCCGACGGTTAGGCTAAGGCCCTCATTAACCAGGTTAATTTAGCCTCCAAAATTTAAAAAAAATTGAATACTTTGGAAAAGATAAAAAAAAGAAAAAAAAGAAGAAGAAAAAGAAGAAAGATAAAAAGATAAAAAAAGAAAAGGGGTGTAGTTGTAGTCTTGCCTTTTCTTTCTGTGGGACTTGTATATTCATGGTCGTTGTTGTAAATCTAGACTAGTATATATAAATACCACTCTGATATTTTAAATTACTTTCATATTATTTTAATTAATCATTGTAAAAATTAACATTACGCACCTGCGAATTCCAATTTCTAATGTAATCCCTCGACAAACCCCACTAACCCTTCGGGGGCCGCATCAGCCTCCTGGGTGGCATCCCCAGTTCTTGGTAGCGGTAGTCCGATACTTGTATCGGGTTATCGGTACCCTAAACTCTGGGTCGTTACAAATACACTCAGCACCCGATCCAGTCTGGCACTCAACACTTGGTGCAGGCTCCGAGGCTTCGAGCGGATCCCTACAACGAGCTAAGGAGAATTGTGTGTGTGTGACTTGTCAGTCAGTTTAGTACGCCGAGGGTATGTCCTTTGTACTTCTCTCACGTGTTAACTAGTTGTAACACACAGGTCCGCAACCGCTACATGTGAGACGCTACGACAAGGGTAGGCGCCCCCTCACGCCGGGATCGCCCCTCACGTGCCCGTCAGTCGCGACCATGCACGTGTCATGACGTCTTGCTCCCTCTCAGTTGCAAGGCCACGTTCGACCGCTCAACTTGAGTCGTGATCGACCCTCACCCAGATACTGGATCGAAGTATCCTCTCAGTCGCCCAGTCTGTTGAAAGCCCCTGTTTGGCACCGCGGCCATGGCCCACGCCACGGGAGGAACCTTCTGTAAAACACACGTGTGTTCACACGTCACGCATCGACCCGGGGATTGGCTAGCTCGTCGAAGTTGTCCCGTGGCATGCATTTGTTGTACCCTGGTCACCATGGCCCACCTATAAAAATATATACATCTCAGTGTTACACCGCCAGTTGGATGTATGCCCCCACATCCATGTTCAGGCCTCCAGCAACCCTCTATGTCACCCAACGTGAACCTCCAGCCCCCCTTTTACCCCCAACTAGCACTATCCAGCCTGAGACGAACCTACAGGTGCAAAACACTCTCGAGTCTTCACCCCGGGTTTCAGGAATACGGACTCTGCTTCAGCATGGAATGAAGGTCTTTGGATTTAATCTGATGTAAATAAACACCTACTGCATGCGGTCAGTGGGGAAAGACGTCTTGTACACGACTCCCCACAGTCACCTATGCACTCGCACCCACGGAACCGTTCTTCCCTCCACGTGTCTCTCACCCCTTGAGTCCACGTGCCGCGCCCTGGAGGCACATCCCCAGTCAAACATTCGGTCCCACGGGTGATTGTCGAGAAATCGACTGGCACACATGCATCCTAGCCATGTTTCCCCTTTACCTGGAAACCTACTGTGTCATTCGGTCTCCCCTCGACTCTCCGTAAAAGGTGATCACTTTCGGCAGCTGTCCCCCAGTCATTGGATCTGATAGCTACGTGGTAAGGTGAGCTAGAAGGGAAGGGGTTGAATAGATCACCTTTTAAAAAATTATTTACGTAGAAATTCAAACCACTAGAAAACTGAGGATTGAGAGGTTTCAAGGAAGATGGTCTAAGTGCCGCTAGATCAAATGGTTGCTACGCATAAACAAGAGAACCAGAAAAGGATCAACAAACCACAGATGGAGCACAAAGGTTTTTAAGGTGGTTTGATTGCAAACCCGCAATCTACGTCCACCCCTTACTCCTCGGAGTAAGGCTTCCTTGCACTAAGAAGCAAGAACTAGCAGACTCAGTCTGCGAACATACGCTGACGAACAGCTTGGACTCAAGGAACACTCTCCTTGACCAACCGGAGGATCATCGGGTAATAGATCCATTCAATCCCCCCTTTCTGGATCTCCTATAGACATTCCATCTGTAGGATTTGGTCTCTAGGTGTCCATACAGTATTATCAAGGAGGGTCAGCCGGGAGCACCACACCAAGCTGGGTAGCAGCCAACACACCGAGACCAGTAGCAACGGACACATTACCTGTAGGGAGGCATGGCGCACAGATGGGCGCAGGGGCCCCGGGGCCAGGTAGCGGGGGTGGAGGATCGACCAGAGAGTAGGGGCCTCAAGAGCAGAAGATGGCGGAGGAGGAGTAATAGGCAAGGCAGGCCCCATGGTAGAAGGCGCTATCGATGGCACGGCAGCATGCGCCAGGAGCAACAACTGAGATAGTCGGGGCTTTACGCGAGGAAGGAGAAGCACCAGGGTTATACAGAGGCACAGAAGTGATAGGGGAGGAGGCCGGTGGGGGAGCTCGAGCGCGAGCAGGCCACCAAGCCATGACTGTCGGAGGAGCTGGGGCACAAGCTGATAGAGCGGGACCCGGGCCACCTGATCTAGAGGGAGCAGGCCCCACGGTCGGAGGGGGAGGCTTCTTGTAGTTACCAATGAGGTGGCCAAGGTGCAAACAACCCTGGCAGAATAGCGGAGGCTCTGGGTAGACGATGGTCTGCCAGGTGCCGCCACCTCCAATGCCAACCCAGACACGCACCGGGAGGGGCTTGGAAACGTCCAACAGAACGCAGACCCGGGCAGCATGGGTTTTGAGGAGGTAGGAGGTGTTCCTGTCGATCTTGTGGATAGGCCCAATTCTCCCGATGATGGAGAGGATCAAGGCATCATTGTAGAAATTAGCCGGAAGGCCGGGCAGCTCCATCCAAATGGGGATGATCAGAGAATTGACATCTGGGCAGAAATCAACGGACCATTGGATGAACTTAAAGGGGTGGCCTTGCACATGCAGGGATTCTTTAAGGAGAACCTGTAGGTAGTCGTCGAAGTTCTGGAATCGGATGAGAAGATGGCGGAAATCTAAAGCACTGAGGATGAAATCCTGCTTAAGGGAGAACCACTAGGCTAGGTGTAAACGGATGTCCTAAAAGGGAGGGTGCCCGCGAGGAGTACGAGCAATGATGGCAAACTGGAGGAGCTTACAGGACTCCTTAACCTCGTCGACGGAGAAGAAAGTAGTAGGTACCCCAGAGTCTATCAGGGTAGAGGGGTGGACAGTGAGGGAGGTAGCCGGAGGCGAGAGCGACTGCAACATGATCTGGGCAAAAGAAGGGCCAGTCGCAGAGGATGGGGCCTGTATGCTCACCGTCGGCCAGGCAGAGCCTCCCCCACCAGACGCACCTCCAACCGATGGCTTAATGCTAGAGACACTAGAAACTAGTAGGGGAGGGGTCTAAGGTGAACCAGAAGGCAGGGAGCTGGCACACGGCAAAGAAGGAGAAACACCAGTCGAAGGGGATACTGGCAGGACGGCCACCGACACCAGAGCAGAGTCTGAAGCCACGCGGTGAGGATGGGGAACATAGGTAATGGGTAGGCCATGGGAGGTGATAGGTAATGGCAGTGGGCCGGTGGAGAGACAACTTGAGGAGGCAGCTGGAGCACCATCTGGCAAAAGGAGATCATCGTAAGCAATCGAAGACCCATCAAGGCCAGGGTTGACCGGGAACAAAAGCACAGCTAAGGAAGACGATGGGGCAATGTTGGATGGGGGGTTCACAGCCGCTGGAGGCACAAGGGAGGCCCATCCAACAATGTGGGGGGGGGGGGGGCAAAGGCAGATCATCAGAGGAGAAGGTAGGTGGGCAAGCACTGGAAGAAACACGGTGGTGAGTTTATTGTGGGGTAAGACTACTTCGAAGCTAAAGAACATAGTGAACATGATATTCCTAGGACCCCAATTTGGGTAGAACAAATCAGACAACCTAGCTCTGATACCAAATTTGACGTGGGACAAGCTATCAGACGCCCTAGGACCTATGTGATAGCAAGCACGACTTGATCCACGGACCCGAGCAATAGCAGACTGACCACACGCGTCACTCAGATTTAGGGGTGACCTGACAATGGAGGGGTAGACGGTGCCCCACGGTTAGCCTACACGGTTAGAGCCGCTAAGAGTTATATGGGGGAGGATAGACCTAAGGTCTGAAGGTAGCCCAACTCAGCCGAGGCAGAGCCAGTGCCCGAGGGTGGGAATGACGACAATCTCTCACATGGCAATGGTCAACACTCAATGTTCGGGAAATTTAGAACGACCTCTCCCCACCTTCGACGTGAGCATGAAAAGATACTAGAAAAGTAATGCCAAAGAGCAAGGGTCAGATCTATACCTTGCTGAGTTTGAAGAGGCTGGCACCGATCGGAGACGAGGGCGAGTTGGGGAGAGTGAGCACCTGGCAAACATGCTGTGTTGGTGGAGCTTCCGGTCGACCCTGCTAGTACAAGCAAATGGAATAACCTCCACGTAGGGAGGGGGAACTCGGGGATGGGCACACAGTACAGCACTACCCTCGCGCAAGAGGGGGGAACTCGGGGAAGGGAATGCTCGAGTGAATCATCACTTGCTATCCTGCAGGGCAGAATGGAAGAACTTGCGCTGGAACGCTGCACATAGGACCCCAAAAGTGGTGCCGCTTGCGCCAAAATGTCACTGGAGGAGTTCTGTGGTGCTCTACCAAGTTCAGTGATGATTTGAGGTCGCTGGTGGGTGGGGCGGAGTCGACAAGCCAACCTGCGCATTTCTGTCTCGCAGGACAGGTTGGCGCAGTCGCCGTGTATAAGGGAGAACTCCCACCGGGAGCCTTCAAATGAGGCGGGACTAGTGTGGTTGGTTGGAGAACAGGAAGCTCTACGTACCAGCCAAGTTTGACAGCCGTTGGAGCTCGGTGCTGATCGCGGTCACTTCTGGAACACGCCCCTATTTTTTAGGTGAGCAGGCAGACAGGGGCAGGATGCCCAGGGTAGTACGCTCAGCACAGAGGTTGGATCATGATGAAACCAGTAGAGATGATTTCAGTACGTCGAGGGGTATGACTCCGATGAAGAAGGCTCGACCAGAAGATTGAAAGGGAAGGCGTGACACGTTCTGCTAATCAGTTACACACTCTGGGCAGACTGCTGCGCTCCAGCTCTATGCAGTCACACGAGATCGGGCACCACAAACTGTGCCAAAGTCGAAATGGGGCAAAATCACCTTTGGAACACAGAGGGCTCGGAGAAGAACCAACCCTCAGAAGAGAGTTTAGGCTGAATAATGCTGTGGAAGTCAATGTAGCCTCTTCAAACTGGAACTCAGTTGCTGTCTCAGATCTTGCGCAGTCTTGCAAGAATGGATGACACGATCTGTGCCGTGGTCGAAACGAGGTGGGACCACTTCTGGAGGGAAGCAGGCTTGGAGCAGAACAATCCCACAGAAGAGAGTTTTTGTTGATTCACGCCTTCGGAGTCATGGAAGATTTTGCAAGTCGGGCCTCAGAATCAGACTCAAATCTACAAGCAGCAGGGTGGAGTGAACTCCCAAGCCGAGGCCGGGGGTGAAGCCGTGAGTTCCCAGAGTCGCCGTCGATGATCCTGGGAGAGGGGGTGCGTGGGGAGCAGAGGGAGAGGGCTGGTGTGTCATCCTGAGAAAGGGACCCTAACCCAGGGGGTATCGTGTAGTGTGTGGTCGCTATATTAAGGAATCCTTCCCTAATGATGAAAGGATAGGTTACCTCGCTACCCAGCTATTGTTAGCTAGACTCTTTTTTAGGGGTAAAAATGCTTAAGGCAAAGCCCGTTCCAGGCATGAGACAACTCTTCTCCCTCAGCGTTGATTAAATGATAGGTGTTCCCCAGACACACCTCTTTAACTACAAACGGACCCTCCCAATTGGGTTGCAGCTTAGACCTAGGGCCTCCTACTCGAATGATTTTACGTTTCAAAACCATGTTATCCACTTGAAATTTTCTTTCGATGACCTTCTTTTGAAAATGTCGCAAGACACGTTTTTGATAAATAGAAACATGATTGGCCGCATTAAGCCTCTTCTCATCCAAGAGTTCTAGCTGGACTAGCAACGTCTCTCGACGCTCGTCGAGATTGAGTTCCTTATCAAGCTGCACTCTTAGGGAAGGGACTAAAATCTCATATGGGAGTACCGCCTCCATCCCATAAGTGAGAGCAAAAGGGGTTTGCCCTATGGGAGTACGGATGGAGGTGCGATAAGCCCATAGAGCTTCTACTAATCTGTCGGCCCAATCAGCAAATTTGTGTGACTCGCATGTTTTCTTGATAATTTTAAGAAGGGTTTTGTTGGTGGCTTCGGCTTGGCCGTTGCCTTGTGGGTAGTATGGTGATGAATGATGCAATGAGATATTGAATTTCTTACAGAGGTCCCAGAGTTCTTGCGATACAAACTGAGGCCCGTTGTCGGTGACGATGTGGCTTGGCACTCCAAACCGCGAAATGATATTCTTCATGATGAACTGGCAAACTATGGTGGCTTCGACTTCTGCATACACTTCAGCTTCCGCCCACTTGGTGAAGTACTTAGTTGTGGTGAGGATAAATATTTTTTGCTTACTGTGAGCATTAGGATCACCCAGCGGTCCTACAATATCAAAAGCCCACATGTAGAATGGCTAAGGAGCAGAAAGGGGATGGAGAGATGAAGCAGGAGCGTGAATTTTGTCAGCATGGAGTTGGCACTGAAGACACCTACGGACATAGGTGGAACAATCTTCTTCTGGGGTTGGGAATTAATAGCCCTGCCTAAGAATCTTCTTTGCCAAAGCCTGACCATTAACGTGCCCTCCACATTCACTTGCGTGAGCTGCTTCGACAACTTTCCAAGCCTCATCATCGTCAAGACATCTCATGAGAACTCCACTTAGAGTACACCTATACAATTCTCCTACAATAATCATGTATCTCGAGGCGACTCTTCTGATGGCCTTGCGCTGCTCGATGTTGGCCGTCTCTGGGAATGAACCATCCCTACAATATTGCTCAATCTCATGATACCACGACAATTCCTCTTCTTCTAAAATTTCCTCAAGCTCAGTTAATGACACTTCTTTCAAATCTTCCTTCTCAGCCTTCTTCTCTACGGACTTCCTAAGGTTATCAAACCATGGATCCTGAAGGGAAGGGGTGTCTAATCACTGGACCACAATGCTCTCAGTGGAATTGATAACTCAGAAGAACGGTGAGCTAGAAGGGGAGGGGTTGAATAGATCACCGATTTAAAAATTCTTGCGCGATACAACCACACACACGTCAAAGACTGAATTGGAAAGATAAGGAGTGGATCTAATTAGCAGTCGATCAAGCAATTGATGCTCACAATTGGCAGGTGAACAACTCAACAATTAAACCACAGAATGAGGCAACGAGCTTTTAAGGTGGTTCGATTGCAATTCCGCAATCTACGTCGGACTCCCTGGAACGTCAACGTTCCATAGTCACTGATTTCATGTCGATAGGCGGTCATTCGGGACCGTTAGGAGCCCAGGAAGTCCAGTTACTCCATTTGGGTCAATTTCATAGAATTACCCCGATTTGACTCCTATTGGAGTCTATGTGTTGTGTATGACCATCACCGTTGTATCCCCTTCATTTCAGAACAAACGGGGCGTGGAAAGGCCATAATCGGACCAATCCCATGTTTTGCTCGCCATAACTCCTTCGCGATTCAACGGCAACCGCTCAAGGTGCATAGGCGGCCGGTTTCAGACCGTTTATCGTGTCTCGATTTTAGGTCGAGTGGTCAGTCGATAGACCGCTCTGAGGCATGAGCGGCCAGGAGTGGTCCGCCCATCCTCCGTGAGTGGCTAGTCACCAGCCGTTCATCTTCCTCGTTGGGTTGAGCGGCCATGTTTTGCCTGCTTATCCAAGTTGACCTTTGGTCAACAATTTTGTGTCAGTTCAGATAGGCGATTTGGTTAAAACCGTTCTGACCAACACTATTGTAGGTCAGTTGGCTTGAGCGGCTAGTCCTTAACTGCTCATGCCTTTGGGCAGCCCAGCCCTAACCGCCCATCTGTTTTAGTGTGTAGGGGTTTGTTCCCTTGGGCGGTTGGCTCCCAACCGTTCATCCCCTTTGAATGGTCCATTCAAGACTGTTCTTCCCCTTTGAATGGTCCATTCCAGACCGTTCATCCCGCTTGAATGGTCCATCATAGACCGTTCATCCCTAGTTGGGTTCGTGTGTTGTCTGTCGGCCGTGATGGCCTATTTTGCATCCGTCTGTCTTAGGTTTGTGTCCTAGGGCGGTGTCTGTGCGTCGGTGGTTCTCTGGATTAGTCGGTTCGGGGTTGATTATGTGCGGTCTACTCTTTGACTGCTCCAATTTTCCCTAATGACTTATCTAGGACTACCATTATTCTTGTCTCTGTGTGCGTAACGACTCTTGGATCGCTTATGCCTAGAGCGTCGTTTCCCGATGTTTCGATTTTCGTATATCTTGGCTTGACCTTATGATTTGTCCGTTGTCCCGTGGATGTCTCTTGATGTCCTATGAGAGCTATGACCATGATATCAGGTGGCCAGGAGTGCTCTTGCCATGGGTAGTCTTCTGTACTACTTTTTAATGTCATTGTTTGGTTCTGATCAACTCGGTGTGACCTAGTGGTTGACAGGTGACCTTGTGTGTGTCTCGGTGGTTCTGTCCAGTTTGAGTCATGGTTCTGGATGTCGTGAGGTATCATCTTACCTCATTCTACGTATCCAGGTGTGCTGAGGGTTCTCGGTGTTCCCTCGGGTCTCAGTGAGTCATTTCTTACGGTGAGTCATTTTCTCTGGCTTAGGATTAGACCGATTGGCGGCTTGTTCTACTTTGTACGATGATCTTGACTTCGAGTCGTGAGACTCAAGGATCGTTGTAGTTTTAGGTCTAGTTGTCTTGTCCTGAGTCTGTCGGTAGTTTCCTGTGCTGCCATTGGTGCTTCGTAGTACAAGCGACAGTGTTTCTTTGCCTGTCTGTACTCCAGCACTCACGTTTTAGAGTTTGTGTCTCGTGATCCTCCACTAGTCGTAGCCTTACGACACGTTTCGACGTGTCAACCTTTACAGCGAGGCATTTCTTGATTTACGATTTTTAAGCTAGTTCTGTGGGCTCCCACGCTCGATAGTAGTGTCCTCGACCGTAGCATCCTACGGGGGGAGAATACTAGCTAGAGGCCTGGCTTAGGCGAGAGCCAGTGTGTGCACACGTGGTCAGGGGCTTTGGACTTGGCCACAATGCCCCGTCGGTCAGTGCCCCGGCTTGCTAGTTGAGGGCAGGGATCCTCGGATGCTCTGGCACTCCCGTTGAATATCCCCGTGGGAGGTCTTCATGTGAGGGAAGGGGGAGACACGGGGAGAGAGGGAACACGGAGGGAGACGGCGTGACACAAGGTGACTAGTGTCACATATTTTCCTTCTATTTTCTATTTTTTTAAGATTCCTCTCCCTTTTCTCTTTGGCCCTTCCTTTTCTTGGTTTTATGTATCTGTCCCTCTACACTTGGCCCATCCACCTAGCTTCGATTAGGCCTATGTCACTTGAATTCTCCTCATATAGCTTGGCCCATTTTGTGTGTGGGTCATCCCTTGCCCCCTTTTCTTCTTCATTCATTTTTTTAGTGTCCACAAATGCCCCCCAGCCGCGGGTGGCGCAAGCGAGGGACGAGGGAGCGGGGCCTGCGGGTGCAACCTTTCGCTTGACTAGCGGTCAGTATTGGCGCAGAATATCTTCGGCTTCAAACGAACAACCTGAGCCGCGAATCATGTCGATTGGTCCCGATTGAGGGTCGGGTGCTAATCAGAGTGATGTCGTCGATATTGGGTCTATACCGACGCAAGGAATTGAGCTCATCTGGCCTAGACGAAAGGTCTAGGTCAGTGTGTTCACCCGTTCCTATGAGGTGTCGAGACTAGCGTGGTTTATTTGTTTGATCGTCGACACGGGGTTAATGCCAACGCAAAGAGAGTGCTTGTTCCCTGACTTAGACGGAAGGTCCAGGCCAGGTGTATGTTCACTAGTGCTGACAAGGTGTCGGAACTGCCGTGATTTATTTGTTTGTTCATCGACATGGGGTTAGTGCCAACGCAAGTTGAGTGCTTGTTCCCTGACTTGGACGGTAGGTCCAGGCCGGGTGTACATTCGCTAGTGCCGACAGAGTGTCAGAACTGACATGGTTTATTTGTCTGTTCGTCGACACAGGGTTAGTGCCAACGCAAGAAGAGCGCTTGTTCCCTTCCTTGGACGGAAGGTCCAGGCCGGGTGTACATTCGCTAGTGCCGACAGGTTGTCGAAACTGGCGTGGTTTATTTGTTTGTTCGTCGCCACGGGGCTAGTGCCAACACAAGGAGAGTGCTTGTTCCCTAACTTGGACGGAAGGTCCAGGCCGGGTGTACATTCACTAGTGCCGACAGGGTGTCGGAATTGGCGGGGTTTATTTGTCTGCTCATCGACACGGGGTTAGTGCCAACGCAAGGAGAGTGCTTGTTCCCTGACTTGGACAGAAGGTCCAGGCTGGGTGTACATTCGCTAGTGCCGACAGGGTGTCAGAACGGACGTGATTTATTTATTTGTTTGTTGACACGGGGCTAGTGCCAACACAAGGAGAGTGCTTGTTCCCTGACTTGGACGGAAGGTCCAGGCCTGGTGTACATTCGCTAGTGCCGACAAGGTGTCAGAACTGGCATGGTTTATTTGTTTGTTTGTCAACATGGGGCTAGTGCCAACGCAAGGAGAGTGATTGTTCCCTAACTTAGACAGAAGGTCCAGGCCGGGTGTATGTTTGCTAGTGCTGACAGGGTGTCGTAATTGGCGTGGTTTATTTGTTTGTTCATCGACACAGGGCTAGTGCCAACGCAAGGAGAGTGCTTGTTCCCTGACTTGGATGGAAGGTCCAGGCAGGGTGTACATTCGCTAGTGCCAACAGGGTGTCAGAACTGGCGTGGTTTATTTGTTTGTTCGTCGACACGGGCCTAGTGCCAACGCAAGGAGAGTGATTGTTCCCTGAGTTGGACGGAAGGTCCAGGCCGAGTGTATGTTCGCTAGTGCCGACAGGGTGTTGAAACTGGTGTGGTTTATTTGTCTGTTTGTCGACACGGGGTTAGTGCCAACGCAAGGAGAAGGTTTGTTCTTTGGCCGGACGAAAGGTCCAGGTCAAAGTAGAGGGTCCTTTTGTTTTGTTGTTTCTTTTTTTTCTCTTCCCTTTTTTCTCTTCTTTTCCTTTTTTTCTTTTTCTTTCTTCTCCTTTTTTTCTTTTTTTATCTTCTTTTTCCTTTTTTCTTTCTTCTTCTTCTTTTCTTTTCTTTTTTTTTGTCTTCCTTTCTCTTCCTTTGAATGAGTATTGGCAGGTCTCATGGGAGGGCGGAAATGTATATTCACTCGAACGGGGATGTGTACTCATCCAAGGTAAAGCGTAGAGTCCTATCATTCATTAAACAGCGGGAGTGGAGCATGATACAACTTCAAGTGTCTACCATTAAAGGGCAGAAACTGAACTTCTCCCCGATGATCGACAATTACATATGCTCCTCCTTCATACACTTTCTGGACCACATAAGGTCCGTGCCAGTTTTCATTCAGCTTGCCTTTAGGATTGACAGCCATGACTTCTCTTCTTTTGACCATGACAAGGTCACCTTTCTTGAATTCATGCTCCTTGACGAGCTTGTCGAAGGTACGTGCCATCCGGGCCTGATAGACCTGGATGTTCTACTGGGCTTGAAGTCATTTTCCTTCTAAGTTGGAGAGCTCTTCAAGTCTTCGCTCGACATTTGTTTGCCCTTCATGGACTAATCCGTGTTGGACTGCGACCCTTAGGGAGGGTATTTCCAACTCGATGGGGACAATTGCTTCTGAGCCATACGCCAAGGAGAAAGGTAAGTAGCCCGTTGGGGTCTTGTACACAGTTCGATATGCCGATAGCACCTCGTACATCTTCTCTTCCCAGTCTCTTTTGTTAGAGCTAACAATTTTGGCTAGGAGAGTACAGAGAGTCTTGTTAAAAACTTCAGCCAGCCCATTGACCTGTGGGTCGTAAGGAGTTGACATCCTCCAGTCAATCTTGTACTTTTTCGCCAGCCGATAGACCTTCTGATTGCGGAAGTGCCTGCCGTTGTCTGAGATAATTCGGTCGGGGGTGCCAAATCAGAATATGATATTGTGGCAGACAAATCTAACCACAATTTCTCCAGTTACCTCCTTTAGGGCAACAGCCTCCGCCCAACGGGAGAAGTAATCAGTCGCTGCCAGAATGTACTTGCACCCTGCGGATGATGCCGGCAGTGGACCCACGACGTCTATTACCCTTGGGCAAACGGCCAGCTGGCAACTATAGGATGCAGTGGCATGGGCGATTTTCTAGGCACCGTCGTGTGCTCCTGACACTTCTGGCAAGACTTGGCATACTTGTAATAGTTGTCAAACATTACCGGCCAGTAGTAGTCAAGTTTCTTTATTTCAATCTTCATTTTTGGTCCCGCCTGGTGTGCACCAGCTGTCCCGGCGTGAACCTCCTTCATGACTCTCCAAGCCTCTTCAGTGGAAAGGCATCAGAGGAACAATTTTTGTTTGGCGTCGGCCATGACTCAGAATAGTATCCCGTTCCGGACTTCATAAGAGTCCTTTGTTCTGATTAGCTTGATCTTCTCTTCTCTTTGCTTGGATAATTGCTGATATTTGAACCACTAGATAAGAGGTCTCTCCAGTCGGGTAGGCCGATGGCGTCTGCTGTGGAGACCTCAAGTTCCCCTTCTTCTAATTCTTCTATGATACTAGGCACCTGGCGCTGATTTATCACTCGGATGTTGAGCGATCTGCCTGGCGGCACTGCCAGTGAACTTGCCAATTTCGCCAGTGCGTCAGCTTGTGCATTTTCTCCTCTGGCGACGTGGCCTATCTCAATGAGGTAGAACTGCTCCATGAGCCCCTTTGCCTTAGTGTGTTAAGGGAGTAGCTCAAGTTTTCAGACATCAAATTGTCCTTGGACTTGCTTGACGATCAGTAGAAAATTGCCAAATACTTGTAACATTTTGATCTCCATTTGCAGGGTGACTTGGAGGCCAATAATCAGAGCTTCATACTCTGCTTCATTATTTGTGTAGGGCTTGTTGTTGGAATATGAAGTGTGCAACACTTCTCCATCTGGAGATTTGAGTACGATGTCGACTCCAGCCCGCACTTTGGTATGCCCGGACGGGGTTGTTTCTGTTCTCAAAGCCCTATTGAAGTACAGCTGCCAGGCGGCCTGTTGGACTTGGTCCACTTCCAGTATTTCATCTTCAGGCAACTCTGTGACCAGTGGGGAGTCTTCGGGCATGGGGTGTGCTGCGAAGAAGTCTGCGATGGCTTGCCCTTTAACGGCCTTCTGTGGCACATAGGTGATACCAAATTCCATTAGCAGTATGGCCCACTTGCCAAGACGCCCTTTCAAGACTGACTGGGAGAGGATGTGCTTGATAGGGTCGGCCTTGGATATCAGGCTCACTTCATGAGACAGCATGTAATGCCTCAGCTTCTTGATCATGAAGACTAAGGCAAGGTAAACTTTTGTTACTTGCCCGCCAGGGGTGAGGAGGGGCTGCCTTTCGACAGTGCCACGAGGGACTCCAGCCTCTTCCTGGGGTCTTCAGGTGGAGAGGCGACCAGCGCCCATCTTGGTCAGGAAGTGGCAGATGTCAGACTGCGGACAGAGTGGATACTGAGTACCCGATCGGTGGTGCTGATGTTGCACCGGTCAGCGACGAGTTCCTTGGAGCCGTACTACCCACATCGATTCGCGAGGAACTTTGGGTACGACCAGGGGATCCCGCCGAATCAGGAGTTCTCTTTGACAGGCAAGCGGTACCGGGGCAGAGACACCCACGTACTTGCTGCAGGATGGTGGGACTTCTACAGCCGTCGGGAGTTAGAGCAGTTCCCGATGCCGGGATAGGGATGTCGAGGGAGGTTCGACGTTCACTACGCCAGATGGTGGTTCGAGCACAGCCACCTATACCGTCAGAAGGCCTCTGCGATCCGGAAGGCGGAGGAGAGCCGCTTGCTGAGGGAGGATTTGCCTCCTATTGCACTGGACGACGGGTACTTGAGGACCCGCATTGCTTGGATCCGTCGAGAGATCGAGCGGGTTATGGAGTGGTGGCCCCAAGGTGGCTGGGGTTTGACTTCTGGGAGTCGGAGCAGTGGTGGGGCACTGAAGCCCCTGGTGCAGACTTCAGCGAGAGCAAGGTGACAGGTGGAAAGGGGTCCCGGCCAAATGCGCCTAAGGCCTAGTGGGCCCAATTTTTGGCCGATTGTGACTTTCAGAGCTAGGGTTCGCTGGGTTGGGAGCTCCCGCACGAGTGCTTTGCCAACTCAGCGATCGGCGACTAGCGGCGACACATTGCTCGCACGATCGGGTCTACCGGGCCCGTGGAGTTCTTGTCCCAGATTGAGTGCGCCCGCACTCTGCGGGACATCTGGGAGGCCGTGGCGAACGTGGCCCAGGTGCTGGCATTGAAGCCAGAGTAGCAGGTACTGTTGCCACCGACCCACTTTGGGGCTCCAGGTATGGCCTTGTTTGGGATACTCCATCCCTTTTTCGTTTGTTGCTTTTTGGTTATAACACTGGGACATTGTATAATGCTGTGTCTCTTGACAGGTTCGGTGACGGAGGGGGATAACCCCTCCACGGAGGCATCCTCGGGGAGCGGGGACAGAAGTCTGCAGCCAAGGCGAAAATGCCCCCGAGTAGAGGCTGCAGTAGCTGAGACTAGCGAGTCTTCTGGAGGACTCGGGGCTGACGGGGTAGCTGATGTAGAGATAGCTCTGAGTAAGTGCCGTTTGCCTTCTTTGCTCTTGGTCAATTTAGCCATGGTAGTAGACTAATCTTGCTTTGCTGGGTTTGTGTCTTGCAGCTCCCGTGGAGGCTCGGGCGGAGGTGACCTTCTCACCCCCTCGGGAGGTGGACCCTCCCTATGCAGAGGGAGCTGAGTGTGAGATTAACATGGAGAGTTTTCTCTGGCTGATGGACGAGATGGCACCCAATGTCAAGGCCTTCCCCGACTTCGAGTCATGGGAAGGTGTAGGAGGAGCCCATTCAGGTAAGGGCTTCTGGTGGTGACTCTACGTAGTGACTTCGCCCATTTCTGGCCGCTGATGTGACCATCTGGTTTGTGCAGAGGAGGCATAGACGTCAGGGGCTAAGGCCCCGACTGAGGCACTGGACGGAGAACCCGGACAGGCAGGGGAGCCAGCCCCCACGGCAATTGGTAGTTGTCTGGGTAAGTGACCGATTACTTTGGAGGGAGTCTTCCTGTTGCAATTGCACTCTTGGCAAGCCAAAGTTGTTGACCTGGTCTGAGTCGCTTGGAGTCCATGTGTCGAGATGTGAGAGATTGTTGTCCACGTGTCCAATCATTGGTTCCTGGATGCGTGCGCCTTGGATCACGTTGTTGATCTCAGTTCAAGCTCGCGTGTCTCTTCCGTTCTGCCCTTTAAGTGTTTGATCATTGGCTTTATCTGTCATGGCAGAGAACAAATATAATAGTCAGTGTTATGAAGTAGGAAAAGTAGATTTTGCATGGACCTTAAAGAATAGATGAAGCAACGTGCACTGACATCCTTCTCCCTCAAACAAGTATGCACGAACTTGAATAGCATAATACTAATGTGCATAGACTCTATATCCAGACATGCACGAACGTTGTATGTACAAGAGAGTATATGCATGGACTTAGCATTGCACATGAATAAAGTGTGCATGGACCTTGTGTTACTAGCACGAACCTTTGTATGTAGTAAGCGAAACGTGCACGGACCTTACAACTATTGGCATGTATTTCTTCAAAGCATGCACGGACTATGAAATGTATAGCCCTCATGTGCATGGACCAGATATACTTAGAACAAAAATATGCACTGACTTTATCATTCAATTCCAAAATATGCACGGACCTTGGATTGCACGGACTTCGTGTGTGGTTGAATAAAGTGTGCACAAACTTTGAATGTTGCATGGACCTTCTTCATGCCTAAGGTAGATATGCACAGACCTTAAATGCACCAACTTTTTATATGTACAATCGATAGAATCTGCACCGACTTCAATCAAGCGTAAGTCGCAGTTGCACGGACCTTAGCCGTGCGAGAGGACAGTATGCACGGACCTTATTCGGTTGTACCAGACTAGCATCAACCCTGAATGTACTTGAATGCATAGACTTGCATGCTGAGATACATGAAGACTTTATGCACAGACATTATAATGCTATATGTAGACACTTTCATGGACTTTTGGTGTTCAAACCAAAACATGCATGAACTTAACCTCTCAAGGACGTATATGTGCACGGACTCTGAATTGACACATCCACGGACCTAACCTCTCAAAGGCTGAGATGTGCATGGAGTTTAGACGTGCTTAAACAAACTTTGCATGGAGTTGGGTAAGCCTTGTTCAAAGAACTGCACGGACCTTATTTGTGCATGGATCTTATATGTCGACTAGTCAAGAATGTGCACGGACCTATGAAAGTAACATAAAAACTGCATGGGCATTGTATGCATAAGGGAAGCAAGGCACGGACCTTAATTATGCAGGATGACGTATATGCATGGACCTTAGAGGAATATGCACAGACCATGAATCACACAAAGAGAAATGTGCACAAAGTTGAACAGTGATGGCACACACATTGGAATGCATATTTAGCTAAAGTTGCACTGAGCTTTATTGCATGAGGGCTTTTTCAAACCAACAAGTGTCCTCTTTAGAAGTCAACATTTTTTAGAGTAAAATCAGAGAAAGTAATATATGAATAAAAATAATATATGAAGAATCATGTTTGATGTATAGTGCATGACATCATCAAAATTGTAGGGATGCAACAGAGCCGGCCCCCTCCGGCCATGTCGGCACTTCTGCCGGACCTTAGGCATTGACACGAGCGGAGGAAGTTCCCGTCGAGGATCGTACCGCCCCCGTCATTGCGGAGCTGGTCAACAATGACCCTCCAGCCAACGAAGTCCAAGAGGTGACTCTTGAGACTCTTATGAAGGAGAACCAGCACTTGAAGTGTCACTCCCCGAGCACGGAAGATTACCCAGAAGTGGCGTGACGATGTCTATAACGTTCATGTCAATCAGAGCGTAGTGCATTCAACACATACATGGACTGCTTACTTAATGAACTGTTGCCCAGGGTGTCACTCAGTTCCTTCTATTTTCCTATCTTCATTTCTTCTTGTTTGCTGATGGCAAAGGGGGAGAAATACATTAGAAGGGTTTAGATTGTTTTTGAGTAGGCGAGTTCAGGGGGAGATTGGAGCATATTAGGAGTGTCTTTCCATGTCTTCTATTGGCCAGTGTTATGGCAAAGGGGGAGATTGGCTCTAAGTCACTGTCAACTGCATTGCATCTGTGTATTAAGAAGTTCAGTTACATGGCATGTCAGCATCTGTGTGGTCAATAACTATCTGTTGTGAGTCTAGCATGCTTATTCACTGAACTGATTGAATGTGTTTTCTTGATAAATCTGACTTAAGCTGAATAACATGTTTTCATCAAAATCTATCTAATGTAGGGTGTTACCATCATTTAAAAAGGGGAGAATGTTGTGTCTCCTCTGGAATTGTTGAGCAGTATAGTGACTGCTGTGTTCTTGAGTGATTTGTGTTTTGAGTGATTGGCAACAGTAGAGTTGACTTTGTTGACTTTATTTTGATCCTGGTAACATTGTGAATTTTGATGAATTCTATTTAAGTCAGAATCATGATATAGTCACCTATGCATATCACTGTTCACACCTTAACTAAGGCCGATGCATGTTTCGCTTTAGGTTAACTAAGGTCGATGCATGTTGTGCTTCACGCAAATAAAAGTCGGTGTTACTTGCCATGACTGCATAAGTGAGGTCGATGCTAGTTGCGTCGCTCATGAAGTGAGGTCGATGCTAGTTGCGTCGCTCATGTAGTGAGGTCGATGCTAGTTGCGTCGCTCATATAATGAGGTCGGTACTAGTTGCCTTGCATTCATATAGGTCTATGCACAGTCTATTATAAATGCATACAAGGTCGGTGCATATTTCACATGTCGCATGCAAGGGTCGGTGCTAGTCTCTGTAGAAGTGCATTTAAGGTCGGTGCATGTTTTTGCAGAAATGAGCATAAGGTCGGTGCTAGTTGCAAAGTGCATCCATCTAAGGTCGATGCTAGTCATCTGTCCCATGCATAAGGTCGATGCTACCTTGCCTAGTCTTGGGGTCAAGGTCGATGCTAGTGGGAAGCACATCATACTAAGGTCGATGCCACTTGCATATAGAGGTCAGTGCTAGTCTGTCATCTCTCACGTCTATGCTGTGCATGTACAATCAAATCTATATGCAGTATGCATTGCTCGCACTTAAGTCGATGCTATTCGGTCTATGCATGTACCTATTGACATATGTCTTGCTTATGTTAGTGCGTATTATCAAATAGCTAATACCTCTGTCTGTTATATTGCCAGGTCAGCCATATGATCGAGCGTCTTACTGATAATCTGTGAACTTATCTCACGTGGAGTTTAAGTACCAAGTTTATGGCACGTGATCCAAGGCAGAGAGCGAGTCAGTGATCCCGACACGTGGAACGTAACAACACAGTGATTCTGACACGTGGAAAGATGGGGACCAAATTTAATTGAAGCTTTTGGCGGGAATGTGGTGACCACACACCGATGGCTTGTTGTCTATAAAAGGAGGTAGATCACCCAAATTTCATGTGAGACAAGAAAGAGCATCTCTTACAGAGCTGAAGAGAGTGACACAAAGAGAGTGAGTAGCGGTGAAGGTTGAAGAGAGAGCTTGCAGATCAAGAAGAGGAAGAGAGTTCTAAGAAGAGTGGTTAAGTTCGGTGAGAGCTAGTGTGATTGTGGAAGAAGAAGTTCTAAGAGAAAAATAGAGTGCCATAGTGAAGGAATTGGGAGAGTGACGGCAACCACATCACACAAAGATCAAGCATCCATCATGCAAAGAAAGGTTACAGAAAAAGAAATTATATTGATAGGGCATGAGGGTACAAGCGGTTACAGGTTACTCGTCCTCTTTGGGACGGAACCTGTCAGGTTGGAGGCTCAACAACCCCTTGTTACAAAACAGGCAGTTCACCTTCGCCAAGGCGTCCTGCCACCCTTGCAGGTACCCCTGCTTGTATTCCTCTGAAACATCATTGCCGCTGCTTTCCCCTGATGGCTGGTCTGGCACAGGCAGGGCTTCCTTTCAGAAGTACAGCCATTTGGCGGGAACCTACTCTGACGAAGAATCTGACTTCTCAGACGATGACATCTTCACGAGAGTATCTTTGACTGCCAAAGGAACTCAGGATGTCCTTTATAGGAAGGAGACAAAATCCCCAGAGGGAAAAAGAGTCTTCGTGCCTCCCCAACTTTGTGGAAATTGAAGCGATAGGACCACGAAGATCATTCCATCTCTCCCAACTTTCCTGACTCTCGGTCCTTCCTTTTTGTCGGTCATGAGATCGCTTGGACCGAGGTTCCTTTCATCTGGATACATCAACCGCAGGCTGTTTCTCTGAGACATGAAGTAGACAAGTGGTCGGAGAGAGATATTACAACGGCTAACACCGCATAGTGGTGACAAATAATCATCAATGGTGACAAATAGGCTTCAAGGCTGACAAACGTCTCGTAAGAGTGATAAATCGATAACAGAAGTTACAATATGTTATGAAGCTAAATAAAGGCGACGCCTAGCGAGTAATAAGGGTGACAAATAGCTCGTTATGAGTAACAAATATCTGTTAGAAGTGACAAATAGCTCTGTAATGGTGACAAATAGCTCACGGCAGTAAAACTTGAAGAAACTCAAGTTCGTTTGAAGGATTTAACTGTGTATAGGATTCTTAACTCTACCAATACAAATCTGAAGCTTTCCTAATCATCAAAGGACACTGATTAAACTCATGGCAAACAAGGCCTAATAGGTCATGGCAGCAGTGTTCATATGCTTTCCTGCATGTCAATATGCTCCCGTTTAAAGTAAGACATTTGCATAGAAGGTCAGAGCACATGTGCATGTTTGAACTGATAGGTCGATGCATAGCATAGAAGGTCGGAGCACATATGCATGTTTGAACTGTAAGGTCGATGTACATTTACCTTAGTCATCTATCAAGTCGATGCACATCTGCCTTAGTCATTTATAAGGTTGATGCAACATTTTACATCTTGCATACTAAGGTCGATGCACATCTTGCATTCTGCATCATAAGGTCGATGCACATTTGCCTTGTACATAGACAAGGTCGATGTACATTTACCTTGAACATAGACAAGGTCGATGCACATTCACCTTGTGTGAAGCAAGGTCGATGCACCTTCTACCATGTGCACTATCAGGTCAATGCATGTATTGTAGCTTGCTCCACAAAGTCGATGCATGTACTGCAGCTTGCTCCACAAAGTCCATGCATCTTCTTTGTTGGATCCCCTAGTTGATTTTGATAGCTATGCTTCAATGATGACAAATCTTATGTGTATGTGTCCTTGAGAAAGTTCATTGAAGATTACTATCTGATGTGTTCATTCTTTGATTAACTTGTTTTTACAGAATCAATGGAATGATGTTTGACGATACAAATCGACTTTTGATCCAAGGGAAGTTGACTTATGGTGGCATTTTTAGTTTAGGCTTTCGGGAGATTGAAGCAAGTCGAATTGTCCTTCAAGGGAAGTTGACTTGGACTGATATGCTATGAATATGCCCTTATGTGCTAAATTCCATAGAATATTCCACAAGCTATACCCTTGAGTTCACCCGGAAGTTCCAGCAGAACACCCACTCGACAAAGGGGGACAAGATAGACTTCCTCACAGATGTTTTTGATAATGACAAAGGGGAAGAGAAAGATGAGTCTATGTTATGTATGGCAGATGAATCTGAAGATGTGTGGAGAGAAGATAAATCTGAAGATGAGATGAGCTTTGTTATTGAAGACTACTCTGAAGATTTGGACAGACATCAACTTTTCTTATTGTACACAAAGTGCCAGTCTGCATGTTAGTCATGCATGTAGCACACTGTGTCATTCAGCTTTTAGTAATGCATTATCTATTAGTGTTACATTTTTCCGTGGTGTGATGTATGGAAACACTGTATGTAATGAATGGAAACCTTTCTCTGCAATAACTGGATTTTGACTAAATATTTGTTTCTATGAATGAATGGTTGAATGGTGTGAATGATTGAATCATTTTTGTCTTGTGCGAATGTTTACATGACTCATAGTTGTTATCATTAAAAAGAGGGAGATTATTGCAACCCTGATTTTCATGATGTCACACTATGAATCATGTTGAGGCAAAACTACATAAATAATGATTACTTGCGTTATTACTTTAGCTCATAAGTATGAATGCCATACAGGTTGATGCATCCGAGTCACTCATGTTATACAGGTCTTTTATCTTCTAAGTGTCAAAAATCAAGGTCGATGCACATATAGGCACTAAGTCATATAAGGTCGATGCACATTCATGGTTGAAGTATACAAGGTCGATGCACATTTTAGTTTGAAGCTTATCAGGTCGATGCACATATAGCGCCTAGATCTATAAGGTCGATGCACATTCATGCTTATAGCTTATCAGGTCGATGCATCAAAGGTCCTTGTCTTCAGCAAGGTCGATGCACATACATGCATTCAGTCTACAAGGTCGATGCACATTTAGGCTTGTAGTTTGACAGCTCAATGCACATACAAGCATGAAGTCTGTTAGGTCGGTGCATGTACTCTTCATCAGTATATCAGGTCGATGCACTAGAGGACCTTGTGTTCAGCAAGGTCGGTGCACTAGAGGACCTTGTGCTCAGCAAGGTCAGTGCACTAGAGGACCTTGTGTTTAGCAAGGTCGATGCATATACATGCATTCAGACTACAAGGTCAATGCACATTAAAGCGTTTTGTCTATCAGGTCAATGCACATATGCTTGTGTTCAGCAAGGATGATGCATATACATGCATTCAGACTACAAGGTCGATGCACATTAAAGCATTTTGTCTATCAGGTCGATGCACATGTATTGAATAAGTTCTATGAGGTCGGTGTGCATTTGACAGTCTTTGCACACAGGTTGATGCAGTTGGCTTGGCTCATTAGGTCAATGCATTCACATTTGCTTAAGACATCAGGTCGATGCTTAAGCACTTGCTGTACTAGCCATCACCTTGACAGGTCAGTGCAGCTACACCTGCTCTAGCATGATAGGTCAATCTATGTTTCACACTAGTCGGTGCATCCCCATAAGTCTTGTCTTCATCCATCCTCTCTTGGCATATCAGGTCTACCTGTGGGTTATACAGGTTGATGCAACTACAGTTGATCTACTGCATTCGTGCTGAGGTATACTCTCATTGGTCGATACACTTGATGAATGCATTAACGCATATGTACCATTTCATGCTACATGTTACTATCTGATTTTCATAGTTCAGAGTTTATTTTGCTTATCTTTATAAATATACATAAGTCTACATTCCTTAGGCATTTTCCTTCTACACCTCATGATCTAC
>JANBPO010002344.1:0-88315 GCA_024336825.1 Amorphophallus titanum
GGCTAAGAGAGGGTAGAATGGTGAGAGGGTCACCGTGGGAGAGAAGAACGGGCCACAATGGTCCATTTAGAATACGACGGGTTTGAGAACCGAGCGGTCCATATCGGACCGTGGATCCCTAAATGGTTGGGATCAGGCCGTTCAGCTGTGGAACGTTGGGAAACGGAGCGGCCCACACTAGGCCGTCCACAAGGTAGAGTGGTCCATGGGGAACCGCTCTACTAACAAAAGTGTAATTTTCATCATTTTCATTTACTTGTTGAATGCAATGGATGACCTAATTAAATGTATGCAAAAAAATGAATGCAGCGAAAGCGTAGGACCCGCATCTCATGGCTGCAGGTCCGGGTAGTGTATCTGGCACTGCTCGACTTCCAGCGCGAGAGGCTGGCAGCCATGGGATTCTCAGAGTTCTTGAGCATAGAGGTGAGTCGGTTTGACACACCGCTCCTTTATGCTCTGCACGACTGATGGGACCCAGTGAGTCGTACATTTCTCTTTCCTTAGGGGCAAATGGTCCCCACGTTGGAGGATGTGGCCCGACTCACGGGCTTGCTGGTGCACGGCTCCCCGGTTAGCAGGAGCACATATCCCGACTACCACGAGATGGCCCAGGAGCTCCTGGGATTGGACTTGCTGCATCCAGAGCGGCAGTCCACTACCCTTACTCGGGCGAGGCAGCAGGACAGCCTCGGGCTACGACGTGCCGGGATAGCGACGGGGTAGCAGCTTGAGCAGCACCTCCAGAGACTGATGGACCTAGTCAGACCGAGAGTTGTAGCAGAGGCGGGACCAGAGGTGGACCGAGTGCTGAGGAGGTTCCTGATGCTACTATTCAGACGATTGCTGTTTGCTACGAGAGCGGACGTCATCAGCTGTCGTTTCCTTTCGCTACTCCAGGACCTCGACCACGTGGGTGACTACGCGTGGGGAGCTGCAGTCCTGGCGTTTCTCTTTGATACCCTGAGCTCCACCAATCGGCGGACCATGCTCGACGGGTTCTCCCCTCTTCTCCAGGTATGACTCGACCCTTAGACTTAATTATGCAATTCCTACATGCATTCTATATGCTGACGGATGTGAAATGTGATGCAGGTGTGGGCCTACGTGAGACTGTGTGGGTTGAGGAGAGGCGAGGAGGCTTACCCTGACTGGGTACCGATCGCGAGGAGGTGGACCGCACCTCGGGAGACCGGAGGCCTCAAGAGACAGGTACGGGAGATACGGGATGACCTGGACGCCCTACCGTACACCTCGGTACGATTCTAAACTTAGACTCCCTAATCAAATGTAGTTCTATATGTTTATGACGCTGATTTAAGTTTCTATTTTGACAGGTTCGGTGGACACCCTATGCAGAGGAGGGACACGAGGGTCAGCCCTGGGTGGTGGGGGCCCTCGCCTTCTCTAGGCAGGATGTGTGGCTTCACTGCATGAATTTAGTGGAGCCACTCTACTTCAGACTGGTGATGAGGACGATCGGCGTCCATCAACCAACAGTAGAGTTCCTGACGCCGGAGAAGCCGGGGGAGCGCGTGGGGCGGACCACACGAGACCTAGCGACGGTCTTCGACTGGACGGCGTGAGCTACAGCGCAGATCGCGGATTGGATAGCACTCGGGCGGGTTGTGACTGCCCGGGCAGACAGCGACGCAGTGTACTACACGGCATATGCTAGGCACTACTGGGACCAGGTGTTCCGTGGTGCCCACCGACCGGTACGACTTCTAATACTCAAACTCTTTCTATTATGCTTATGATTTCTATATAATGATGCACTGACATATGAGCCTCCTAAATATTTATTTATATTTTTAATTTTATTAGCAGCCTCGCGCTTAATCCACGTGTCTCGACAAAAATCCGACAGCATCTCCCCTGCACCCGGAATATGCCAAGGATATATAGGAAATCGTCCATGGAGTGCCGAGACGGAGTCCGTAATAAACGGGCATATCAGAGCCCGAGAGCCGGAAGTACGAGAACTGATGGGACAATGTCCGCCATAGGCGATTTACTAATACCCTCTTTAAGGAATCGTAAAAGAACATGTAGTGGCAGAACCCCACGCCTCGTTAGGGCTAGGGAGAATATCGAGGTTTTAAGCTCAGACTTAGACCGGGGTTCATTTAGGTTGCTGGAAGATCAGGACCTTGCAGCGTCTCAAAGGGATGAAAGACAACCTCAACACGAGGTTCCTGGTGCACTCATCCCGGAGCGAGGGTTCTCGGCACAAGGGGTTCTCGGCTCAAGGGGTTCTCGGCTCAAGGGATTCTCAGCTCAAGGGGGTTTTCGGCTCAAGGGGTTCTCGGCTCAAGGGGTTCTCGGCACGAGGGGTTCTCGACACGAGGGATTCTCGGCACGAGGGGTTCTCGGCTTGCTATCCCCCATGCCGGGAAGGTTTGGGCGTGCCGAGAAGGTTTGGTGCTAGGAAGGGGGTTCTCGGCTTGCTACCCCCAGTGCCGGGAAGGTTTGGGCGTGCCGGGAAGGTTTGGTGCGGGGAAGGGGGTTCTCGGCTTGCTACCCCCCATGCCGGGAAGGTTTGGTGCCGGGAAGGGGGTTCTCGGCTTGCTACCCCTCGTGCCGGGAAGGTTGTGCCGGGAAGGTGGTTCTCGGCTTGCTACCCCTCGTGCCGGGAAGGTTACCCCTCGTGCTGGGAAGGTTGTGCCGGGAAGGTTGTGCCGGGAAGGGGGTTCTCGGCTTGCTACCCCTCGTGCTGGGAAGGTTGTGCTGGGAAGGGGGTTCTCGGCTTGCTACCCCTCGTGCCGGGAAGGTTGTACCGGGAAGGTTGTGAAAGCAGGATCTCGGCTCAATGGCAAAACGGGGGGTTTTCGACATCGGGAAGAGACGGGAATAGGTTCTCTGCGTGCAAGGAGGGCGCTTCTTGGCCCGCTAGCCCCCGCGCCGAGGGCGGAGGGGCGCGCCGGGAATGTTTGGCGCCGGGAAGGTCTTCTGGGAAGGTTTCTCCGAACGGGGCTCTGTTCTAAGGTTCACAGGGATTCTGGATCTGAATCAAGGGGAAACTTAAGAGGCAGGGAGGTTAGTTTGAAGGGTTTTTAGCAGGTTGATGCTAAGAGGATATGAGTTTGAAGAGATCATGGGGAAACTATGATCCTCATGCATCTGGAGCCCCCGGGGTTGCAGTTCCATCATAAGAGCTCACTGATTCATCTGAGGCTGTTTGCTACAAGAGATCACGAGATGGACTGTCTCAGATTCTCACAGCAAGATCAGAGGCCTAAAAGAAGGATTGAGGGTCACATGGCTGTGAGATATGTATGCAGTCCAGCCCAATAATCCATGTACTAGGATTGGGACTCTGCGGTGACCTCCTGAGGAACAGAGAGAAAGTAAGAGTAAAATGCATTCGATGACCATCTGAACGGGCAACGGACACTCCTAATCACATACTCGTCAATCTACTAATGCTATCAAAAAGTTAACATCGGCAATCACCCAGAGAGGAGCGAGAGAAGAATTTTGGGGTCTCTTTATTATCCAAATAACATCACCGTATATATTTACAGAAAAGTAAACCGAGCAACAGAAGATAAAAGCTACAGATATTCGATTAACTTGAAGAAACTCACCCACAGTTGGCCGACTCTGGGACAGTACCACTACGTTGTACATCTTCCGAGGATCACAGAGGTAATTTTTTCATATTTTTTCTAAATTTATTAAATTTTTAGATTTTTCTATATATAACCCCTAACCCTTTTTCTCTCTTCCCTCCCTCTTTCTTCTCACGCTCTCTCCTCTCTCCCTCTCTTCTCTAGTGGCCGACGGAGGTGGACAGGGGCGAGGTGGCGAGGATCGTGGGCCGTGGAGCAGTGAGGATGGAGCGAGGATCGCGATGGTGGAGGCGGTTCATGAGATCGCGAGCCGACGAGGGTTTTACAGCGTTTTCTTTATGGATCGACGTCCACGGTGCGCGAAATCTTTGATGGAGGTAGGGGGATGGATCCTTAACCCGTGTACTTCATTTCCTATGAGTTTCGTAGGCCATGGTGAGCCGAGCGGGCGTATTTGGAGATTTTGAAAAAAATTCATATTTTTGGGGTTGTGAGCTGATCTACCGTTTCACCGCATTTTTGGCCGATCTGAGGCCGTAGATGTATGCTAGGGGTTATTTGGGGGCTTCCCCATTATTTTCCCCCTCTCTCGTGGAGGTATGGGGGCGTGGGAAAGATTTTTAGGATTTTCCCGCAGTTTCATTCTCGGGACGATGTGGCGGTCGTTCCAGCGATCGTCACAGGCTGTGACGCCCCTGGGAGGGTGCGTTACAGGCTGTGACGCCCCAAGAGGGGTGCGTTACAGGGCCGTGTTTCATCGGCAGGGCGTCCATCACTCTGACGGTCCCTCGATAGACCGCCAGAGGGTGTGACGCGCCTGGGTTTGACCGTTACCGTGTTTCTGATCGTTTGGGTCGTGTTCCTCTGGCGGCCGTGGGTACGTGTGCCAGAGCGCTGTAACGCCCTGAGGAAGGTGCGTCAGAGCCCGTGTTCTTGTGTCTTCTAACGCACCTAGGGTGGTCTGTTAGAGTCTGTGACACCCTAAGGAAGGTGCGTCAGAGACCGTGTCATTGTGTCCTCTAACACACCAAGGGAGGTGCATCAGGGAGCTGTGACGCCCTGAGGTAGGTGCGTCAGAGACAGTTTCGCCTTGCGCTGTGGCGCTCCATTATTGGACCATTAGAGATTGTGACGGCCCAAGGTTGTATCGCCAGGCGATTTTTTTCCGTATTGCTGGGTTTTTCATGTGTCACGTTGGTCTTCGGTCAACCCGATTGGGATCCAGTGGTTGTCCTTCGACCTTGAGATTGTTCTGGACACCGTGAGACCGACGTTCGTGTTTTGAGGGTGTTCCAGAGGGTCCGGGTGACCTTGTGTGTATGTGTGTATGTGCACGGAGGGTCCCTCCTGCACATCATGAGATTTCTGGATCGGTGGGCCATATGCGTGGCATTGGACTGTGAGTCCAGTTGACCAGCCTGGGGCTGGGAATTTTTCACGTATCATCATGGTTTTGGATCTAGGGATTAGGCCAGATTAACGGCGTAGTGTTGTCACGTGTGACGGTCTTGACCGGAGTCTTGTGACTTAAGGACCCTTGGGTTATTAGGTCTAGTGGGCTGTCAAGAGTATGGTGGCCTCGAGCCACCTGTTACTTCGTGTTACACGCAATGGGTCTGTGCGTGATTTTTAGTGTTCACGTTTAGTGAACCCCCACTTGTCGTAGCTTTCCTGCGCATGTGCGTGCGGACCCACCTGGGAGTGGTGGAGAGCGTGACCCGAGTGAGATGATTTTTAGGCTGGTTACTGTAGGGCCCCTACGTACAGCCGAGTCCGGGCTTAGGGGGAAGAACCAGCTAGAGGACAGGCCTAGGGCGTATGGTTCTGGGATTCTGCGAGACCCCTATTGAGCCAGTGATAGGAGGCTTACCCCTAATTTTCAAATGTTGCGGATCTTCCTCGAGGTTTGAGGGGGTTGCGTGGAGGTTCATAGTTGCCAGTTCGCCAGGTCAAGTGTTTACTTGGCATTTGGTACATTCTTTGTCTTAGACTGTACTTTCTGTTGGATTGGACTCTATTGTAGTTAGTTGTTTATTTCTGTTAATTATTATATTATCCTACTTTATTTCTTATTTTTATGTACACCACACCTATCCTTTTTAGCCCTTCTGAGCCCTCTGGCTCATGGGCGGCGGGCCAGGGTCCGAATGGTATCGGGTCATTCCCGGTATCTGGATCCTGGGTCATTACAGTTGGTATCAGAGCTATGGTTGTGGAAGTACATGAGAATTTGAGATATTACAGTGATCAGAGTCCATAACGTCTTGTACAGTCGGTAGTTGGCATAGGGTTTCGTGCTTATTTTCTGCTTGGTTTCCTGTGTAAAAGGCTGTATGCGTTGAGTTGGCGTTGTGAAGGTGGTTGTCATTTTTTGTTGGAGTGCCAGCATGGGGTCTGAGGATGGAGGTCGACAGCTTTCTCCCTGATCGATGGTGGCCCCGGTTGTGCTGCGTTGGGCAGTGGTTGCCGGCAGGTGTGTTGCTATGATGCTGCGTTCGAGGTATTACAGCGAGGTCAGGTGGCTAGTGAGGATTGTCCGTGCATAAGTGGTTGTATGTGTGCTCTGGAGGAGCTGTTATTGGTTTTGGCCATCCTAGTTCGATATTTATCCAGCCCCTGTGGCATTAAGATTGTGGTTTGAGGTGGCACAGCGGGCGCTCTGGTCAAGATGTGCTCCGATGAGTGGAGGATGATCTTGGATTAGGCTGTGGTCGCCTTGGATTTGGTTCGAGATCGTGTGGTAGTGGCAGGTTCGGAACTCGAGGATGAGCGTTGGCCGGTGCCGATTATGGTTCGTATTGCGGCACTTGGCGTGGTGGTCCGTACGGTGGCAGCTCGAGGATGGGTTGGTGTTAGCACGGACAGATTTGAGAGAATGATGTCCGGTGGCTAGAGATGTTACGGCCTTCGAGCCTGGCATTTTAGCGAGTTTCTTCACTCCTCGATAAGTGTTCTGGGGTGTTATTAGTTTCGAGGTCAGAGGCGGGCATAAGAGAGGAGCATGTGACAACAGCTAGCTTAATCGCTGTGGCTAGTGTGTGGCTATTTGTGAGAAGCATTGCCCATCCCCTGATGTGTAAGGTGTGTTGGCACTGCTCCGAAAGGATGAGTGCCAGTTGGATGGTGTTCATGAGAACTTGTGGCTGGTGTTGTGTTTTCTGAGGTGTCGTGAACCGGAGCCTGCGGAGTTGCAGAGGATGTGTTGAGCATCAGAGGATTGGTTCCTCGGTGTGAGATTATCTCGGGTTATGTGAGACATGTTATTACCATGTCGTCGCTGGAGGCATTGTAATTTATGGCACTGGTAGGATGGAGAGTTGGGAAAATGTGTCGGCAAGTGTGCCGTGAATTGTTCAGGTGGTGTCCCGAGGGTCTGAGGTAAAAGCGGAGCCGAGGATTGACAGGCATCCTTTTGAATCATTTTGAGGCAAAGGATTTGATGAGACAAGACGAAGGACAGTGCCTGTGTGCAGAGGTCTCTGATAAGACATAGGCGTTGGATGGTGATCCCTGGTCTGTGATCAGCAAGGGACGATTCCCTATAGTCTGAGTCCAATGATGTGAGGATCAAAGATTGTGTGATAAACACAGAGTGTGTGTGTGATCTAGAAGGGGAGGGGTTGAATTCGGGTCCATCTTCCTCATGGAACCACTCGGTGAGGCCGCGAGGCTTGCATGGTGGAGTGATCCCCTCGTCTCTCCACTGGGGAGGCGAGCACTCTCCTATGCGCCCTTGCGAACCCAACTAAAGTGTTCCTGAACCAAACCGCCGGCGCAAGCTCGCATTTTGCCAAGGAGCAAAAGAAAAGAAGGTAGAGAAAAAGGAAGAAGAAAAGCTCCATGGGCTAGCATGCAAAAGTATGCGCGTAAATGGCATTCCATTTCAAAAAAGGGAGGGCTACATATGCTTCGGGACATACCCCTGCTTTACATGTCAATGAAAAGGGGGGAGGACGCTCAATCTATTCCCCGAAAGATTTCCTCCAGAGGAAGAATCCTGACGCAAGGGAATTCTGCCATGTCGCGCAGTCGGTTCCTCTGTTCTTCAAGGAGCGTTAGCTCAGACGTCACAGATGCCATCTCGACTCTAGCAACGGCAAGCTCCTCAGTCTCTCTGACCACAGCCGCCTCGGCTTCAACTAGCTCGGCCTCAGCTGCAGCAAGATAGCCCCTCAGCTTTTCTATTCTGCTTGTGCGGGCGTCAATATGATGGTGGCTTTCGTCCAAGGTCTTTTCATGCTGCTCTTCATTGCCTTTCCACACCTCCAGGGCATGCAGGTACTCGTCTTCCTGAGCACTGATGGCGGCAAACTCGCTAGGAGCCCGGGCCTCAAGGAACTCGCGGCGGTTGACGTATTTCAGTAGCAGCAAGACTCGCTGCGACCATTCCTCTAGAGGGTAGCCCAACATCTGCAGTGCCCCCGGTCAGCTATGCCACCACGGTGTGCACCCCCTGATATGTAAGGGAGGGATCGGTGAAGATCATCGACCGCAATGCCAGCAGCATCTGCCGGACCAGTGCGTCTGAGGTGGCGTGGCCAATGGAGGGCATGGCCGGAGGGTCGAACTCAACCAAGCTATCCACAGTCGCCCACAAATCTGCGTCCACCGTGCCCAAGGAGGATGGAAGAGTGGAGGCCAGGTCGCTCGAGCGTCCGACCTCGACGAACAACTCCCGGCCGGCCATCGCCAGAGGAGCCGCCAGAGTTGTGACTGAACCACCCGACTCCGTCATCGTGAGGGGCTGCTCCACCCTGCTCTCGATTGGAGGAAGGGCATGGAGTGGAGCTAAATCAGATTTTATTACTGAAGGACTTGCAGCCCTTTCCGCTTGTGCTCCCTCCTCCCGGGAAACTGTAATGCTTGTCAGCATCTTCCCCAGAAGCTGGTCCTCCTCGAGCGTCATGAGCGGTCGAGGAGGCGGAAGAGGAACCATGAGCTTCAGCCCGCCCCCCAATTGCAGGAAGGACACCAGGCGCTCCACCTCTGATTTCGAGAGCAGTTGTGGTTCACCTACCCCCGCGGGGGTGACTGGTTCCCTTCGCTTCGCAACAGCCTTGCGAGCTCTACGTTGCGCACCTCGGGGAGCCTTGCCTCCTCCTAAAACACAGAAAATGGGGTTAGTCTTTCACCGATCGGGGCGAGCTACCCAAATCTTGAAGAGATGTAAGAGAGGTCCCGGGGGCTCAATATTTACCTCAGTCACCAGAACTATGTTGCTTTCTGGTGCTATTTCCCCCTCCTCCAGAGCCTCACCCATTGGTATTACAGACCCCACGGTTGCTTCTTGCCTCAAGACCTTGAACAAGGCCGCCAGCTTCTCCAAGCCGGCATCGCCTCCCCCGGGTCGGTCTACTGATATGTCCGGGGCAGGCGCCTCCATGGCCTCCGGCTGAATTTGCTCCTGCAAGTTAACCTAATAACAGGCAGGAGAAACCAAAGTATCTACCGGGCGAGACATTGGCCGCGTACATGGTGCGCACCTTAGCGCAGGAAATTAACCCAGACAATCGCAAGGTTGACGCAGTTGCCGAGGAGTTAGAGCGCTGCCGTGAGTTGTGTCGCAAGGGCAATCCGTTTCCCTTGATAGCGATACAGTGGCCGAGCCTGGTGCTAACCGATCCTATTGAGATTGCCGTCTTTCGCAAGTATCTCGTCCCTGAAAGATTCGAGCGAGCAACCGAACAGGTGCGCCGCGTCTGCTGCGATCCAGACAATCCACCGTTGAGGCTGGACTGGTGGCAGATGATGATTATTGCCGCCTACTTCGACGTGACGATTACGGAGATTAACGTCAAGGGTTGCACGGGCGCAGGCAAGGGTGGATCAACGTCTATTGCGGTATGTCTCTGGTACGACGTTTACGACGAGTGCCGAATCTATCTTACGGGACGTGATCGGCAGAACGCATGGGATAATGTCTACGGTGAGACGCGACGATGGTTCACAAAGATGCGCCATCAACCGCCAGGCCGTGTGCTCTACGAGTCCATTGAGGCTAACGAGCGCCGTTCGATTCAGATTTTGCAGCCAGATGCTAGTGCTCCTGATGCTGGCGAAGCGTTCTCAGGTAAACACGGTGCGCACACGCTCTACATTTTCGACGAGGCGACGGCTCATCCAGAGTGCTTTGCAGACAATGCGGTGCGTAACGCGAAAAAGATTGTGCAACTTGGCAATCCACGCCATCGACTCGGCGCATTCTATCGAGCGTTCGAGAAAATGGGCATTGAGAACATTAACACGACGGGGATGTGCTTTGGATATCAGGGCATGCGATTGAATGTCACGGTTGGCGGCATGGACTGCATCAACGTAGCCGAGGGCAGGCTAAAGGATCAGGTTACTCCCGAAGGTGGCATGGAGTTAGGCGGACGGCTGTTCAAAGAGGGTGAATTCATCCCAGAGGATGTTTTTCAACCGTACAGGTACCTTATCCCACAAGCGATTGACACCACCCAGTTTCGCGCTCGTCTCATTGGTCCGCTGCCAGAATGCTATGCACATGGACACTTTCCTAAAGAGGATGCTGAGATGCAGGTTATCCTGCCGTCTTGGCTCCCGCGCCATGAGGATGCGTGGCGCGATCAGTTGCCAGTAACCGCGATTGGCGTTGACGCTGCTGGCTCGACGGATGGCGATAGTTCAGTGTTCGCGTTTGGTGGCATGGAGGGGTGCCGAGCGTTTCACGGTGCAAAGATTAAGCACGCTGGCGACGTAGCGAGAGAACTGCTGCGAGTGTCCAAGGAGCGATTCGGCATCGACTTGGAGCGAGACAATAGCGTCCCAGTGGTTATCGACTATGCAGGTGGCTGGGGTAACGGCGTTGGTAGTTACTTGCTCGATCGTGGCGTGTGGGTGGTCGAGTTCAATCCTGGCGGTAGCGCAACTCGTCCAAGAAACTTCGTCAACATGCGTGCTGAGGGGTACGCCACGCTTGGCATGCGGTTAGATCCGCACGGCATCTCTGGCGACAAACCCTACGGACTGCCGCGTCAATCTGGGTTGCGAGAAGAACTTTGCGCACCAGAGCGCATCTTTGGTCCCGACGGGATTCGGTTCGGTTTGCACTCAAAGAAAGAGATTAAGAAAGCGCTGGGGCGTTCACCCGACTACGCCGACGCGCTCACTTACATGTTTCATGGCGTGCGACTGCGCCACAACATGGACGAGTGGCTATTCAACGTGCAAAAGCGCCCGCTCGTCTGCTATCCAGCAACAGTCGAGGAAGTTCAAGTTCGTCGCATCGAGAACGGCAAGGTAAGGCAACCCAAGTCCGAGTACGACGATATTGCTTGGGACTGGGCACCACCCAAGACAGACGAACCAAGAAAAATAGTTGTTACCGAACCTGATAAATACGAACGCAAGCCGTGGTGGCATCGCTATGTAGGTGGCAATTGACGGATTCGATGGTGAGCGTGTAGGACAGAGATATATGAACAAGGTGACACAAATGCCGTTGAATAGTTGTGGTAGCGACAAGTCGGACTCTGGATGTAAGTGCCGTGGTGGCATTACATATCTTGAGGCGGCGCAATTAACTCTCGTTGTGCTCAAGCTGTGCAATGTTATTGACTGGTCGTGGTGGGTGGTGTTTCTGCCGACGATACTGCCGATAGCTTTTGCATTGATTTGCATGGTGATATTGGCTGTCGCTGAGATTATCGAGGGCGCGTGACGTGAAACTTAGCCTAGTGTTTGGTGTGTTTGCTCTTGCGGTGAATGCCGTTGCATGGTGGCAGTTCGCATTTGGTGGCACGCCTGAATACTACCGCTCGATTTTGGCATTGCAGTGGGTGTTCATTGGTGCGCAGTGGGTGTGGGTGATTATTGATAATTGCTGGGCAAAGGATTGGTAATGTCAGAACGTGATAGCGAGCGCAGGCAGCGGCACTTAGAGGCGTGGGGAATTTGTCCACTGTGCAACCGAGAGCCGAACGTGCCTAACGAGGATTCGTGCGAGGACTGTCAGGCGGATACGGCGAGACATTATCACGGTAGGTCGCAGGCGGTGAGGCTAGAATCGCGTCCGTTAGATGAGCGCATTGATACAATTGCAAGGGGCGATTTGTGAAGCACGGATGCAACACCATGAGAGCGTTTACGTCAGTCCATACACGCTTTGCAACGAGCGGTGATATTTCGTCGATGGTTCGTATCGAGTCGGCATCGTTCCCGTACTCTTGGACAGCAACCGATTTCAAAAACGCGATGAACAAGCACAATTGCGTGCGGTTCGTAGCCGAACTAGAGGGCTGCATCATTGGCTACATCATCGCTGAGACATTTGACGGCTACCTGCACATTTTGAATCTGGCGGTTGAGCCGGAGTATCGACGCTGTGGAGTGGCAACGCAGTTGGTGCAACGCCTGATTGAGATTCTGAGTTTGAGCCGGACTCGCATTACGCTAGAGGTTCGAGAATGCAACCTGCCAGCGCAAGTATTCTTTCGCAAGATGGAGTTTCGCTGCACCAAGTCGATTAGTGGGTTCTATGACGAAGTGCCAGACGACGCGCTAGTTTTCGAGTATCGCTCGGACTGGACGCCAGACGGTATCGAGGTTTTACGTTCAATCATGCAAGGCAACGGCAAGGTGGTTCGTTGACGTTACCGCAGTGTGATTTTCGCGGGAAAGAAACTGTCGATCACAAGCAGCGTCCGCGATACGAATGCACGCATCCGAAAATGTTGCAAGGTGAGCCAGTTGTTCTGGTGTCGGCTGGCAACTGTTATGAGTGCCAATACTGCACATTCGATACGGCGATTCTCGTTAGGACATACGAGAAAACGAAACCGAGTCGAGTGACGCCAGAAGAGTTCGCAGTTCGCTGCAAAGCCTGCGCAGCGTGCGATGAGCGAAAAGGTAACTACTGTCCCTTGGCTGGCGGGTGCGGATTGGCGGCAAAGCTACGGCTGAACGAGTTTCACTGTCCGATAGACAAATTCTAAGAGGCGTTCATGGACGTTACGATTCTGATAACAGCGGCAGTGGGGCTAGTGTTTCTGCTGGCAGGCGTCACATCCGGTGCGCTGCTCGGCTTAACGATGGGTTACATGGCGGGTATTGAGCGACGAACGAACGTCAATGTTTTCATGGGCGGTGACGACGATGATGATGATGACGATTTCGATTGCTGTCCCGTCCATTGTCCAGAATCGCCAGCAACCAACTTTCGGGATAATTGATGACTGAACAAGAGCAGATAGCCGCTCTATTGTCTGAGCACGACGAACTAGAGGCGTGGCGCAACGTAGGTGCTCGGCTGTGGCCGTTTGTGCGTCCGTGGGGGCTGTGCGGCGGGCACCCAGACGCGATTCAGGCGTCAGCAGATTTAGCAGGACTGTTAGGTGTGTGCGCCGAGAATCAAGTAAATGAGAAAGTCGCCTTGTTGGTGCGCAAGCAAACCATCGCCGAGATTGTGAAAAAGTTTGAGGATGAGTGGTTTCGCAAGATGATGCGCAAGGATTCGGAGTCGTTCGTCCGAGAATTGGAGTCTATGTAGGCATTGGACAGAAACCAACTGTCTAGTGATAATATAGGTTATGGGGGCATTCCAACGATTCAAATTCTGGTTATCACGTTTGCGCTATCACTTTATCGTGTGGCGGCAACGTAGGTTAGAAAAGTACCAGAACGCAATTATTGCCATGCAGCAGGCGCAGTTGGCGTCTATGGCTGCGAGTTGGGACAGCGAATCGGCAGCACATCATAAGCGGCTGGTCGATCTAAACGAATCGTGGGATCGTGAGCGGCGTGAGTTGCAGTTGCAAATTCAACTGCTAACTACAGCCAATGCGGAGCAAGAGACGTACATTGCTCGCAATCGAGCGAGAGTCGAGGCAGAGGTAGCCGCTGCCGTTCTTTACGAGCAAGAATGCTTAAACGCTGTCGGCAAGGGCATCAAAAAATCCTAGTGCATCGGGGGGCACCAATGTTTTCTAGGATTTGTGAGTGATTAAGTCGGCATACGACAGGCTCGTCGGTTCTGCACGCGAGCGAATCTCCCAAGCGATTCAGAGCAAAGGACTTGGTGAGCGCACCTACCACCAAGACGGCACGGGGTTCGCTCGTTCTCCCGCTATCGATCACAGCCAAGCCGAAAAGCAGTTAGAGGCTGCAAAGCAGGGGTGGCAGTTCTCGGCTATCAAGTTAATTGCAACTGCCTGCGCAAATCAGCCCATTAGAATTGGCGTTCAGAAGGGCAGAAAAAGTAAGGATAGGACGAAAGCGTTCTCATTTACGCACGCGCCGGTGGCAATCAAAGCCATATCTGAGCAGGTGGATATTGTTAATGTCCACCCAGTAATTGATATGGTGGAGAATCCCAATGCGATGCCAGCGGGTACCGAGTGGTCGCTAAAATTCTGCACGGTATTCTCGATTATGGCTACCGGCTGCGCCTATTGGCTAGTCATGCCAGATAACCGAGTCTACTACCTGCCATGCACATGGGTAACGCCGATCGTCAGTAGCGGCGGGGACATTATCGGCTGGTCGATTAAAGGTCCGAACCTAGAGAAAGGCGTGCCGGTAAAGTTCGATCACGTCATTCCGTTCGTGATTCCAGATCCATCGCATCCCGCTCGCGCACTGAGTTTCTTGCAGACTCAATCTCGTCCAGTGAACACGGACGACAAGATTATGACGGCGGCGTATCGCGTGATGGAGCAGGGCATCTATCCCGGCCTAGCGTTGCACGTCGCACCAATTAAGTCACCCAACGGACAAGAGGTAATCCCAGAATTGTCCAGTGAGCAGCGCAAGCAGTTGATTGATACTGTCATGGCTGCTGCGAGCGGTGCCAATAACTTCGGCATGCCATTCATTTTGGACGGCATGATTCAAAAGATTAGCCAGATTACGAACAAGCCGTCCGATATGGCTTGCACCGAATTCTCTAAGGCGATGCGAGAGCGAATCTTTCTCGCGTATGGTGTGAATCCTATCGTGGCTGGGTTAGTCGAAGGTGCGAACCGTGCGTCTAGTTTTGTGGCGCATGAGCAGTTCTATCGAACAGTAGTGAATCCCATCCTAACGCTTATGGGACAGGCACTTACGAAATACCTAGCACCACGATTTGCGGCAGGTAAGCGGCTTTATATCTGGTTCGAGGAGGCGCAGCCATACGATAGCGATGCAGACATGCGCCAAAAGCGCGACTTGGCAACATTTGGTGCGCTGACCAAGAACGAGTATCGCGAGGGCGCTGGTTTGCCACCCGTAGCAGATGGTGACAAACTAATTGAACCACCGCAAAAACAGACACCACCAAGAGGCATCGGGCGTCCACCTGGCGCGTGATTCAGGTGTAAATATTTACACCTGAGAGTGCAGTAGCAGAAAAAAGCATTTGACGGACTAGACACTCCACTTGAAAATGATAGGTAGGTAGTGGACGCAAAGGTTCACCGAATCGAAAAGCCGGACGAAGTTATTATTGAGCTTGTCCGAGCGGCGTTGAAAACCAAGTCCAAGGATGAAAGCTACGGTTCATTCACACTAGAGATTAAATTCTCTAAGGGATGGCCAGGTGATTGGACGGTAATCGACAAGACGACGCATAAGATTCAGCGTCCAGAATAACAACAGAGCATGTCATAGAGCAGCCTGTAACAAACCCATTGAGGGTGTTGTTGCGGGCTTTTTTCGTTTAACGACAACCAACACAGGATAAACAATGGAAGTTCCATTCCTCGAAATTTATATCGCAGATAACACTACGGTGCAGAACGCCGGTCCTGCTGGGACTGTACTTGCTCCGGTAGCCTACACCGCTGGTCCGTCCACTCACGGCGAAGCGTCTGGTGTTGCAACTCTGACGGCGGCTGTTGCCAAGATCACGCTGGTGCCTGGCATCTACAACGTGATGGTTGAGGCGTCGATTGAAGGTCCGCTCACGTCAGATCAGAACACGTCTGGCGATACCACGGGCAAAATTACTCTGGCGATCGGTGTTGGTGGCTCGCTGGTTGCTGGCTCGAAGTCGCAGGCCCAAGACGCCACGGACGGTAACTCGGCGTTTCTGGCTGTGAACAAGAAGATTGAAATCACCAAGGCGCAGCTCGACGCGGGCACGAACTACGTGCAGCCGTTCATTCTCGGCTCGGATGCTAGTGGCAACGATGTACTCGCGCGTCAGGTTCGGTTCTGCGTTACCCGCCTGTACTAAGTCAAAAACCACTTCACCACTTACGGCTCTAGTGAACACCCGCGAATGGATTCGCAAATGCAAATGACAGAGAAAGACATCTTTGATTCTCTGAAAACTAGGGCTGTTGGTGGGAGGTGGGGACTTGGGATTGCTGCGCAGTATTTGCGCAGCGTAGATGCAAAGCAGTTCGACGTATCGCCTGATGAGTGGGCTAAAGAACTAGCGGATGCCGAGCGTCGGTTTACGTATTGTGACGAAGGCTACGAAACCAAGGCGTTCAAGGATGGCGCTGGTTTAGTTGATGGTGCGATTCTTGAGTTCGACGGGGTTTGCACGACGCGGCGTAAAGATCGCGATGGCGACGTTGTAGAGTCCAAGGGGCTCGAAATCGATCACAAGATGCCGCTGTTGTTTGCTCATGCTCAAACGACTCCGGTTGGTAAGCATCTGTCGTTGATTGAGCAGAACGATCAGCACTGGTCGAGTAGATGGGCCATCGCAGAGACGACGCTTGGTAAGGATTGTGCGGTCCTAGTTAAGTTCGGTTCGCTGCGACTCTCGATTGGGTTCAAGCCAACTGAACTAGAGCCGTTGAGCATCGAAAAGGACAGCGCTGGACAGCAGTACGTCAAAGGCTGGCATATCAAGCGAGCCATTGTCGTTGAGACTTCGCTAGTTAGCGTGCCAGCGAACGCAGACGCCAGCATCTTCGCTACTTATGCGAAGGAATGCGACGGCATCTGCACGGCGTTCAGCAAGGGATTGCTCAAGCACGACGCGGTAAAGCACTGGGCTAAGGCGCTATTTGATAAACGTCCTGTCGTGGTTCAGGGCGCAACTCTCAAGGATGAGACATTGAACACAAAGGACACTGGTGGCGGCGAACTGCCTGCCGAGAGCGACGTGGCTTGCGAAGAGTGCGGCGAAAAGAAACTCGACAAGACTGGCACCTGCCAAGGATGCGGGCATTTGCAAGTGGTGAAGGCTGCTGCCGAGGTAGTCACGAAAGACGCCAGCGACGTGACGACTAAGGGCATCAGTTACTCGCCCAAGGGATCGTACGAGTATCTGCGGGATGTTCTGTCAGCCAATGCAATGCAGCACTTGGCGTCAAAGGGCATTGAGATCGACTGCCACGGCTATGCCTATGTGTACGCCACGTATCCCGATCATGGGTTGATTGCTGCTGGTGGCAACAAGTCGAAGTGCTACCACTCCAAATACAAGATGGTCAACGGCGATCCGGTTTGGGATGGCGACTTGAAAGAAGTTGACATTGCGCCAGCGGTAATTGCCAAGTTCTTTGAGTCCCAGCAGGTCAAAGAAGTCATCAAAGAAGTTGTGAAAGAAACAGTCAAGGAAACGGTAGTCGAGATTGAAAAAGACTACTCACTTGACGAACTGAAGCGCAAGTTGCTCGCCAAGGCGATGCAGCAAGACGTTGAAGGATACAAAGCGTTGAAAGAGATTGCGGCTTTCTTCGACGCGATTAACTACAGCCGCGAAGTGATTTTGTAAACCAAACGCGAGCGAGTTGCTCGCTTAACTATCGAGGACACGGATGTTCAATCTGACTTTGAAATTCAAGCAGTATCTCACGGCGAACCACGGTGTCGCTGCGGACGCCACGGACGAAGTTATCAACAAGACGATTTCGGATTTGCTGTTGGATGGCAAGCTCGACATCGCCAAGGTGAAAGAACTCACCAAGAGCGATGCAGAGGATGCTCAAGCCAAGGTGTCGAAGCTCGTCGAAGATGCTGTCGGCAAGCAAATCTCGGCGCTCAAGGACGATCTGAAATCGCTGTTGGGCGCTAAGGGTGGCGACGGTTCCGATCTTGGCACCAAGGCGTACAACGGCGGTTTGGCTGGTGGCGACACCAATCCGAACGACGTTCAGGTGCGCGTCAAGAGCGTTGCCGAGCAATTCAATTCCAGCAAGAGCGTGGCGACTTGGGACAAGTCCACCAGCGGCTACTCGCAAAAGCACTTCGCCGGTCGTCGTGTTGACGAGTTCGTGAAGGGCTTGCAGTACGGTGTCGAGGAACCGAGCCAACTGGACTTGGCGGTTATCGGTGCCACGTTCAAGGCGAAGGCTATCAAGGCGATGGGCGTCGAGGCGAAGCACCGCCTGACGGAACTGGAACGCAAACTGCTGGAATACTCGGCGTACGAATCGAAGTTCGTCGGCGAAATCGGCGGGTACGAGTACAACGGCGAGAAACTGAACGAATTGCATCGCAAGGCTATCCTTGATGACACCACGTCGGGCGGTTTGGAAGCGGTGCCTATCGAGTTCGACTCGGCTTTGATTCTCAAGCCGCTGCTCAACGGCGAGTTGTTCCCGTATGTGGATTTGCGCAACGTGAGCCGTCGTCGCATCGAGGCTGCGATTGTCGAGAATCCGACGCTAACTTGGGGAACTGGTGAAGGCACGGCGATCTCGCTGTTCGACACCGACTCGTTCATCTCGGCGTTCGACAACAACATTTACACCGTGACTGGTGCTATCGAAATCGGCGAGGACTTCTTGTCTGACTCGCCAGTGGACATTGGCCGTGTGGTTGTGAGCAACTACGGCGAAGCGTTTCGCAAGGAACTGGATACCGTCATCGCGAACGGCAACGGCACGTCGCAACCGGAAGGCATTTTCAACAAGGCTGGCGTGTCGGCTATCACTCCGGTCGGCGGCAACGGCACGGCTCAGCAGATTGGCGACTACGAGGCGCTGATGTTCGGCGTCGGCAAGGAGTATCTGGACGAAGCTGGTCGTGGCGAAGGTAGCCGTGCTGTGTTTCTCGGCACGCAAACTAGCTACAGCCGCGCTCGTGGTATCCCTGTGGGTGCTGCTGATGCTCGCCGAATCTTCGGCATGGACGAACAGACTTACAAGTTGTTCGGCTATCGCTACGCCATCAATGCGTCGGCTGGTAACACCAAACTCGCGTTCGCCTTGCTGAACCGCTATCGCATGTACCGTCGTCAGGGCATGGAAGTGGTTTACGTCGGCAAGACGGATTGGCAGCTCGCTCGCGAAAGCAAGCGTGGCATCTTGGTTAAGGGCCGCTTTGGCGGTGCGATGGAACTGGCTGCGGCGATGAGCAAGATCACTGCCGCTCAAGCCTAAGGCTAATTGAGTATCCCGCTCACGGCAATAACGTCAGCCGTGAGCGGGTTTGATTCTGGCGTTGCATTTGGGGCACAAGATGAAATACGCGATTGAAATCGCAGGTCCGTTAAACGAGTCGGTTCTTTTCAACCCTATCAATGTCCGGCTGCGTGGCAGGCTTGATTCCAAGAACACTGCTACCAAGAAAGCGCTCGACTTCCAGCGCACGATGTTTGCTCATGTACCAATGGTGCCGGGCATGGTTATCGAACTGGACGCGGACAAGAAAGAAGGACGCACGTTCGATCCGCTTCGTGAAACGGAGTCTGGTCAAGCGATCCTTGAAACGCTTAACCGTTTGTACGAGCGCAATCCGGCGCTGACTGGCGGCAAGAAAGATGCGTGGCCTACCTCGTCGTACAAGCTAAAGGTAGACGACGTGAAAGAGTGGGCGTTTCACATGCGCAATCTGGTGGATGGCGGGTACGCACAGTACGTCCCATCGTCGCCGAAGTTGCCGGAACCAGAAGAGATTTTGACAACCTGGCCGGGCAAGGTTCGTCGCGATCCGATTTACAAGTACCGCGAATATCACGATGAGCAGTACCCGCAATTCGTGAACGAAGTAACAAGCAGGAAGGCGGCTACGGCTGCTAATTGAGAATCGTCGGTGCCCCCCGATGCCCCTTGTCGTTAAGTGCGTAGCTTAGCGGCAAGGGATTTGAAACACAGGTGGTAGATGAAAGATGTTTGCCTAGGACACCAGCGGATTGCAGCAGCTCAACTAGCGTCTGCTGTAGCGCCCACAATCCCCGCAGGGACTCGCGAAGCATGGGTGCAATGCGACACGAATGTTGTGCGCATGACGCTGGATGGCACTACACCAACATCGCAGGTGGGGATGCAAATTGTCGCCACTGGCAATCATCCGATTAAGGTGACGCTGGGCATGGGGCTGAACAAGATGCAATTCATTTTGGAGAGTGGTTCACCCAACTTGCAACTCACCTACTTTGGGCAAAGTGATTCGTAATGGATGTGATTACCAAGCCAGTTAGCACCACGAAGAACATCCCATGTCCGTATTGCGGCGGTCGCAAAGAGCGGCACATTTTTAAGGCAAGCGGCGAGATAAAAGTTGAGAAGTGTGGATACTGCGGCGTGGATGGGACTGTATCTCGCGGACTATGGCAGAAATAGGGCAGTAATGAATTTCGAGGCAAGGATGCAGGCTTTCATCGACTCGGTGAAAGCAAAAGCCAAGGACGGCTTAACTTTTGAAGAGGCGCTCATCATCCTGTACGACTTCGTGCAGTTTGCCGTAGATGCCGCCAAAGAATTGTCGAACCCAGGCGCTGAGAAGCGCGAGATTGTTCTGGACTGGGTTGGCAAGTTGTTTGATGTTCTAGCGCCCATCGTTGTCTTGGCGCTACCCAAAGTCTATTGGCCGTTTGTGCCGTTCGTGCGCCCGCTCAATCGCCAGTTGGTGTTGCTGGTTGCTGGTGCGCTCATTGAATGGATCTTGAAAGATTGAAATGGAAACCATCTTGATTATCGGCATGGTGATTTGCCTGGTGTGGCTGGCTCTGACTTACGTAGGCGGCTCGTCTGAAAAGCCTGCCGCGAAGCCTGTAGAAGCATCGCCAGTAGGAGCAGCGCAGATTGTTGTGCCATCTATCGCCGTTAAGTCGGTAGAAAGGCCACGCTGGCACAAGTTCGACACGCTGCTTGAACTGCAAGAGTACCTGCGGGCAAGCGGTGTGGATGAGAAGGAAGTGCAGACTATCTGCGCAGATATTGCGGCGAAACTGTTGGGTGCAAAATGAATCGGTATCTACCAATCCTTGCGTTGATTGTTCTCGGTGGGCTGTGGGCGTTTACAAAGTACGCACCAGAACATAACCCGCTCCGTCCAGATGGTCCCGATATGGTGACGGCGTTCTCGAAGAACGTCAGTGGTGCGCCATCGAAGAAAGACGCAGCGCAGTTTGCGGCACTCTGCCAATCGCTGCATGACAAGCTCCAAGAGGACTGGGAGCAGAATAAACCATACATCACGACAGGCTCACAGGTTGACACTCTGCGTGTCGTCTCTCGCCGTGTGCTGTCTAAGGACTCGTTTGTCGAGCAATATCCAGCACTCAAAGACGTGTTGGAGCAGCACTTTATCAAGCATGTAGGCGATTCAGGTGGTCCCTTAACGAGCGAAACCAAGGCTGGCTGGCTCAAGGCGTATCAAGAACTGGCGGATTGTACCAAGTACGCAGCGGATAACCTGTAATGTCCACCAAGAACAAGAGTGTACTCGGCATCTCGATTGTACTCCTGCTCCTTGGAGTGGTTGGGTACTTCGTTTACTGTCCGCTGGCGCAGGATTCAAGGGACAACGCGAAGCAGTTCTTTGGTTACACGCCTGCGCCGGATGAGACGGCTAAGTTTGTTGCGTCTCTGCCAACTCCAACGATCAAAGACGCTGATCCGAACATCTTTCGCGGCGACAAGATTGATACGTTTCTGTATCGAGCGCTCGCCAAGTCGTACGAAGATACATACGGCGTCAAATGGATTCCACACAATCAAGGCATCGGCGATTGCGTCTCGCATGGGTTCGCTCACGCAGCGGACATTTCTCTCGCTGTTGATAACCAGATTGGTAAGGCGAACCAATTCAAGTCTGCCGCTACTGAGTCTATTTATGGTGGCTCGCGTGTAGAGGCTCGCGGCGTAAAGTCTGGCGGGTGGAGTGATGGTTCGTATGGTGCTGCCGCTGCCAAGTGGCTGAGCAAGTGGGGTGTTGTCTACCGCGAAAATGTTGGCGGTCACGATCTTGCAAAGTACAGCAGCGATCGGGCGAAGAACTGGGGCAACTTCGGGAATGGTGGCCAGAACGACGACGGCAAGTTAGACGAGATTGCCAAGCAGCATGCCGTAAAGGATGTCACGCTCGTTCGCAATTTCACCGAGGCGGCAGCGGCGATTCAGAACGGCTTTCCTATCGCTGTCTGTAGCGGTCAGGGTTTTGGCAGCACAAGAGATAAGGATGGATTCGCTGCACCCCGTGGTAGCTGGGCGCACTGCATGGCTTTCACTGCCGTTCGCTACGGTGCTCGTCCCGGCCTGCTTTGCCAAAACTCGTGGGCGGCATCGTGGATTAGCGGTCCCAAGTGGCCAGAAGATCAACCAGACGGTTCGTTCTGGGTTGATGCTGATGTAGTAACTCGAATGCTGAGCGGTGGCGATTCGTTTGCCGTGTCTGGTGTCGAGGGATTCAAGCACCGCAAGTTGGATCATAGCGCTTGGGCGCAGTTACCACCCAAGGGTTCTATTGTTGAACACGAATCGCAGTATGCGTTAGCTCCGTAAGGATTTGGCAGATGAAAGACTCTCGAAACTGGATCGTGGTTGTTTTGGCTCTGTTGGTTGCCGGATTGATTTGGCACGAATCGCAGCCTAAGCGTCCGTTTTTGAGGTGGCTAGGTAGCGCTATCAAAACAGCGTTCTGGGTAGCGCCATTTGTCTTGGACGAACCACCCCCGCCGCCTACTGTGCAATCGACACCGCCAAACTTTGTGTACGGTGCGCCGCCTGAGCGAGCGATTGGCGCTGACGGCTACGAGGTGATTGAGCACGGAGCGAATTGGTAATGAGAATCTTTGCAGCGATTCTAGCGCTACTGTTCGGCGTTCATGCGGACGTAGACAAGGCTGAAAGCGATGCGTCCGTCTCGGTAGCCTATGCGCACTTACACGTTACCCCTGTTAAGTCGCAGAGCACGGATGAAACCGCTTGCGAGTGCGACGACAAAGGTGGTTGTGACTGCAAGGACAACTGCAAATGTGTCGGTTGCAAGCTGGATGGCTCGTGTTGTCCCTGTGCTCGTCCGCAAGAGGTTGGTAAGTGGCACTGGTACAGGACGAGCGATTTGTCTGGCGAATGGCGCTGGCAGGTTGGTGACAAGGTTGAGCAAGTAGCGCGCTATCAAAAGGTAGATGTTCGCACCTGTAACGGACGCAGTTGCACGATTGCGAAACAATGGCAGCGCATCAACTAGCGGTACTCTTACTCGGCATCATCCCGTTGGATATGCCAGTTCGCGATTCGGTAGATAGTGTCGAGGTGAACTCGTATTACGACGAGAGTGCTCGGCATGTGTTCGATCAGTTGATTTGGCGCAGGTGGAATAAGCAAGAGTGTCGCTACGAAATCGTTGACTGGCGATTACTCAAGAGCGAGGACTGGAAGCCTGTTAATGGTACCTGTCTGTTCTGGGACAGCGGGACGCTACGAGAGGTGAAAGCTCGCACGGCGCATCGCACTTGGACGCAGGTAGATCCTGAGTTGGTAGACAGAACTTATCTACCGAAAGAGCAGCGGAGAGAACTAGCAGCACCCACTAGGCCGAGTTTGGTTGAATGGCTGAATTCACGGCACACGTTGAATGGCTCGTCCCAACCGTAGGTGTGCTGCGCGTCTTTAATGGCGGTGGGTTCGGCGACAAGTATACGTGGTTTTCGGTAGTAGTTCGGGAAGGCAAGACAGCGAAGCTAATCGGAGCGCTAACGAGTCCTAATCGTTACGAAATCAAGGCGATTAGGCGGCTGTTGATTGTCGAAGGGTTTGAGTTGGTGTGGTGGGAGCGGGTTGAGAAGGATGGGGTTCGAGTAGTCGAACTGAAACTAAGGCGGGAGTCAGAGTAAATGGCTTTGAAGCAAGGCAACTCGCTGCTGTGGAACGACGCGGGGACATTGCGGAAGGTGACGGCGGACGAGATGCGGGAGACGTGGACCCAGTACGACCCGGAATTGATCGAGCGTGCGAACCTGCCGAAAGAGCAGCGGCGGGAACTGGATAAGTGGCCTAAGAGGGAGGGGGTATTCGACGAAGTATCACATTGAATTTCGCTTCCAACTTACCAGCCAGATTATTGAGCGCGTCAATCGGGGTGCGGCACGGATCACTGAGCAGTTTGTCGCCAGAGTTCCAAAATGCAACAACAACGAATTCAAGTGGTTTGGTAGTAGGCAACGGCTCAACGGTGGTGAAGTCGCAAGCGGCTTGCCACTCGGAGATTGTTTCGTCGGCTTTTTGTAGTGGTGTCATACCAGCATCGTAATTCGGGCGAGCTAGAGGAGCAAGACAGATGGCAAAGCGATACTTAATCTGCCCGATTATCGGCAATGGAACCGGCCCATCTCCGTATCGCGCAGCCGCTCAGGACGTGGGAGCAACGGCGGTCAATTCACAGATTCCCACTCATACCGATGGCCCCAACATCGGCAAGCCAAAGTTCGGCTTTGCAATCTGCATCGTGAACACTGAAAACCTGCTCGCGGTGTATCAGATCACCAACGCCTATGTCTTCCCAGATCATGCTCTTGATACGCAGATGGGGGCGATGGAGGAAGGGGCACGCATTGGCTTTAAGCAGAGCGTGGAAGCCTATGACCTGGATGGAGAAGGGCTGAACCTCGATGCCTCGTTCGAGCTGACCGAATCCTATCGGCAGGTGCTCGATCGCATCGGCAAGCAGTTCGAGCCGGTGTTCAGCATCAACTTCTTCGACGCGAACTGAGGTGCGGCATGAAGCTCTATCTTGGCCGCTACGTTTGGACGGAAAAGAACGGCCCGCCACGCTGGGAACTGCCTGTAGGTATGCACTCGTCGGTGGACCTGCGACCGCTGGCCGAGCAAGCCATGCGCGGTGGCCAAGGCGGCTTAGCGATCTTCGCGGGCGACACCACCGATAGCGACTTCGACTTCCTGGGACGCCCCGACGAGCCGATTGATAAGCGGGCAAAGGCGGCCATCGCCAAGCAGTTTCGGATTGCTGCCGATGGTGCCACATTGGCCGACGCGCTGACGGCGCTGTTGATGGCAGGCGACCCGAAAGGCGAAGCGAGTCATCGACCGATCTTGCCGACTCGTGGCTTCTTTGAACTGCACTGCGGCGCGAAGCTCAAAAGCAATCCGTTTGCCTGGGGCGATGAGGGCACGTCGGCAGTGCGCGACATCCTGCAAGAGGACTTCCGCCGCGAGTTTGAGCGTGATCCCGATCACGCAAAGAAAACGCTTGGTTTCCTTGAGCAGCAATATCGCTTCAAAAACGACGAGTGGAAGGAGTTCGTCCCTCAGGATTTGCGCCGCGATGTTGACGGCCCTCGCAAGCCAGAGACGACGATTAGCGACGACTTTACCCGCGCCAACGGTTCGACAATCGGCAACCAATTGTCTTGGACGGAAGTGCGGAACGACTTCACTACTGTGTCCAACGAAGTCGAGCTAACGACGACGCCTGTTGATACGTGGTCGTCTGCCAGGGCTAACAGCGCCCTTAGTAGTGCTGACCACTACGCGCAGTGCAAAGCCACGTCGATGACCAACACGTTCACTGGTATCGGCCCGATCTGCCGCTTTGCTGCTGGCGCGGAAACGTACTACTCGGTATATGCGTACAACAACGACAATACCCTGAAAATCGGCAAGAGCGTCAGTGGCGGCCTTTCCAATCTCAATAGTGCCGCAATCACGATCTCGCTGCCAAACGTGCTCCGGCTGACCGTTAACGGGTCATCGCTGGAAGGCTTTCAAGACGGTGTATCGAAGGTCACGATCACCGACAGCGCCATCACTGGCAACACGCAATGCGGATTCATGATTTACCGCTCGAACAGCGTCGGTGGCACTGGTCGTCTCGACGACTTCGAGGCATCCGACTTGGCCGCTTCGGGGACTCTCTATACGCAGCTAGAGCGCAACATGCGCGGCGTGATGCGTGGAGCATGGACGGGAGGCTTCTGACATGCAGGAATACACGTTTTACTTTACCGACGAGGAACTGCGACCACAGCAAATCGATAATTTCTTTGTTTAGTTGCATATAGCTCACCCACGGTCACCTATGCCTCGGTGACATGGAATCTTTCATTAAACTTCCACTGCATATCTAGCCAGTCATTGAAAGACCCAGCGGGTAGGTTAGAATACCATTCAAAGGTAGGCCCTGGTAGTGAGGACCCAAAGAACTTCAGTAGGTACGACTCGTCCATCGCCAAGTCACCCATGATTGTAATGTAATACGTAATGTGTTCTTTCGGGGAGCCCTGCCCGTTGAATTTTTCAAACCTTGGTGGTTTATTGACGTTGAGTGGCAGTCTCTTGGCGACATGGTAGGCTGGATATGGCACTTCATATATGTCGACGGGGGCATAATCATCACCACCCCTCTTTGCCAGTCTTTCCTCGATCATTTGCTCCACCCTCAACATGTTCACCATAACTGGCTCTGCTGGTTGAGGGTAGAGGTAACTAGGCAGCATCAGTGATGTGGCCAAAGTTGTAGCATGGGTTGGAGAGGGCCCTATAGTGGAGCTTGCTACTGCATCTGGAGAGGCATTGGTCGTACTGGCTGGAGCCGCTGAGGATGATGATGGGGAGTAGCCTAGTTATGGTTTGTAAGTTGTGGAACAGCCAGTGAGAGGGCGTCTACGAGGTCATAACCTCCCTACGATGGCTTAGCTCATGCCTCTAGTTGCTCAGGTGCCAGAGCATGCTCAGCCTTTTGATTTAATTTTTCGTTCAGTAGTTCTATCTCTTGTCAGTATCTTTGCAGCATCACCAGGACTACAGGGTCCATAGCTATTTTGTTGGTAATATCCTTGAGCGTGTCACTCGAGGCACCTTCAAATGGAAAAGATGGAAATACTCCTTCTTCAAACGCCACCATTTTGGCAGTGGCAGTAGTGATGTGTGCATCAGCAACCCGTTTGCCCTTATCGGCTTGCAATAGCTTAGCAGCGGCTTTGTCCTGTCTTATCACCGGGTCTTCTCTTCTAGCAATCTTGACTTACTCTTATTGTTCACTTGGCAGGGTGCCATGCCTGTTCACCACCCCTATCATGTTGCAGGTGAGGATTTGCATTCTTTTTCTTTGCCTCCCGACTCCCCTTCGAGCCTGACTAGAAAAAGTCAACCTTTCGAATACCGAAGTTCTTTTCGTTCATTTATGTTGTGAAGGTATTTCGAAGCTTCTAATCCCAGCTCACTTCTCATCTTCATCTACACCCATGGGTGGCATTTTATCTTCTTCTTCTTCTTCGGCCCTAATGACACAAAGTAGTCTTCGCCGGCCTAGGGAGGGGTTCCCGAGGCTATGGAGATAGTCATCCTAGCTACGCTTTGGAGAGATGACAGGAGGTAGCACTTGGATTCAGGCAGACAACCTTGCACAGATCTTGATGGCGGGTGGCGGAGTTGCAACCATGGCTTCCACATGCACAGTCTTCTTGCCCCCTCTCTTGGGAATATCAGTAGGATTATTAAAGCTTTATAAGGTTAGCACGGGGCATTGGGTCCTCTTGGGAACCCAGACTTGCTTGATCCTTGGCAATTTTGGGGATGTCCACCCTCGCTTGTTCTCATCAGAATGTACCCTCCGGCTAGCCAACACTTGGAAGGTGTTGTGAGTGGGCATGGTTGGGATGACCAAACCTTGTAGAATTTTGATGCCACGGCCATTGAAGTAGACCCAGACGCCCCCGATCATCACGGACTTCCCGGATGCCGAAAGTCAGCTTTGGGGAACAGCAAGGACTTTTCCTTCTCGGGAGTTCTTCTATTTGCCCCTACCGGGCTTCATCTTATGTGCCTCAGTTGGGCAGACGATGTGGTGAATGTGGCAACTCACGTCCACCGGGCTTTTCAGCAAAATTTTCTTGACCCGGCCCTCACTTTGGCTGGCCGCAGCTTTGTTGTTATTTAGCTTCATAGGTTCCGAACACTCCACACCTAGAAGACCCACGAATGCAACCCCCATGAAGTTGGGGAAGCCAACAACCAGGGGAAAATCGCCAAAGGTAGTAGGTATAGCAACGTAGCCGCACTTAGCATGGTTTGCCATGACCTGGGGGCTGTAGACAAGTCCAGACAATCCGCTCTCCATCGCTCCAACCTAAAAGATGAAGAGCAAGATGAATGAATAGTTAGTATGTAAGTGGGAGTCGCATGGTCCCTCTATTTTGGCGAAAAGATGAATGGAGGTTTGATCCCACCAGGCGTGTCAGCTTGTAGGAGATGGATTTTCTTATTAAATATTTTTATTTGGATTTATTCATTTGGTTTATTGAAGGGTTTTATTTAGACGCATGGGTGTGTCAATCACGACATGACAATTTATTATATGCACTGCCTAACTAACCAGACGAAAGTGAGTGATTATGTCGGGACTCAGAACCCGCCAGACCATAAAGGCTACGACGTTAATTACGTGCCTACGAAAGAGCGACAACCCTTGATTAACGCCAAAAATAGACGGACCATGGGGCTGAACAATTTAAAAGAGAATAATAAGTTGAAACACATTTATTGAAATAGAACATAGTATGCAATCAAGCAAGCAATGGGGTTTCTTTAGGTGGATTGACTCCCAGTACGCAGTGGAGAACTTAGATCCAAAGATCACCTCACACTTAATAATGACTTTCGGTAGGGTGTAACCCAACTTTATGCTAGTCACCATTTGATATATCGGAGAATCATGGAAATGGAAGCATCCATGCGTGTATTTATAGGGCAGATACCAGCAAATAGGCATATAGGGGTTTATTTCTTTATCAATGAGCCACATGCAGGAATTGGGATTGATTCAACACAAATTTAATATTATTTATTAAAAAATTATTGTCATTTTATTTAGTCATTTATTTACATATTTATTTGATGTGTATTCGAAGAAGATTTTGGCGGCATCTCCACTGTCCTGAGGCATATTAGGGAGAGTATAAGAGAATCATCCGTGAAATGTTGAGACGGCCTCCTAACTGGCGGTCATGCCAAAGTGGCAATCCCATAGCCTATGATGAGTGGGAACCCGAGGGCTGGCCCTCTAGGTAACCATGATCACTTGTAGGGATATTGATTAGCGACTGCCTTTTATTATGAGGCCACATTGAGCATAGCGGCGCATACACATGGGTCCACGAGATGGACCTGGCATGACCGCATTCGGGCGGACTCATATATTACCAAGACGATGTGTGCTGGAATGGCACTTATTTTTGATTTCTTCCCTTTGTTTGGTACGCGACTTTCATGATTTGCCATGGGTAGCCACGAGGTCGTTACCTCCGTAAGGCCTGGAAACCGGACGGGAGGTTGAGAGAACCCGATAGAAGATAAAACACGAAATTCTACAGAGGTTCTGACAGCATCTCTCCCTACCCTGGAACATGTTGAGGGAGTGTACAAGAGACCCGTCCACAGCAAGCTGAGACAGATTTCGTAGAAGGCAGGCATGTCCAAACGACAACCTATGGACCAAAGAGCCGAGAACCTTTGGGGTAGTCATTTCTTCTTTATTCATATCTTATATATATGTATAGATATGTCATATACACCTTAGCCTCATCGCCTTTAAGCTCATATACGTGAGTCCAGCTCATCGGTCTCCGTGTGAGGTTCTTACTCGAGCACAAGATTCACATGGTTCGAGGCGTGTCCTTGCCATGCCGTAGCATAAATTTCATGATATTTGTTACTACTATGCATTTCAATTTTATTCAGGGCAAGGAAAGAAATAAACGGAAAAGCTGAAGGGTGACTTTGGTAGCATCTCCCCTTTATCCGGAAAACTACAGGGGGGAAAATAGAGACTCGCCCATGGAAAGATCCGAGACGGACTCACTAACCGCTAGGAGGCCAGAAACGGCAACCCCATGACCTGAATTGGAATGGAAACCCCGAGGACTAGCCTGCGAGGGGTCCCGGTAACCCACCGGTTGCCACGATCCTGATTAAGAGATGAGGACTTAGTTATTGCTGAACCAAGCGGCCTATTGATATTCACCCTCCGAGGAGGATCCTCCGAGACCCATGCTATAAAGAAGCAAGCCCCCAGGGCCCAAGAGTGATTAAACAAAATTCAAATGGGAGAATTGTTAAATGGGGAATATGCCCCTCCCTGATAATGGGTCCGCAAGCCAAGCAAAGCACGATGCAGAATAAGAAATAAAACTCTGATTTCTAAAAAAAAATTGACAACATCTCCCCCTGCCCTAGGATATATTGGGGGGATATAGAGGAGGCTCATCCACAGCAAGCTGAGGTGAGCTCCATAAAGATGAGCATGTCAGAATGATAGCCTGGACCCTATAACAGGTGGCGGATCTCCCGACCTGTGTGGATGAATATGAATGCATGCATCGACCTGACACACTTGATATGAAAATGTGCACTGACCTGTTATACCTAAACCAAGAATGTGCATTGACCTTATGTGAAGAAAGTGCGAATGTGCATCGACCTGTCTAACTCAGATGTGAAACATGCATCGAACTGAATTAACTAGGACCTGAACATGCATCGACCTTAGTTTTGACACTTAGGTAAATAAAAGGATCGTTCAATGTGAAATATCTTATGCAGTTCAGTTTCATCATGATCCATAGAGTGTCATCATCAAAACCAGGGTTCCAGCATAGTGAAGTAATCAATAGCAAATTTCTTCCACCCCTGAGCCTCGGGGAAGGGACCTAATATGTCCACCCCCCACCGAGCAAATGGGCGAGGCTCTATCAGGGTGTGCAGCTGCGTGGCCGGTTGGTGGTGCGGGTTGGAGAATTTCTAGCACTGCGGGCACTTCCGGACGTATTCGAGGTAATCTTTTTGCAAAGTAGGCCACAAGTACCCTTGTTGGATCAGTGTCCGCGCGAGTGCTCGCCCCCCTACGTGACTTTCGCAGATCCCTTCGTGTACCTCCCGAATCGCCTGGTTGGCTTCCGTGGGGAACATGCATTTCAGAGTGGGGCTGGGAGAGATCGGCGGTATAGTCGATTATTCACGACCGTGAAGTGGGTCGTTGGTGCACGCGTGCGATGGGCTTCGGCGCGGTCGCTGGGGAGTTGTTGTCGCAGGAGGAAGTCCAATAGGGAATCCATCCAAGAAGGTTCATAGTCGATGGCGTTCACCTGGGGCGTTGGTTCCTATATGCTCGGTGCTGCCAACTCCTCTACCAAGATGGATCTGGAGCTGGATACCGCGGTGGCGGATGCCAAACGAGATAGGGCGTCTGCCCGGATGTTTTCTTCTCTTGGGATGTGGACTACTTCGAAGTGGGAGAATTCTTTTACCGCGACCTTGGCTTTCTCCAGATACTTGATCATGGATGCTTCGCGTGTCTCGAACTCTCCCTGGACTTGACTGGCGACGAGCTTAGAGTCACTGTATGCCCTTACACTGGTTGCCCCCAGGTGCTTGGCCATTCGCAGCCCTGAGAGTAAGGCTTCATACTCGGCCACGTTATTTGTGGTTGGCAAGCTGAAGCGGAGAGCATACTGGAGTTCCATCCCCTCTGGCGATAGTAGTACCAGTCCTGCCCCGCTACCGGCTGCGCAGGATGATCCATCAACGTACAATTCTCATGTGGGTCCCGCGGACTGCTCGGGCAAGTCTTCGGTGGGTATTGTACATTCGGCGATGAAGTCGGCGAGGGCCTGCGCTTTGATCGTGGTCCTCGGACGAAACTTGATGTCGAATTCACCCAGCTCGATAGCCCACTTGACCAGCCTTTCTGAGGCGTCAGGGTTCTGGAAGATTTGCCGTAGCGGCTGGTCGTTGAGAACGACGATTGGGTGAGCCAAGAAATACAGACGCAACTTGCGAGCGGCCATGACTAAAGCTAAGGCGAACTTTTCAATTCATGAATACCAGAATTCTGGCCCTTGCAATGCTCGACTAACATAGTAGACGGGCTTCATAACGTCGGCTTCCTCTCGGGTGAGCATGGCGCTCATCGTGCTCGACGTCACTGACAGGTACAGAAGTAGTTGTTCTCCCTTTTTTGGCTTGGAGAGTATGGGAGGAGTGGCCAGGTAGCTCTTTAGTTCTTCGAAAGGTCGCTCGCATTTCTGATCCCAATCGATCTGTCCCTTCTTCTCCGGAGCCTTATTGGCTTGCTTGATCAACCGGAAGAATTTCTTTTGCAGTGGCACATGTTGACACCCTTGAGAACTCCATCGGATGAAGAGCACATTGCATTATGTGCTTTGCGCCCCAGTTGAGCGTTGATTGCCTGATCTGCTCCTTGGTCCATGTGTCCTCATTTGGAGGGAGGTCAAACGGACCCTTGCTGATCACTCGCCAGACTTCATGATCCTAAGCTCAGATGAAAACCTGCATGCAATTTTTCCTATAATGATAATTTGTTCCAGTGAAAAAGGGAGGTCTATTTATGGAATGTCCTTCAGCCATAGCACTTTTGGTCACCATATCACCGATTCTCTCTAGGTCGTTAGACCACATACAGGGAGACTAGCTCTGAAACCACATGTAGAGTGGTGATAGGCGGATCTAGAGGGGAGGGTGAATAAATCAGCCCCTTTTGCCACTCTTTGCGAAAATAAAGATAAGATCTAGTACTAAGACTGGGTGAGCAGCAGACGAATGAAAGATACTCAGCTAGACGATCAGATAGTAATAAGTAATGTTCCTACCAAGCATCTAGTGATAGAATCCAAGGAGATGCAAACCACAAGACACAAGTTTTAAGGTGGTTCGGTCTCTATCCCGAGACCTACGTCCACCCCTCACACAACATGGTGACGCTTTACTAGTGTAAGAGCACTACCGCTGATTCACAGCTTCTTACAGAGAGATAAACTCTCACAACACTGCTGCCGAACTGCTTGAGGATTTCAACCCAACAACCACAGACCGATGACCAACGCCATCTATCTTCCTACTCATAGGTAGGGTACAGTTAAAAGAGAAAGGTGGTTTTAAATAACAACAAACTAAAATATAAAAACCCAGACAGGGTGTATCAGGAAGCTCTATGGAAGAGGAGCATTCTGTCTGGACAGGAGGAGGCGAAGCCTTTGTCTTCTTCATCTTCCTCTGAGGTCTTCACCAAGACATCAAGGGAAAAGGTGGCTGTCATCCTCAGCTAACACTCCAGTGACTAAGGATGAAGAGGAATGGTGTTTGCTATCCCTTGCCAGCTTCTCAGTTGGAGGAAGAGGATCTTCAGTCTTACACGCTCTCTAGCAACACTAGGAAGGAGGTTTCTTCAACAGCAAGCTTGATACTTCTTCTCTCCTTGCATATCTCCTCTCCCCCTTTCTCTTCCCATATGCACGCATATATATGAGCAGTAACCCACTGTAGTTACTTACGTTGTTCAGGTGAAGATTGAAATTAGAATGTCACGTCACATTATTTTGATTAGGCTTCTTGTCAAAGTTGACTTCTCACCTACCACCCCAGTTGGTAGGGCACAAAAACTGCCACGTTTTCAGCAAAGCCGAGGGAACTCTTCTAGACATTTATCTCCTGACAGAAGAGTCCTTTCGGTGGCTCTTTTAAGTGAAACGGATCCTCCAAATCGGTTTGCGGATGTAGGAGAATGGGCGCTTGCGGTTATAGATCCGTTCTGGGAGAATCCAAAGGTGTCGACACTTTTCAGGCAAGGTGTCGACACGTAACATGATTAGCACGGACCTTATAGTGCTATGCATAGACTAGCACTGACTTCATGGCAGTCTTGCACGGACTTCATGAGCTATGCACTGGCTTGACTGTGGACATGCACAGACCTTGTCTTGCACTGGCTCGGGTGTGCACCGACTTTGTAGTAGACTTGCACGGACCTTATGGTAGACTTGCATCGACCTTGCTTTGTCATTGAGAAGGATTGTACCGACCTCATGGCGAATGTGCATCGACCTTGCCGTAGACGTGCACGGACCTTATGGCACGACTAAGGAAACTTGCACTGGCGGCCTATCCGATGATTAAACACGTGAACCTAGATTCTTTTTGTTATAGGGGAACATTAGATCCTGGAACACATGAATGACCAGTCGGTTCTCGAGATAATATAGCATAGATACCATATAGTAATGCATTAAAGGATAGGGTGCAGGATACTTACTTGACTTACCTGACCTAGATAAGGAAATGTAGCGATGATGCGAGATGTCATGAATAGAATTTTCCAATCATATATCATGAAACAAGATTACCAAGCCACAAGGTTTATCAATTAGGAACATAATGCAGCAAAAATAAGGCTAAAAGGATTGTTCGTTATTTCAGCATAGAAATGGTCAACTCTAGACCGCCACAAGTGAATAAATGGTCCAAGAAGGACCGCAAACTCAATGAGAATTGGAATCTCATTGTTGCATGGGAACGGCCCTATGGTAGACCGCCCAATGGATCAACAGTCATAGATAGACCATTTAAATGCATATGGGGGCATCTCTCAAAAATGGCATGATTAGGACTGCTTAAAAGCTAAACGGCCTATCAATAGATAGCGTTTTGATCGTCGGTTTCAAAAAAAATGAACCGACGCCATCGCCTTCTTCCTCTCTCAACTCCCCATTCAACTCCCTCCACCATGAACCAAAGCTCACCGCCCCCCCATTTCTCTTCATTCTCTCCGTTCTTCCAAGCTTACCCCCCGGCACTAAGCCCTCATCAGCCTTCTCTGCTCGCATATGCGCTTCAAGAAGTAGGTCTTGAGCCGCCTAGCCCGTCGGATGGCCGGAGAAGGAGCCCCACCACCGCCAGTGGCGAATCCACCGGTGGAGACAGCACCATTGTTGGGGGTAGCCATGGATGCGCCCCCACCATCTGCGATCAAGGGCGACACAACGGTGATCGTTGCCGAAACTATTGAGGAAGCAGGAGCACCACTGGAGGCGGCGACAATGGCGGTGGAGCGACCGGCCAAAACCTTCAAGGTAGGCTATGCAAAACCTGCTGCCACTTTTGATTTTGATGCATGAATGTGATCCTAGATGGATTGGAAGGGGGCACACCACCGCTTAGGAGCATTTGTAGGTTCCCTAGGGCTGTTAACAATGGCGGGGAGGGAGGTGGGGCACCGTCGGTCATGATGAGTAGAAAGCGGTCCTAACAGGGACTGCATAGGAAAAGGAACGGCCCACCTAGGACCGCTTATGATAAAAATGGCCTAAATTAGACCGCCCCAAGATTCTGAATGGTCCATGAGTGACTATTTAATGGGAGCTAAATAGTCGAGATGTTGTGGGAATACACACAGTCTAAGGTAGACCGCTTGGGGAAGACGGTCCTCTTAGGACCATTAGAAGTGGAACCATGGGAAATAAATGGTCTAAGCAAGACCGTTCATGGAACAAAATGGTCTCCCCCAGACCATAATAAATGCTTGGGCAAAAGAGAAATGAAATGATCCAAATTGGGCCGCTCAAAGAACCAAACGGTCCCCAATAGACCGTGATGGGGACATCCCCTAGCCACTCTGTATTTTTGAAGACTCCAGTTGCTTGTCCTCGGCACATCATCATCCCCCTCACTTAATTTTGAGTCATAGCATGTAATTTTTATTTTATATGAGTCCCTTTGGTGTAATTTTTCCTTTCTTGAGTCCTTTATCTAGTTAATGGGTCATTGGAGTGTCCAAATGGGTCCACTTAGTAGGCTAGGCCCATGGGCGCCCCCTTCAAGACTTGTCAGTCATTTGTCTAAAAGTCAGGGATAGTTTGGTCATAAGGAATTATGTAAGCCTATAAATAGGCCCCCAATTCTGATTGGCCTAGAGGAAAACAGGAAGTCTTTTCTTCAGTTGCCCTCCAGATCTGCGCATTGAATGAGCCTCATGAAAAGATCTTGACAATTGCCTCCTTATAGGCTTAAGACAGTTTCCTGTCCCAGGTACCTTTCTTGGACAGCAACTCCATTGGTAGACTACAGAAAGTAGCGTACCATGAAAAGAGACAATTCCCCAATTTGATCTCTGACAAAAACTACCTCCAAAAAGTTGTTCTGTTACTGTGATGATGGCAGGGACAGAGGTCAATCCTAGGAGCCTCCTCTAGACCTCAAAAGGTGTGTTTTTGGGACCTTGCGGTTGCTACTTTTAGGTACTGGATGTTTTCCGAACCACTACAGATTTGTCAGAAATAACCTGAAAGTCTTCTGGTGCGTCGACGCATCCAGGTGATGGCGTCGATGCAGCTTCAGGAATTCTTCAGTTGCAAGTGAGCTATCCTTCCTGGAAGTGCTATAGCGTCGACGCACCGTGTAGATGGCGTCAACGCAGCCTTCACGGGATGACCCGTATAACGGGCGCTGAAAATGCCCAATGCGTCGACGCAGAAGGCTGGTGCATTGACGCCGCCTTCAGCTAGAAACCGTTTATCATGACTGTGAGCTATTTGTCAGCCTTACTAGGAATTTTTCACCTTTAATGCCCATTTGTCTGCCTTAACCATCTATTTGTTACCCTTATTCATCAATAGCCGTCGTCACTGCTTCTTCTTTCAGCTTTGTGAGATTCATTGTAACTGGAGTCGACTCCAACAGCATTTTGAGTCGACTCTCCTTCTACAGTTTCTCTGTTTTCAGCTTGGCCACCTATTTTTCACCTTTACCAAGCTATTTGTTGGCCTTATCTTCCATTTGTCACCATTGACCACCCATTTGTCACCCTTAGCGGCCTTGAGCCGTCGCCTTCTGTGAAAGCCATTCTTCACTTCAGCTTCGCTTGATTGCGTCAACGCCAAAGCCCTGTTACGTCGACGCAGCCTTCATATATGAACCAGTTGTCATAGCTATGATCCATTTATCACCGTTAACGGCTATTTGTCTCCTTTATCTATCTATTTGTCACCGTTAACGCCCATTTGTCACTGCTACAACCGTCGCCTTGGCTTTTCTGCCTTAACAGCCATCTGTCTGCCATGCTCAACGTGTGACGCTTCCAGTGAACGACGCCACAGCCTGGAGAGCTATTTATCAGCCCTAATCTTCATTTGTCACCCCTGAACTTTATTTATCACCCTTGTGCATTACTTTTCACCTCTATAAAACGTGGCTGACTTGCCTTGCTAGGCTGTTGTCGAGTCGACGCATTAAGAACATGGCGTCGACGCAGCCATCTTGAACTAGCAATTCTCAGCAGAGTTCTGCATTTTGATATTTCTTTCTTTTGCCAGACCTTCCTTGATTTCTATGCATACCTATGCTTTTGCACCTTGAGCTTCATTCAGCCATGCTCAACCTTGCCCTGCTTGCTACATTATGACTGCTTGGAACGTGCTGTAGCTGCTATTGCAAACTTGGGCGGCATGCAACTGGCTTGAGATGCTTGGTGAACGGATGACGTCGACGCAGTGAGCAGATGAGGTCGACGCAACCTACACAGTCTATGAAGAACTGCATTATTGCTTTGCTGCTGCTTGTTGCTTTGCTTTCCAGAAATTTGCTTGCACAAAACATGAGAGATTTAAGGCACATTGAAATGGTCATGATTGTTTGACTAATTCTCAATTAGACTTGTATGAATCATAAGCCTTTTTATGAAAGAGCCTTTTTATGAAAGAGAAAAATTAAATAAAAGATGAGATAACTAATACAATCTAATAAAAGAAATATTACAAAAAGTAAAGAAAAATTTTTAAAGGAACTATAGAAGTGAAAGAAATTGTAGCATGAAAGGTAAGAATTCCCAAAGACTCTTCAAAACAGAACTCAAACGTACTCTCACAAGAACTCAAAATAACAACCATCACCCTCTCTTGTCAACCGGAGCCCCTTTTATACGGCAAATCCTGCACACTCAAACCTCATTCGTTTGTGGATGGGGAGTCACTCGTGGAACGACTGCGACCAGCGCCAGAGCTTTTGACGCAAAGCTCATGCCTCCCTTCAAAAAAGAGAAAAACTTCAGCATCTTCCGCATGCGGCTGTTGAAACCCATGCACAATAAGACTATAGCCATGCTGAAAGCCACTACTAATTACGTTATAGCCAACTGCCTGCTCCTCCATTCATGCACCTGGCACCAACCAAACCCGTGAATGTCGTGCGGGGTCCCCTGTCTGGTATAGTAACTGCTCTGCATGTGCGCACCAACATGCTGTCACACGCACCGTGACGTGAAATGTGCTTATGCACGCGAAGGGCCCATCGTCCTCGCGGACGCCGGCCAGCTCCTATGTGAACGGTCACATACATAGTAGCATGCTCGCGCGCGAACAGACCTGCACCCACGTGCATGCCAGCACGTTCACCAGCTCACTCCATGCGAACAGCAGCTCCCTCACTGCGAACGGCACCTCTGTCTTGTGAACACCGCCTTCTTCTTCTCCATGTCGGTCGGCCATGCATGACAACTTCTTATCATTCTCTTCCTCTTTTCTCTGCACCAGTCCAATCCCCTGTTTTGCCAACAAATGGCCGCACATGCACAACCGCGTTGAAGCCTGCCATGCCCTGCTTTCTCTTCTTCGCTATCCCAACGCCATGTTCTCCCATGAACGACAGCTTCACCAAGCCTGTCGTGCTCCACACGCACATGGCCTCCTGCACGTGAGCGAACGGCCACGCCCAGCTGCCTCTTTCTCCTCCCAAAAGGCTGCGGACCACCGGAGCTCTGCTCCCTTTGCCAAACTCATCGGACAAGCCCTGCGCAGGTCGCCCGTCCGGCCAGCTGTTGAGCTCTACTCCGACCGACAACTACTTGAAGCCCACCGTCGGCTTCCTCTTCCTTTGTTCCTCCACATCGGCCGGCACACCGCAACACCGTGCTCTAGCCGCACACACGCATGGCGCCACCACCAGAAGCCTTGCCCTCTGCTCGCCGTGAAGCCCATGGAGAAGTGCATTGTTCACAACAACAAAAAAAGAAAACTTAGGTGAAACTTCATTTCACGTAAAAAATTATATGTTGACCCCTAGACAAAAGGATATTTAATCATTGAATAATTATCCTTCTTATATCTCAAGTCTTACTAAGTAAATTATGTTTCAGAAAATTTGATTAATTCCATAGAAATCTAAATTAAGTGTAAGACTAAGTTTAACTATAAACATTGCATAATTAGCTATGTTAAAATCCCAAAGATAACATATGTGATAAAAATAAATATGTGAAAATGCACGCTTATCATCTTGGTAAAATACCCACGAGCTTGTCCCTAGAAAAAGGGACGAAAGTCCAGAAGAAAGCCCCTGGCCCCTTCGCTATTCAAAGCTCCCTATGACCGAATTCCAGAGTTCTCGATAGGCTACTCCAGGGTGTAAAGGAGAAGAGAGAAAAGAAAGGAGAGGTGTTGTTCAAGGAGGGAATGGAATCAATGCTGCGCGCCGGCCCGGGGGGTGGTGGGTGTGGGGGGGGTGGCAGAGAAGGTCCCCCCATCTCTCTCCACCATGCCCTTCTCACCATCTCCCTCCATTTGATCACCAGCACTTTCCACTGCCAGTCTAGAACCTGCAGCAGCAGAGCGCCTTCGACTTGCACCATCGACCCTGCCTCATCCGAGCAGATCCAGGTGAACATCCCTACAACAACATGAATCGGCACCGACCTAGATTTCCAACGAGGGCTCTTCCACTTTCATCTGACGTTTGTTCTGACCAGGAGACTGATTCTCATCAGCCTATGCAACCAAGCACTAGCAGAACACCTGAAGACAGTTGCGGATGCCATCAGTGTCAAACTTGTGAAGATCTTGGCAAGATTTTTTGTTGAGGCAAGCTTCCCCAAGTCCCCTACCAGAACCAAGAAGAATGAGGTCATTCGGGCTACAGAGGACCCCGTTCTAGCCTTCGTCCCCGGACTATGCAGATCAACTCCATCAGCACCAGGTCGGACCCCCTGTCACTCTCCTACTTCCTGCACTCTACTCTAACCTCTTGTCGGCTTCCCGTCGGTTCCTTTTCAAAGAGGGTTCTCCCATAATTGCGTCGACATCATCCCCGCCCTCCTCGAAGCTTAGAAGAGACCAGGGCACCCTGTTCTTCAGGCGACTTGATTATGGGGTAGATAGTGTCACACAGGATTGGTTAGGATTACAGAAGCTCCCACGACCAGCCCTGTGGAGTTCCTGGCCTGATATTCTCAAGAGGAACAACTCTGCAAGTCCCCTACCAGCCCCAAGAAGAAAGAAGCCATTTGAGCACCGGAGTACCACTCTCTGGCTATTTTTCTCGGCCTATGCTGACGACCCTCACCAGATCTAGGTTGGACCTTGTTTGACTCTTCCATGCACCACCCTCAGCCCTGACCTCTTCCTAGAGTCTCCTCAATTCCTATGAAAAGAAGACTTCCCCACGGACGTTTCGACACCAGCCCTGCCCTCATCGGAGCTCGAAGGAGTCCAGGGTGATCCGATCTTTAGACTATTACAGTTATGGGACAGACATGGCCACCCCTAATCAGTCTGAGTCTTGGAGCTGTAGCAGCACCCATTCAGCCTCCGATCGGCCAGTAGAACCTTCGGCGTGTTCCCAGGCCTCCTAGCGACGTGTCAGTGTGAGTCTCGCCATCATCAACGATCGGAGGTGATTATGGCGACCCCACAACTAGCTTGTTGTCCCTGCAGAATCGACATTTGAGCAGAAATCGGTTGCCTCCATCTCCCCACCCCACTCCAGACCAACTGTGTCACGCCCCAAACTGATAGCAGCAGAACGTGTCGTTTGCTCGGAACGTGGTAGTTAATAGTCGTGAACAATCAAGAGCAATCACGTAAGACCAAAATAATTTAGAACAATAATAAAGTTCTATTTCAAATATAAGTCTCTTACAATTTCAAACTCCAACTTGCAACCTCAACTACATCAAAGTGAAAGGAAAAAGGAGACGACGCACTAACAGATTAGACCAGATAACTAAATAAGAGACACCAGCTAGACTCAAGAGAGACAAAAGGACTCAGGTTCTCTAGTTTCTGGAGCTCACTTGCACACTGGCCCCACCCGTGTGAGTCTTGGTCTCGCCAGCCACCTGATTACCTGAAAAATATTGGAATAAAACTGGATGAGCGAATGCTTAGTAGGAATTATATCTCTAACCCAGACTTACTTTAAGTGATTAATGAATTATGCAATATGACATGTTTATGCACGAGAAAATGCAAGTAAATGACAAGAGTGGAAAAGAAATAAATAACAAGAACGAACTAGCAAGATTCACGAGAAAACGTGGTGTTGACGTCGTTGCGCTTACTGCTTGCTTGTTAGATCGTGGTGCGAAGCACGTCCCAGGATCATTCTGCACTAGACCTTAGTGGTGTCTCATCAATTACACATACATGACTCAAATAAAATAAAAATTACATGACTGGACTCAGAAATACAAGACGAACACAATGACAAATGCCGATGAACAATCCAAGCCTTGGAAAAATGTGGAGGGGCAAGGGATGCCCCCATTACTTGGTCCTCAAGTGCATATGCTCGAACCTTTGCTACAGTGCAAGGACTTGTTAACATGGCACTAGAACATGCACGGACTTCAAATGGCGTACGAGGGATGTGCTACGAGTTGAAATACATATGCTCAGACTTGTATGAACCATGTCCTCCAACTTGTCTTAACTTGTGCTCTGACTTGATGCACGCATATGCACTGACTAGAGAAGGTGCTCTGACTTTATGCAGGCACATTGTTCATGTGCACCGACTATGCTCTGACCTTGCTGAGAATGTGCACGGACATGAACACACGCAGACCTCCTATATGCACTGACTATATGCACAGCCAGACAGTGTACCGAGCATACCATGCATACCAAGCACAGGGATAGTCATGCATAACAATCTCAAGGAACAAATGTGGTGACTCATTAAGTTACTATCATCAAAACAACACATCATCATCAAAGCCCAAGGGGCACAACCGATAGTTCCTCAAAAGAAGTTTCCTCATAGTCAGAATTTACCTCGGAGGTATTGTTGCTTGATGTGTCCAGCTTGTCAACCATGAGACACAGACTGTCTGCATTTTCCTTTTGAGCCTTCATCAATCCATCCATGATTTTCTTCGACATTGTGCATGAGGAAACAAATGAAAATGTGTCAGTATTCACAACAGCCTTTAGTAAACTGAGAATTGTAATATTTTCATGGTTTTTCAACTCATCCTCTTCAGACTATGCAGTCCCATCCAGCAGAAATTTGTTAGGACCATAATATATCAATTTTCAGAGTTTAGGATTAATAGAGTCAATCAGCCCACATATCTTGCCTAACCATGAATCAAAATCAGTGCCACCAAAAATAGTTAAGCAACTCATCAGAGTTTGATTAACAGAAAAATTCATGATTGCAGTCTACACTGGGATCACTCTGTAGATCGTTTGATCTAGCGACAACAAAGCCTTGCTCTGATACCAATTATTGGCCCAGAATAGATGGCGGACAAGAAGGGGGCTTGAATTGTCCCCCAGCCGAGATGGTAGATTTTAAAAATAATCTGAACTAGACGTAACGGAATTAGAATTAACTACGTTAATTATCCTAGACTGACCTTAAGTGAGATTAATGAACACTCAACCTTTCCGATCTCACACGAGCAATCAACCCAATACACGTTGAGCAATGACTAATAATAGATAGCAGATGTAGCAATGTGTAGTGTTGTAGTGAGTAAAAATCTATTAGTTTGACCTGAGAAGGGAGGTAGATGAATTGAACAATCACACAGGCATTCACATGAGACACAAAGATTTTTAGGTGATTTGGGACCACGATGGGCTCCCTACGCCCACCCCTCACCTAACCCAGGTGAGGCTTCACTACACGCTACAAAATATAACAACATGGGGACAAACCCTAGCACCACACACGCTGCTTCCGCAGTAATGCACACATGGGGCCTGGCCCCAAGACGCTGCCACCGCAACACTCACACGCACAAACTCGGGGAACTTACCCCACACTCAACCCTCACATGGAGACAGATCTCTGTATACCACACACAGAAATTCTGATGTTCTGATGGTGAAATTTTACCTTATCCAAATGAGGCATTTTAATCAAGGACAAAATGCTCAAGTAGATGTCGTTACAAAGTTGGCTAGTTCCTTGGCAATCTCGCTAGATGAAAGCCTGAATATAACTGTCATCAACAGATGACAAGTCCCTAGCATGATAGAAATCCCAGCAAAGGGAGAAGAAGATGAAGTCATGGCTATAGAAGAAGTCCAACAGCCTGATTGGCGGGAGCACCTATTGCACTAGTTCCAGCACTGGTAGCTCCCGAAGGAAAAAGAACAAAGAATGAAACTAATCAGAATCTAAGATTCTTCTGAAATGAGGAACGGAACGTTGTTCCGCATAATGGCGGATGCCCGAAAGAAGGTCTTGCTCCATTGCTTGTCCATGAGGGAAGCTTGGCAGGTGATGCATGAAATTCATGTCGGGTCATCCGGAGCACATCAGGCTGGTCTGAAGATGAAGATTGAAATAAAGAAACTGAACTATTATTGGCCCACTATGTTCGATGATTGCTGCAAGTTCGTCAAAGCTTATCAGAAATGTCAAGAACACGCCACCGTGTCAAGAAGGCCACCGGTGCCGCTGCACCCCACCATCCCGAGTTGGCTGTTTGCTCAATGGGGCACGGGCATGGTGGGTCCTCTACCAGCATCTTCATCAGGATGCAAATATATCTTAGTAGCCACAGACTACTTCTCCAGATGGGCAGAAGCGACAGCGCTAAGAGAAGTGACGGGGGAGCTGGTCGCCAGGTTCTTCTGACAGAATATAATATTTCGATTTGGGGTCTCCAGTCGAATTATCTCTGACAATGACAGCCATTTCAGAAACCAGAAGGTATATCGATTGGCGGATAAATATAAAATTTATTGGAGGACGTCATCCCCCTACAATCCCCAAGCCAATGGGCTTGCAGTAGCCTTCAACAAAACGATTTGCACTTTGCTGGCGAAGATTGTTAACTCCAATAAGAAGGATTGGGAAGAAAAGATGTACGAAGCACTGTGGGCTTATCGTACAGTCTATAAAACCCCAACTAGTTGCTCACCGTTTTCCCTCGTATATGGGTCAAAGGTGGTGGTGCTGATTGAACTGGAGGTTCCATCACTGCGGGTCACCATTCAGCATGGTTTGGCTAGTAGCGAACAAACCAACATAGAAAGAAGACTGGAGGAGCTTGCTGAGCTAGAAGGTAGGCGACTCTGGGCACAGCAGAATATCCAATTATATCAGGCTCGCATGGCCCGTGCTTTTGATAAGTTGGTCAAGGAGCGAGAATTCAAGAAAGGCGACCTTGTTATGGTTAAAAGAAGAGAAGTGATGGCAGCTAACCCCAAGGGAAAGTTGGTCAAAAATTAGGTAGGGCCGTATGTTGTACATCGGGTCTACAAAGGAGCTACTTACGTCCTGGTGGATCACAAGGGCGCAGTTCAGTTTCCCCCCCTCAATGGGAAGCACATGAAGTTATATCAGGTGACTGCACTGGCACCTGAAGATTGAACAAAGCACAAAAGAGCTTCATAAGCCCAAACACAGTCCCACCGGGTCATGACGCCCTCGATGGACCTTACGTCCGCACGGGTGAAGAAAACTGTTCCTTGCATGGACATTAACCCCATGCCCGTGAAAACATCCCTACGGTGATGGGCTTTATGCCTTAGCCGAATACCATTCAACAATTGTAACATCCATGGTTTAGCGGATTCTTAGTGGTGCAGATCTAGGATTTGTCCGGCCCTCCACGGTCACTGAACTCATGCAGTAAATAACTCGCCATGAGCACGCAAGCCACGTGGAGCCCGCATGGCACTTAGCTCCCACACTCCCAAATGGTAGTTTTAAGAGGTTCAAGGTTTGACCAGGTAAGATATGTAAGGTAGATTTCATATAGAATGGAGTTCAAGGGCTCATAATATGCAGGAAATAGATTAGGGTTGTATCTGTACAATTCATGAGACAAGTCAAAATCAAAAGATGCAATATACTGAATTGGCACCCTAGGGTTGAGCAAGTTTTCAGTAAATTGGCGATTGGGGGTTACCCAGTCTTTCAGTCAATTGGCGTCGTAGGGTCATGGGATCTTTTATGAAAATGGTGCCTGGGGGTTAGCCCCTGTTTCAGTCAAATGGTGTCTGAGAGTTGGCCAGTCTTTTAAAATTTTCATTTGTTTAAAAAAATACACATAGAATGGAATTGGCGCCCTACCAGGGAGTCTTCATTTAATTGAAGACTTCCAGGTCAGTCGCTATTTAAGTAATTGGCACCCTGGCTTGGGGCGCCAATTACAGAGGGTATTTATTTTCCTTCTTTATTTTTATAAAGAATTGACGCTTGGTACAGGACATATCTTTCAGTAAAATGGCGCCTGGGACAGGACTCGTCTATCAGTCAAATGGCGCCTGGGGGATGGCCAGTCTTTCAAAATTTTTATTTTTATTTTTAAAAAATACACACAGAATGGAATTGGCGCCCCCCTGGGAGTCTTCAATTAATTGAAGACTGCTCAAACTGGCGTTATTTAATGAATTGGCACCCTGGTTTGGGGCGCCAATTTCTTTGGGGTGATTCTCACCCACCAGGTACATTCTGTGACTCAAAGTACTATTCATTTCGAAAAAGTTTCTCGAAAATCAAAAGTAATGTCATGAACAGGTAGTATAAATCCTCGGGAGTCCAGAAACATGTTCAGGTATAATTACTGGGTTTTGGTTTCACAGATATGAATTTTCTAATGTTATATCTTTAATTTTCTAAAGAAATAGAATTGGCGCCTCCCAAGGAGTCTTCATTTAATTGAAGACGTGCTGGTCAGCCGCTATTTAACGAATTGAAGACTTTGAGAGTAGTCTTCATTTAATTGAAGACTCTCTCGGGTGTCTTCAATTTAAGTACAGGTTCAACTCATTGTGATATGAGTTGCTATTCATTTTTCTAAAGTTTCCCCCAATTAGAATCCGAAGATATGGTGGGGTGGAGAAAAATCTCAGGGTCACAGAACTGTATTCATGTAAAATTTTCAGGGTTTAATTCAATAGTTATGGATTTGTAAATGTGTTGATCTAATAATTACTGAAAATTTCAGAAAATGAAATTGACGTCATAGCTCATGTCTTCAATTAATTGACGACCCTCAAGGTAGTCTTCAATTCTGAAATTGGCGCCCTGGTCAGGGACGCCATTTACAAGTGAGTGTCCACTATTCATCAGTATGAAAGTGCTTCGAATCAGGAAATAATGGTACGAACATGTGGAGATAAATGTCAGGATTCCAGAACTATATCCATGTAAAATTTTCATGATTTAGTTCAATAGTTATGGATTTTTGAATGTGTTGAATTATCCATCACTAGAAAATGCAGGAATAGAAATGACGACGCTACAAAGCATCTTCATTTAATTGGCACCCCCTGTGGGGGTCTTCAATTCCGTAATTGGCGCCCCCTTAGGGGTCTTCAATTTGGGAAATGGCGCCCTGGTCTGGGGTGCCATTTACCTGAGAGCTGGGACTCTCGGGTTTTTCTAAAACATGGTAGTATTTGCTGTACGGAGGTTATATACCAAGGTTTAAAATATGGTTATTAAGACTGTAACATTAGTGACTATTTTTAAAAGACGTTATGAAAATTACCAAGAATGATGTATATAACTTTATCTAAATACTTGAGAAGAAAAAAAAGTAAGTTTTTATAGAAGGTCAATCGTCAAAAAAAGGACTAAAATAGGAGAACGATGTATTTGAAGGTGATCTGAGCCATCTCCAAATTCCACTGCAAAAATTAATTCAGTGTCTTGCAATTCTTGCAAAACAAATTGCATTGTCCTGGTGCATTTGAGAGAGTATACTTTATGTTCATCGTGAGTTCCAATCTCTTGAATGAGCACAACAAATCCGACATGAGTATTGATCACATAAAACTAATACACCTCAAAAGCTGCACCATTAATGTCAGTCTTAAGTTGTCTGGCACATCAGACAAGACACATTAATAAAAACCTGAAAGCAAAACACTTTACTAGATGCTATCTAATGGCCGCTTTGAGGCGCGGGTAAGCACGAGTAGGATAAGAGAGCGGAGGAGAGAGAGAGAGTGGTGGGTCACGCTCTCTCCTCGCATATAACTGTGTTAATCAGGTTCGGTTAACGTAAACGATTCTTGAGAGTTATTTATGCTAATCATACCCGATTAGTAAAATCCCCCGAAATAATTAAGACAGAGCATAACTACATTTTGCTCTCTGACGACTCAAGTTTCATACCTATATATATATATAGCAAATCCTTTACGTCGTTCGTTGCGGCCTGATCATGGAGGTAAGTGTAAAGATTAATTCTTCCAACACATAACACATGTTGGGAATGATTATCATTTAAATTATCATTTAAAAGATAAATAATTATGGGATAAGACTGTTGATGACGATGATGATGATGACGCCAGGCGTCATTGGCTTCAATTCTCTGCTTCTGGATCATTTTGCACAGCACAAACACCCTTTACACGTAACTGCACTGTGGTCACATTCGAAATATTTCAAGTGGCACACCAAGAAAAAACTAAATTACCAATGTCATAGTATTCTCCTAAAACAATACCCAATCATCTAAACCACAGCCTGACTTCATGGAAAAAGTGGTGACCTCACGGAACAAATACGGCAGAGAAATTCCACATGACAGAGAAGATCCACCATGAGAGGAAAGTTGAAATATAGGAAACAAGAATTGCCCCTAATGGAAAAAGGCTCAAGCACGTAACAACTGATGGAGTTCTAACAATTAATACATCCCTACTAAGCAGCAATATGGTTTCTTTCACTATCCAGAAAGAATTAAAAGCACGGGCAATACATGCCAAGTTACATTACACGCTGCACGGACCAATTTATTTTGTTGACTTGCTTGGGCAAAACAGTAGTACGGTACCAAGCATAGTCAGCACAACCATCACTGTTCTTAGCATCAAGCCATCAGCACTTGTAAATCAACACATACAGTCATCACTGCATCAGCACCTGTAAATCAACAGAATCATCACAGTCCTTGGAGTATAAAGAAAATCACAATAAACAATTGGCAATCTCATGTTGGATGTTTCCGAAGAACCAAGGCTTATCAATCATTTTTACCCACTGGCTTGCCAATGTCCAGTACTTTTCAGATGAAGGGAGCATAAAATAATAGACACTACTGATTAGGGATTGTCAAACTGGGACGAGACAGTCCGAATCGTCCACCCCAGATCTTTCCAGCCAAAGATCGGGACGGCCGGTCTGTGGTACATAATTGAGACGCTTTATATATTTTATATATTATTTTAAATATAAAATATTGTAAAGGTAAGTTGGTTAAGTGTCTTTGTTAGTTTGAAGGTGACCTGAGTTTGAAACACACCGATTGGAGTGCATGCAAGAGTCTAGCCTAAATCTAGCAAGCAATGATCAAACACGTATGGATAAATGAGTATGCCAATCATGTAACAACAAATCAACTCTGGAGAGGTGAACACCAAACAGCATGGAACGAATGTAACATGGCAATCTAATCAAGGCTCGGGTGCACTGTAGCACAGATATGCGATCTTTTAAAGATCATCCAGGGAGGATAGGCAGTTCTTGGTGAACCATCCAATAGCAAGGGGTGACAATCAGACGCAGAACAAAGGTGATACAAGCTGGCAATACTAAACAAATAACTAAACCACTAGTGAACGTACCTAGGTGGACAGCCTGTTACAAGCCGTGCGAGACCAGGAGCGGTCTTGACACAACTGCAGATAGAACAATGCAAACAGAGGCACGTACCTGTGCCAGGAAGACAGGCGGTCGACTAATGGCCACAGAACGGAAGAGCGGGCACTGGTTGGCCGCAGGAGGCAACAGGGTCGCAGAGCGAATGTGGCTGGGGACGATGAAAGGCAGTCGACCTCAGTCCGCACGAACTATCAGGCGGCCCTTATAGGACCGCACAACCTCCAGGGAACAGAAACGTGAAACACCAGCCAGCCACCTGTGACAACTTGACAAGAACAGAGACTAACCAACGCAAAAAAATGGGGGGTCAACAAACACCAACATGATGGGCACTAGGTGTCCCACCGTGATCGCCAGAAAGTGTGTTGATCGGAAAAATGACTTTTCCCTAAGGTACCGACAGTAGAATGAAATCACCCTTTTTGCTCCTCTTGACTAGGGAAGCACGAAAAATCAATGAAGCTGAAAGGGAGGGGGTGAAGACAGAACTTGTATGATCGCCACCCAAGACCCCAGACACGATGGACGTGCCGTGCCTTGAGAAAGGGGGAGAGACACTCGCCTTTGCCTAGTGCTGGGATGATGAGCGACCGATGAAGGACCGCCTGGAAGAAGCGCGGCTCTCTATAGGCTGTCTACCAGTGCTGGAATGAAACGTGGGACGAAAAAAGTTGGTAGTAGGACGGTTTGGGGATGGCCGCAGGACGAAGATGAACGTCCACAAGATAGCCGCTCAACGTCTTGGATGGACGGCGATCGACCGCTCTACTCCACCTCCTTCCAAATTGTAGGACTTCAACCTCCACGCTTTTCGGTCGGCCAGAAAGAGTGGGCCTCATGCTGGATGACTGCTAACCTACAAAACAACGTGTAACCAACATGAGAAAACCCGGATTAGATCCACGCAGTGTAGTATATGCTAAAAATGAAAGAGAATAGACCAACTAACATGAACGGGGGTTCACCTGGAGGTTTTTAAACCCCTAGGGGGCGCCAAAACATAGGTGGGTGTGTAGAAATGACAATGAGGATGGAAAGAAGCAAATAACGACGACAAGAAACCGTGCATGCAATGACGAAATGACTAGCGGGACTGACGACAGACAACACGACAAATGGACTACTCCCTTGAACCGGAGGCCTGTAGAGACGTAGAAGGCCTCCCTCCCTATGCTAGGATCGCTTGACAATTCGACAGAGCTTCGCCATCGATCCCTGATCTCTCCCCCTTCAAACTGGGCCTCTAGGGTCTATTTATAGAGCACCTAAAGTCTTAACTCGAAATTGGGGATAATTAGGCATTTTCAGGCTAAGATAATAACATAAAAGCTGGAGATAATTGAATTATCTCAAGTTTGGAAGAAACGACATCGAAAATGGTGAAGAATCCATGGAGGAATCATCGGAGGAAGTTTAGAGAGAAAACCCAAAATGGGAGAGAAAAAACCTTCCTTGAAAGGTAGAGGCCATTGCCCCCAGTAGTCTTTGACGACCCATAGGGGTGTTGCCAGGGCCTCGGGAGTGATTCCTCATGGCTTGCTCGATCCCTTTCCACTCCTGGTCAAGGAGAGCAGCCGGTGATCGCGCACTGGTAGCGGCAGCAGGGGTGTAGACTACTGGCTCTAGGCAAGTAGCCTAGTGTAGGCGCCTGTGGTGCTGGCGACAGGCATCTTTCGGCGGGGCCGGTGCAGCAACTGCTGGTTGGTAAATTGGGGTCATCATCTTGACCCTTTAATCTCTTCAGGCCCTCCTCAGGCGGGTGCAGCTAGACCCTGCTTGGGCAGGTGTGGTGGTCTGGACTTCCCAGGGGACCCAGACTTGTTTCAGCTTGACCGGCTTGTGAGCCGGCGTATTTTTTGGTGCCGTGGCCGAGACGGCGGGCATCACCTTTTCTTTCAACTTTTTCAGCCCTTGGAAGGAGTTGCGGACTGGAATGGTCGGGACAATGCGGTCGGAGATTATTTGAGACTTCTGCCCATTGAGGTGGACTCGGATGCTCCTGACAATCATGGACTTGTCGGAACTGGAAATTCGGTGCCCCGTAGCAGCGCCATTGTTGTTCCTTCGGAGCCTCCTCCGGTGAGATGCCGACCTCTGTCGAGATGGACCGGCAGCCTAATGCACATGGTGCACGTTACAGCTTAGCGTCTCGGTTGAGGCGCTGTTGTTGTTCCTGGCCGAGGCTCGGCCAATGGCAGCTTTAACGGCTCCCTGGAGGGGAGCATCGGTCTCGGGCTCATCGGACATTTCCACGTCCAGTATGTTGATGAAGGCCACCCCAAGGAAGTTGGGGAAGCCAACCATGGGAAGGAAGCTCCCAAAGTTGAGGGGGATGGTGAGGTATCCTCCCTCGACATGGCTCCTGACAGGCTGGGAGCCGAAGGTAGTCGCCATTCTTGGTGCTGAAGTGTGATTTTCTTTGCATTTGGAAAAGTAGCGCAATTAGTATTACAAGAAGGGGGCCACGGGGCCCCTAATTTTGGCAAAGAGATGAAGGGTGGATTGGTCCCACCGGGCGTGCCTGACTTGTGGACGCACTTTTCGTTGTTGAATTTTATTCTTCTTTGGTCATTCGATTTGTTGAGTTTATTGAGATGGGTTTATTTGGTTTATTGGGTTTGTTAAGTGCGTGGGCGTGCCAGTCACCGAAGTGACGATTTATTCGGGCTCCGAGGAACCCATGGTGCGCTCGATCTGACTTCGTTAGGCGATTGTGTAGTTCGGGTCGGGACCAAATCCCATCGTGCCATAAAGGTCACAACGTCATTTACATCCCCCATACGAGGGAACACCCTTGATTAATTGTAAAAATTAGGGGCCCTGCGGCCAAAAGGATTAATACTAACTGCAAAGGAAAGAAGCGGGAATAAATCACACTAAGGTTCACATCGGGATACGAGCCGCGGGCCATGTCGGTCACTCATGGACCTTTTCATGTTTGGATGGAAGTCCGTAACGAGGGTGCGGTGAGGACCGAGATAAATCCGTTCAAATGTCTGCCGAGTGCACGGTAATTTTCATGATGATTCGAAAAGAGTCCAACTCGAAAAATGGGTTCAATTTAATTAGAATGTCGGCCCGAGGCACGGTCGGGTCATGGCCATGTCGGGACAATCCCTAAGGCTCAAGCCCGGCCTGCGAGGGCAGCATTATTGTTCCTTCAACACCGGGTCACGGGAAGAGAGACGGGGCTGCAATGTAGATTTTATTGTCATTATCGGAGCCCTCAACTATTTGTGTGTTGCCCCCAAAATAGCATGTTAAAGAAAAGGTCGGTACTACCAGTCCCCAGCTCTAATTGAGCTGAGATTTTGAGGACTTGTTCCTCTTTCTATTAGCTTTCCAGAAGCATAGAATTTTCCCCAACCAGGCCACGTTTGGTATTTTTCCCGCTATTTCTTGTCCACCCCTGATAGTCTGCCCCAATAGTAGACCAGCGGGATAGATCTTGGTAGGCGAATTTTCTCACCCAACAAATGATGTCAGATTGAGGCAAATGAGCTATGTGAGTGATTGTCTCTCTCCCTTATACCTCCACAAAAATTCCCACGGCCTAAAACCCTCATTTGAGCTATGGTCAAGCACCATAAATAGGCAGCTTCCATTCTACCTTGTGGGTCTGTCAGTCTGAACTAGCAGAAACCTTTGAGGGACAGTCATCTCTATTTTCAATCCATTCATTTGATGGACCTGAGAAAATTATATGTTGTATCCCTCTGAGTCCTATATCCATCGGTACCAAGTTTACGTCGATCTGACACCGGATCTGGCCGCAAGAAATCTTTTTACGAACGCGCGTAGAGTAGATCTGAGGACAGGCCAGTAACTCAGTCCGGGAATTAATTCCTCGAAAAATATGCCGACTCACCTTCGGTGACCGTCACTCTCGGGGATCGACCCGGGACATTCCAGGAGTGCCCCCGCCAGTCACTGCAGCCAGGAGTAGCCCCGGACGTCACCGTGCTAGCAGCGGGGCTCGCGTGCTGTCCTGTGGGCCCTAGTGAACAGTGCAGAACCGGCCGATCACGTACACCCAAGCGCAACCAATTGCTGTCCGTCAACCCGAAAATGGTGCTCCCAGACCACTGATGTGGCCTTTTACCTCCCTGTGTGGAGTGGGCAATATAATTCACTACTATAATTAAATTTTAACCATTGTATCGGGAGTTACCGTACTTGACCGTGGTCGTCATCCCCACGCCCGGAGCGTGGAGGTATCGTGTCCGCTACCCTCTTGGCACTTTGCTTTACTTGTATGCAATCTATATGTCACTGCATGAGTGTGATAGGTTAATTTAGCTTGTTATATATTTCATTCACCGCTGCGAGAGAGAGCACGGCCGTCCCGTGACCGGATCTGGGCACGAAAGTGTGAGTTGACCACCCTAGCTCTTGCCGGTTTCTCAACCGTGCATGTCCAATGCTTCACTCGCTTAGGGACGATCATGAGCTTGTCTAGATTCCAAGGGTCACATCCAACTTGGAGTCAAGTCCGTGCGTGTGTCCCACATCAGCTGGCTTAGGACAGACTTAGTCCCTAGGACACCCTGCTATCCACCCATGGACCCTACACTACCATTAGTGCCAGACAACTCATTCCATACCACATTCCAGTCTATTCACCACATAGATACCTTGGAAGACCTTCTCAAGGGATTAGATTGCCAATGGAAGTTGACGCGTATGTTTGCCCCAGGCTTTGACCAGCCCACGAGTCGTAACTTCATGCATCCCACGTTGGGGTCCATTACCTCCGTGTACACCATGGGTCATGTCACCACGTAGATTCTTTTGTTCCTCCCTCTATCAGTCGAGTCTCACTTCCCTCCATTTACCCTGAGGGAGGAACCATACCTCTTATATGAGATCACCGTCCCCTATACCCTAGTGCATAAAGGTGGCCACCTACACCTTCAAGATTTCCAAATGTGAGACCGTGACATATGGGAGCCCAGTTCGAGGGGTTACATTTTCTTTGATCCATTCGATCCCTTTCCTAGTGAACCCCTTGACCCACCATATCTACTCCCCTTCTTCCCGGAAGTCCATGATATGACTCAAATAAAATGTGAAAATGACATGACTCGACTTAGAAAAATATGACGGACACAATGGAACCATGACAATGCGCAATCGGAGCTGTAGAAAAAATGTGAAGGGCAAGAGATGCCCCCATCACCACGAGTATTAGAATTGCAAAGAGGGAAACAAGTCAGAGGTGCCCAGGGATAGATCCCTAAGGGAAACCCTCTGATGCTTAAGTCAGCAATTATAGTAGAGCTTTGGTGCGAGAGAGAGAAGGGAGGAGATGGGGGTGCGAGATTCCTCTCCACCAAGTGGTGAAGTGACTCTAGATCAGGGTTAATATCGCTTAGTTGCGCTTAACTTTCCTAGGAGGGCCTCCTAGGTTTATATAGCAACTCATGGAACATAAGAGCCCTGCGAGGCGAGGGGTTTCAGGGGAGGTTGCGTCCTCTTCGTGGGCTCTTTAAGACATGAGGACTCTTAATCTCTATTATCCCCATGATCTCCCTACTCTTAAAGGGCGTGTAACGGTCGTGTGGATAAGCTTCTGCCAGTCGGTCCGACCGTAGGGTACTGGCTCAAGGGGGTCTCCTGAGCGACAGGTGCAAGGCTCGGGCAGGACGCAAGGGTCCTGAAGGGACCTCCCGATCGATATGACGCTCGGACTTCCGAACTCGAAGGTCGCCTAGGAAGTGCTTAATCCGAGTGGGTTATTGGGCTTAGTGGCCCTAGAGGGGCTATCACTCTAAGGAGCTGGGCCTCGTTTGGTCTGGTGGGACCTCGTTTGGCAGCTCTCTTGGGGCGGTAGAATTCCACCTCTCCACTTGTCCCCCGCCTACTCCCAAGCCAAGATCAGGCTTGGTGAAGTAGCATTTGGGGAAGATGCAGGTGGTTCGAGACGAGTGGGGACTTTCTTTAACAAGGTCCACTCAACGTGGCTGTCCTGGGGATACGCTCATAATGATGATAATTCTTGGGAATTGATGTGTGGAGCCCCCTTTTTGAAGACTGGAACATCGCGCCACTTCCCACGAGGGGTTTATAAGCATAGCGTGGGCTGCCATTCCAAACTTCCATCGCCTAGGGCTTTCTTTCCACCAACCTTACATTCGCGAGAGGCTCATGCGCAGCGAGGACAACTCAGAAGAGTGAAGAGTTGCGGCGTCCTTTGCAGAGCTCGCAGAGGTTATGGCGGCAGTGATCCGTGGACTTCCGCTTCCCCCTGAGTCATCCAGCTCAGTGTCCTCTTCTTCCTCCTCTAGCTCTCCTGGTCACTCCATGGCGGACCAACATCCCAAGGCCCAGGGGCAAGAGATTGAGCAATCCCCTAGTGCTTTTACAATGCCATCGGAGCCGCTTCGCAGTGAGTTGACTGAGGGTGAGGTGAGGCAGCTGGAGGGTCAGTGCGGGTTACCGTGAAGGTACCATTTCTCTCCAGTGGAACCTCACGAGTCTAGTCTAGACACTCGCTCCGATTCCTTCTATTCCTTCCTCTTGGCCTAGAAGTGCGGGTTCCGCCTGCCTCTCTATTTCTTTATTGTCAAGTTACTTCGGTTCTACCAACTAGCTCCAGTCCACTTGGTCTCCAATTCTTACACTTTCATATTCTCCTTCATCTTTCTTTGCCCCTCATGCGGGGTCAAGACTTCGTTGGACCTCTTTTATGCCTTTTTCGAATTGAAGGAGCATGCCCACGCGGGCAAAGACTTCTTCTATCTCCAGGCGAAAAGGGGAAGGAGTTGCGTGACCCTCTCTGCCAAGGACTCTTCCCATAAGGGCTGGAAGACCTAGTATTTTTGGGTGGGCTCATCCTTGGGCGGTGGGTTGGAAATAGGCCGTTGTGGGTGAGTAAACGGCCCAGAGGGAACCGTGAACCTGACAGAATGCACATTTCTTCTTTTTTTTATTTTGATGTAAATTTATTTTAAATGCATGCAGGGAAAGAGCAGGACTCGGATCTCCTGGCTCCAGGTCCGAGCAGTGTACCTTACACTGTTGGACTTCTAGCATGAGAGGCTGGGAGCCATGGGCTTTGGGGAGTTCCTGAGCTCGGAGGTGACGTGGCTCGACACCACGCTCCTCTATGCCCTGCACGACTGCTGGGATCCGGTGAGCCGGACGTTCCTTTTCTCGTGGGGCCACATGGTCCCCACGTTGGAGGACGTCACGCGCATCACCAAATTGCACTTGCACGGGGCTCCGGTTAGTGGGAGGACTTTCTCTAACTATCGGGAGCGGGCCACAGGCTGCTAGGCCTGGAGCTGCTGTGACCTGAGCGGCAGTCGATGACTCTGACGAGAGCGAGGGTGCAGGAAAGCCTTAGCTTGAGGGGAGCGGGGATAGCGACGGGAGAGCTGCCAAAGCAGCACTTGCAGCGGCTTGTGGACCGGGCACGACCATGGGTGGCAGCCGAGCCAGGGCCAGAGGCGGACGTGGTGTTGAGATGCTTCCTGATGCTGCTATTCGGGAGGCTCCTCTTCGCCACCAGAGCAGACATCGTCAGCTACCAGTTTCTTCCACTGCTCAAGGACGTCGATAGCCTCGACGAGTACGCCTGGGGAGCGGTGGTCCTCGCCTTCCTCTTCGACACACTGAGCTCTACTAGCCGACGGATGATGCTCGGCGGGTTCTCTCCTCTACTCCAGGTACGACTTAAATTCCTAAAATGCTTATGCGATTTCTATATGAATTCTATATGCTGACACTTGATGACATGCAATGCAGGTTTGGGCCTACGTGCACCTCCCCGGGCTGGGGAGAGGCGAGGAGACCTACTCGGATCGGCTACCCATCGTGCGATGGTGGACGGCACCTCGGGAGATTGGATCCCTGCGACGACAGGTCCGGGCGATCAAGGATGACCTAGACACACTGCCCTATGCCTTGGTAAGATCTAAAACTTAAACTTTATGTTAAATGCAACTATATGCTCTGTATACTGATGCAATTGTCCTATTTGACAGGTCCAGTAGACACCCTACCAGAATGAGGGGCACGAGGGCCAGCCATGGGTCGTGGCGGCTTTGGCCTATGCTAGGCGCGATATCTTGCTCCACTGCATGAATGTGGTGGAGCCACTCTACCATAGGCTCGTGATGAGGACGACCGGCGTCCACCGGGCGGCAGTCAAGTTCCTAGCACTTGAGAAGCCAGAGGAGTGGGTCAGGAGGCACGCTCGAGGACTAGCGACTGAGACAGATTGGACTACCTGTGCTGCAGTGCAGATAGCAGACTGGACGGGACTCGAGCGAGTGGTAGCTGCCCGAGCAGAGAGCGAGGAGGCCTATCTGACGACCTACGCCAGACGCTACAGGGACCAGGTCTTCCGTGGCTCTCGACGACCGGTACAACTCCTAACCTTATGCTTTCTATTATGCCTATGATTATGATGCACTAACATTTGGCTTCCTATATATAGCTCAACCCCCAGGGGTGGATCGCCGAGCTCCAGGGCCTCCTCAACTCCACCATCCAGGAGCGAGACGAGCTCTGACAAGCGTTGGACCTCCTGGTGAGTTTTGATGGAATATGTGGATGCTAAACATGTGATCAATGACCTAGATCCCTACAGATAGAGTGTCTGTATGAGATCCAAAGGGGGGTGAATGGATCTATCACCCTTACAAAAATTTGATGGCCATGGGTCTTCGCGCGAGCATCTGGCCTACTACATGACGACCATGGGCGAGCTTGCGTTGGATGAGTCTTATCTCCTTCGCTACTTCGCCACCTCACTTATGAAAACGGCCTTCCAGTGGTATTCCCATCTCAAGCCCAATTCCGTCATTGACTGGGCGGATCTCCAGAAGAAGTTCCCCAACCGTTTCCAAACGGCCGAGTGAAAAGTCTCCTTAGACGAGCTTTGCTCCCTCGGACAGAAGAAGGGTGAGAGTGCCCTCGACTTCATCAAGAAATGGCGAGACCTCAGCATGAGGTGTGTCAACCCACCAGTTCAAGAGGATGCCATCACTATCTGCCATCGAGGCTTGACGGCCGAAGTCAGCGAAAAGCTTCTCGGCACCAAAGTCAAGGGCTTTGACCAGCTCAACTCGACAGTCGCTGAGATAGAAATGTTCTTCGCCGACAACCCAAGTTACGCTTCAGCGAAGGGTAAGACGATGCGGGAATGCTAGGTCAGCAAGGAGGTGAACATCATCGAATTCACCCCCACCACTAAAGCCAGCAAGGGAGCCAGAATAAGGAATTCGGACAAAAGGCCAGCTAATAAGCCGACTGCTCTCTCCTTCTCAGAGCGTATGAAGACGCCCTTCTCCTTCAAGATGGAACACACAGAGATGCTCTTCGACCTCTGCATGGCCCAAAGGATCATCGAATTGTCTGAAGTCCGCAAGCCGGACGAAGCCCAGAAAACTGACAATCCCAACTACTACCTATATCACCGCATGCTGGGTCATTCCCTGGAAGATTGCTACGTCTTCAAGACCCAGGCACAGAAGTTGATCGAAGATGGCTTGATCCAAATGAAAAGTGGTATCGTGGATCCTCCGAAGCCACATACGTGGTCCAGACCAGCCAAGGTAGCACATGTGGTTCACCATCCAACCAATGTGATCCATATGATGGCGGCGTTCTCTCTCTCTAATGATGAATCAGAAGAGCCCAGCACCAACCAAAGAGAGCGTTCGATCTGGTACCCAGGGTGGTGGCCCTGGCATGATCACAGATCCCTCTCCTTCCCAAGGGAAAGAACCCGACGACTCTTTAACATCCTCGTCGAGCAGGCACAAATCTTACCCCGTGATCCGTCGGTAGATTACACTCAGTGGGACTTTAATCACCTCCAGTATTGTCCCTTTCATGGGTGAATCTACCACGTGATCGAGTCCTGTGAGGAAGTCCAATACCTCATTGAGGAACAGATCCGGTGGCAGTAGATCGATGTTGAAGGAAATTCCATGGCACTTGTTCGACTGCGACAAGCTATCGAAGAAACCCAGGCTGTCACCAAAAATGCACCAGAGCAGCCTGATCCTCCCCCAGAAAATGGGCTCGGGTCGCCTTACCAGCATACTCCAGAATGGCTCGAATTTCAGACCGATAATCGGGAGGCTCTCGAATGACTATGGAGACGTAGGGAGCAGGATGCCAGCCGAGAGGCGGGAACGAGTACCTTCTCGGCCAATGTCATCCACTCTCCCACTCCCCCGGCCTCTCCCGAGGCTCTAACACCACAGGCTGGTCAACCAGCCCCTGCCACTCCAGCCATACAATGGCGACCTTGGCAGGAGCTAGAGTCTCTACCCTTTTCCAAGGAAGACACTGCAAGACTCCTTCGAGTCCTTCTCGGTCAAGAAGATGTCCTAGTAGGAAAGACCAGGACGGAATCTTCCAGCCCTTCTCATCCTCCCCCTATTCTACCTCTGTCTTCGACACTCGAGGATAGAAAGGGGAAGCAAAAGTTGACCCCAATGGACTTTGGTACAACACGCAAGGATCTTAAACATGGTTTTAAGTACATGAATTCTAAGGATGTCTACAAAGATGTGTAATTTATCTGGGAGAACAGCTTCACCGGCACGCCCTGAACGGGCCTTGCCTGGTGCACCTCTGCCACCTTACCCGGTGCAATCCAAACACCCTTTGGCCGGCACACCCGCAAGAGCCTCCACCCGGCATGCTTGCTGCTCACTTTGGCCGACACACCCCAAGTGGCCATTGGCCGGCACACCCCCAGGGCTGCCCTCCTAGCGGCACACCCCTGCAAGAGCTTCACCGGCACACTATTTCAAGCCTTCAGTGGCACACTATTTTGAGCCTTCAGCGGCACGCCCCAAATGAGCATTGGCCGGCACACTCTCAGGATGCTCCACCCGACACACCTATAGGAGCATCCACCCGGCACGCCTACTGTTCACCCCAGCCGGCACACCTTCAATGGTCTCCACTAGCACACCTGTAGGAGCCTCCACCCGGCATGCCCAGGGCAGCCTCCCTCAGCGGCACAGCTACTGGTTCCTTCAGCAGCAAGCTTCTACTACCTACCAGCGGCACAGCGCCCCTCCCCTCCAACGGTGCATCCGGCAAAAGAGATTTCATGCCATGCCCTATGGATTCTTGGCGCGCAGTGGCCCGTCTGAGGTGTCACCCAGAGAGGAGGGCACGTAGGCTACTCCTTTGTCAACGAGGACGAGGGGAAGTCAAATCCCCATCAATGCACCCTCCTTCCCGCTTCCACCACTTGTGCTCGACGACCGCTGTCGTTAGGGTATAAAAACCCCTCCTCTACCGACAAACAGACACACACAGATAGAGACACAGACAGGAAGCACACCCACAGAGAAAGAGACAGGGGCTGAGAGAAGGAGAAGAGAAGAAGAAGGAGATTCCCCCCTCCGACGACCACCAAGAAGAGAGAGTATGAGAGAAAGAGAGAGAGCTGTCCTGTAGTTGGGAGGCATTGGGGGAGCAGGGAGCCGTCGCCCCTACTCAACCCCCAACCATTCCTTTCATTCTATTTCTCCCTCCTCCTCCATGCAATGTACTCCAAATGTGTTTCACCATGATCATGGCTTGCCATGATTACCTCTATTTGTGAATGGAAATGCCCCTTTCTTGGATTTCTTGTCACCATATTTGATTTATGCCTTGATGTGTGTGGTTGATCTCTTCCTCCTCCTCCCTTAGGTGATGTATCCCCTTTTTATGTCGATGGCTAATCCCCCATATGGAGCCCATATGTCTTCCCCTGTGGTCTACTGCTCTCAATCCTTTGGGCATGGCCGGCTTCCCTTTCTTGTCCAAGGAGCTGCCCTCCTCACCTTCCCGGGCACCTATGCCCATCACTACCACTGGCTTCCTTCCCCTCTCAGGTTCCAACCTGTCCAGCCTCCCTAGCCCTTTGGCCCTTGCTTGATACACCCTCTCTCCCTTAGCCCCCAACCCGGCATGGTCCCCTCGCCAGTGCACCCCTCCCAAGCCAGCCCTCGTCGACACGTCCCTTTAACCTTCCCCGGCATGGCCTCCCTCTCAAGGAACTGGCCCGGTATGCCCTTGAAGCTTCTTGACCGGCACGCTAGATCCTGTCGTCCACCCCTGGCACCTGTAGCCAGTTCGGGAGTCATCTCCCACTCGTTGTTCCCTCCGAGTTTTCTGAGGTTTTATCAAGGGTGTTGCCGTTCTTGGGCGCCCGCCTCTCATTGTCGGGTTCCACCACTCCATGTGGGCACGTTCCCTGTATCTCCCTTACGCTCGGGTCAAGGGGCTCTGTGAAGGCCACGGCCACCTCCGGGGACATCTCCGCCAAGCATGCTTCAAGGTGTGCTGGCATCTGGAGTGCGGTAATGATGGCTTGCCGTGTTTCTTCATCCAGGGATAACATCTCCCAGATGGTAAATCGAGTTGGGATCTTCTTGAGATGCTTGACTATTCGGTCGGCAGCCCGAATCTTGAGTAGTTTCATTTTGTCGGCCTTGTCGCGTCTGCCCCCAGCCTGAGTCTGGGGCACCGGGTCGGAAGGTGACTCCTCCGCCGGATCTGGCACAGCTACCTGAGCCTGCAGGGCTTGCTGGATTTTCTCTTTTTCCTTCATAAATTTGACAAGGTTAGGGATGCCGTCAAATTCTTCTGTTGGCTGGGGTGGGACCCCCGCCGGTAGGGTCGGAGGGTTACTCGTAGGCGGAGCCGGGCGGCTACCGACTCCCTTGGCCGACTGGGGTCCTTGCGGGCGCACCTGATTTTTCGTGCGGGCCCAAAGGAATTCGGCGAAGGAGGGAGTGCCCTGACTTTTTGACTTCTCGACATAAAGACCGGGCGGTGGGGGGATCTCTGCACCTCGAACCTTGGGTTTGGGGACCTGGTAGGGCTATTCACCTCTTAGCATGATGCTGCGGTTGTCCTGAGGAGGGAATCCCCATTTCTTCCCCGACCGGGTGGCATGCCGAGAGGTAGATTCTTCGAGCTAGTTCACCTCTGGCGAGTCATAGGATACCCCGTCTTCCTCCTCCTCCGGAGAGAGGGCGGTGTCGAATAGCACCGAGAGGGTGTTGCAGGCGACGACAACCCCTTTTCCCTTCTTGCCCCTGACTCTTCTCTTTTTCTTCTTCTTTTTTGCAACAGCAAGTGGCTGCTCTTGAGGGAACTCGCCCCATAGGGGAGGCTCTTGCTCTACTTGGGCTTCAACTTCGGGGGTCAGCTCGAGGGATCCGAACTCCTCCCAGGGGACATATTCCTTCAGCTCCACAGGCCGGATCTCAGGCTGTTCATAATCTTCCAGCCCGTCAATGATGGCCTGGAGTCTCTTGACCGTCGGGTTGACTTCTTTATGGATCCACACCGGGACATGTTCTTTCTTGTTGAAGGTAGGCGGCCTCATGACCAGCCGAGGGGCCATATCATGCCAGACAGGGTTCACCGGTGGTGGCGCTGACCGAGGAGTGACACCCCTAACATGGACTGTCGGGGCTGGCTGAGGGGCTGGTCTTCTTCTATTTCTCCTCGGCGCAGATTGCCAACCCACTTGCACCTGGGCGGACGCTGCCATGAAAGCTTCATAAGTGGCGCGGGTGCTATCCTCTGCCCACTCCTCGGGCAACTCTTGATATAAAGATATCATGTTGGCGCCGGAAGTCATATTGGGTATTTCATGGGGCTGTGGGGGATCTACCTTGTGCTCTCTCATATCCAGCTCTCCCTTTTTTATTAAGGACTCAATGACGTCCTTGAAGACGTAGCAGTCTTCAATGGTGTGCCCTAGCATCTGATGGTAACAGTAGAAGCGAGGGTCATCCTTCTTCTTCAGATCACCGGGCCTCTTCGGTTTCGGTAACATGATCTTATTGTAACTGGTTGCCCATTCGAATAGGAGACGGGACTTGTCTCGGGAGAATGAGTACAACTTGCTTCTCATCTTTTCCCTGAGCGAGGGGCCTTCCCGCCGTTCCACGGCTCTTGGCGGTGGAGGGTTTGCGGCGCTTTTGGCCCTTTCCTTCTGTTTCTCAAAAGTTTGAAAGTCCAATGTGTGGACTTCTGGTGGGATGGGCTTCTTTTCGGCTTGCCTAGCCCTGAGTGACGCGAAGTAACAGGTGACTCGAGGCCACCTGACTCTGGACAACCCACTATACCTACTAAACTCAACGGTCCTTGAGTCACGAGACTCGGGGTCAAGACCGTTGCACATGATACCATTGAGCCGTCAATCTGGCCTAATCCCTAGGTCTAAAACCATGGTGACACGCGAAAAATCTCCAGCCCCAGGCTGGTCAACTAGGCTAGCAACCCGAGGCCATACACACGGCCCCTCCCTCGAAACTCGGAACACGCACATGGTCACTCTGACCCTAGGGCTCACGAGCACGCTAACTGAGGTAGCATGGTCCTCTCAACACCCTCAAAACACGGACACAGAACCCTCGGGATGTCTGGGGCATTCACGAGATCGCAAGTCGACCACTGGGTCACAACCGAGTCGACTAGGGTCCCATACGACACGCAACGGTCACAGAACAACCCACTAAAGTAAACTGATAGAGCACGAGGAACCCTCACCGCACGCGCGCCAACACAGAGTGGCACAAGTCGAGAACACCAACACCTGGGACTCGAATCGGCTAAAATGGAAATGCCGGCTCAACCAGTCCCTTGAACGGTCCACACTGGGCCGCGTAGAGACATGTGGCTAGACAGGGGCTGCACCAAGAGATGGGCAGTCATGCATGGACCGCACAACCCCTGAATTAAACGGAGAGAAATGCGGCTATAACCAGGCCGCACAAATGACAAATGGCTAACACTTAGCCGCATGGTGAGATGAACAGTCCAGCTCGACCGTTCATCACCCCAACGGTGAAACACAAGAACGGCTGGTCCCTAGCCACACCTTGGGAAGGGTGGCTAGAGCTTCGCCACACAAGACATATGCGGACCCACCGGGGCACGTCCTCCAACGGCACCAAGAGATGTGCAGCCAACCCCTGGCCGCACAATGGGACATGTGGCTAGCCCATAGCCGCACACCTCAGTGCACAGAGAAACCGATCGAAACCGGAGGGGATGGACGGCTGGACCTTGGCCGCACCTAGGTTATGCGGTCGCATGATAGACCGCATAACCCCCACTGCGCGCCAAGCCGATGAACGGTCAGGATAGGGCCGCCCATGGGGATGGGCGGGCCCTGATTCGACCGCCCAACCATCACGGCGAGCAACCCGTGGGGTTGGGCCAACGGAGGCCTTCCCACAGCCCGTTCGTACTGAAACGAAGGGGACGCAACGGCAAACACCCTAGCAAGCATCTAGACTCCGATCGGGGTCAAAATGACGCACGAATCGCAAGAAATGGGTGATTCTAACGAAATCACCCAAAAGGGTCACCGGATTTTCCAAGCTCCCCACGGTCAAACGGGACTGCCAATCGACGCGAAACTGGTATCAATGGAACACTGACATTCCCAGGGGTCCATTGACTCCAACCGATCGCAGAACCGTCACCGTTTTTCGGTGAAACCTACGAACCTCGAAGAACTACAACGGGCCAGAACTCACTCGTTCTTGCACTGTAAAATGTAAAACTACGGGAAAATGAAGTACACGCACTAGGGAACCGTCCCCCTACCTCCACCGAAGATTTCGCGTGCCGAAGCGACGAAACCACGCCGAAAACCTCCCGGAACACGAACAACGTCTTCTCGGAATCCACCGAGGGATCGCGCCACGCCACGCTCAAATCGCCGCTCCATCCCACGTTCTGATCTCCCTAACGCATCCCCGCCTCGGCCAGCTCCGCACGGTCGCGCGCCCCGTGCCGAAAGGTCGAGAGACGGGAGAGAAACGAGAGAGAGAAGGGAGGGTGAGAAATGAGAGGAGAGAGAAAAAGCCCAGTGCTAAGGAGAAGGGCAAACAGAAGGTTGGGGAGTCTAGCCATGCCAGCACCTCAACGCAGATCCCTAAGGCTAAACCCCAAGCCAAGGCTACTAAGTCTCCACCATCACCTCCTACTCAGAAAAGGACCCAACATAAGCCCATGCAGAAACGTAGAGGGTCAAAGGTGAAAGGGAGACATGGTGCCACTAGATTTCAGCCTACTTACCCCCATTATCCTCAAGGCCAAACCTATTACCATACTCAGTCACAACCTCTCAATAGGTTTGGATGGAATTGTATGTACATGAGGTCTAGGTATCAGTTTCCCACTCAGCCCTATAGACCTCAGCAAGTCAGGAGATGGGACAGCTACTTCAGGACATGGAGTCCTAGTCAACAGGTGTTCTATGGCCAAAACCCTAGGAACTACTATGGCCAAAATTTTTTGAATGCACCCTGGCCGAGGCACTGGCAAAGAAAAAATGTTGTTAACAATTCTGGTGCTTCAACTAACAGAAAGAACAAAATGAACAATTCTGGTGCTGAGAAAAAGAAAAATAACAAAAAGAATCTTCAAGCTGTTAAATCCACTAAGTCATCCACTTTCACACAAATGTGAATCCCTAAACAGCTTTTATCATGTTTTACTCTTCATGCATCATCATCTGCTTCTAATGTGGAGCCCAAGAAGCTTTGGGTTCCAAAGTCTGCTCCCTGAGTGTGCTTGCAGGAATGCCTGGTAGCCGGGGTCAAGTGATGAAATTAAAATGGCTACTACAGGCATATGAAAGGAGGCACGGCCAAAATTCAACTTGTTAAACAAGACTAGAGGCCATGTCATCAATCTGCTGCAGCACAAGGGTAAAAATAAATGGTCAGGTAAAGCAGGTAAGTGTATTATCTTCAGAATTGAGAAAAGCTTACCTATTTGGGGCTCACAATTGTATTAGATTCTCAATTCTCCAGGTAACTTAAACATCTGACCGTCTAAAGTAATTCTCTTAAAAGAAGAGGGAGGATAAAAACTTTGCACAAGCTCTAAGTGAACTCTCTCTCTCACTCTTCTATGATATTTTAATGAGATTTATGATGGTTTTTGAAGGTTTGGAGATCATGAACAATTCTGAAATACCGCCACCTACTAACCAGCATAACTAAGGAAAAAGTTGCAGCTGAAGGTACATGGAGAAGAGTCTACAGTTCAGGGGGAGGTAATTGAAACTCAAAGCAATCAGATAATCCTGATGAACCCCCGTTAAGAGCTAACTGTGCTCGTTTGAGGATTAATGTCTACTTCTCATTATTTTGATGATTTTGTCTGCTCGGATCATGTATGCAAATACTTGAATTGTTTAAACATGCTGTGCTATGCTGCTTGGTGTCAATACTTTGTTGAAGCACTGCATGTCTGCACATGCATTCAATATATTGTACTCAATCAGAGTACCTGCATACATCTGCATATGATCTTTGCATATTGCATTGTAGGATGCATACAACTCATTTCTTGCATCATGGTGTCAGGGGGAGCTGAGGGCTATACCTTTGCGTTCTAATCATTTTCACTCTTCATGTTCCCTGCTCAATTCACTCACATTGTTTGACATCAGATGTACTTGAACTGAAAGGGTCAACTCATCTTCCATCATTCTTGAAATATTTACTGAAGATCATGGGTCTCATTTCCCTATTTCCATCACTTGGCATCATCACTGAACTGCTGTTGTGCTTTCGGTTCTTTAGACTGAGCTGTGGTTATTACAATTTTTCACTTATAAGAATCACAACTGCAACTTGAAATGAACCGTGTCCGGGTTGGTTGGCCTTCGTGTGCCATGAAGTTTGTGCGAGACACGTCCTGTGTGTTGGCAAGGTGGTTGTCAGTGAGAAGCGTTGCCCATTCCCTGATGTGTAAGGGTGTTGGCATTGTTCCAGATGGATGAGTGCCATTTGGGCGGTGTTCATGAGAATTTACGATTGGCATTGTATTTTTCGAGGTGTTGGGAATCAGAGCTTGTGGCGTTTCAGAGGATGTGTTGAGCATCGAAGGATTGGTTCCTCGGTAAGAGATTGTGCCGGGTTACATGAGACGCGTTGTTGCCGTGTCGTTGCTTGAGGCATTGTGGTTTGTGGCACTAGCTAGATCGAGAATTGGGGAATATGTTGGCAGGGCTGTCGCATGAGTACCCTATCCATGTGTTGGAGACTGTATGTTTTTGGAGAAGTGATCTCTGGCAAGATTATGGGTCCCGGTCGATGGCCGTGAGCGACTGGTCGGGTTGACCGAGTGATCGACCATGGTAAGAAATGTATTGGCCGCGGCGTTATCAACCTGTTTGCTATGGTAGCAGGCGACATTTGTCAATTTTGGAGAAGTGTGTCGTGGATCGTGAGAGCTTGTGTCCCGAGGCTTTGTGGTGAGAGCAGAACCGGGATTGACAGGCATCCATTTAGAGTGATGGAGATGAGATAGGATTCGATTGGGTAATTGACGGTGCTTGTGTGCGGAGGTCTCTGATAAGATGTTGGCGTTGGATATGGTGATCCCCAGTTTGCGACCAGCATGGGATGGTTCCCCTATAAGTCTGATCAAGTGAGGTAAAGATCGAAGACACCAGAATCTTGTCATTTAGTTTCGTCGTGCTCCCCTGAGAGGGTAGAGTTGGCGTGAGGCTCGAGATCGATTGTGGTGTCCGAGCGAGGTTTGGCTTGAGTTGTGGTATTGGTCTGTGGGAGAGTCAGTAGATGGCCTGTCGTGATTTGGAGTGTGCCCTTCAGATCTAGTGCAAGACCAGGAAAGATGGAAGAAGCTGAGCAAGTCAAGGTTTCCCATTGACGCGTATCTGGTGACCAGTGGGTGGTCTTTCACAGACAGAAGATGCTGGTTGTTGAGGCTCGAGAATGGCGTAAGCCATATGCCAGCGAGGCCTTGGGTGGCCGATCATGAGACATGTTTTCCCGGAATTGGATCTGGGATTTGTTAGAAGATGTCTTCTGGCAAGAGTTGGTTCGGTGCTACTGGTGGTGTTCGGTTTGCCTGGTGTGAGCTGGTGAAAGCTCAGTGATGGTTGCCCTTGGTGCAGGGCATGAGTTTTGTCAGCGGGTTGTGAAGCTGGCATTTGGTTAGTCCGCCGAGCATGAGAGTTGACCGGTGTTGGTTCCCGTGATGAGGGTTGCATTTTCTCGGTAAGTGAGATCGTGGCAGTGATGTATTGGTTGGTTTTTGTGTTGGCTGAGATGACGCCAGACTTGGTACTCTTTGCATGTGCCTGCTCTGATGATCGATGTGTCTTGGATTGTGAGCGAGGCGTTGTCCGCGATCATTGTCTGGCTGTGTCCCTCAGGACTGTGATTTTTCCGAGCATCGAGGTTTGGCTGGGGCTTTGGCGGCGGCGTCAGTCGGTTCATGGCGTTCTCCCCTTGTGACTTGGTGCTTGTCCTGAATTTCGAAGATGAAATTCTTATAAGGGGGGAGGGCTGTAATGTCCCAGATTTTTTTCAGATATTTATGTGTATTTTTCTCTGATGAGCCTTCGGATCACTATGCAGGGTGAACCGTGACATTCTCTGACTTTGAGACGTGACCAGTGTGTTGTGATCTTTCTTACGCCTCCTCAACAACCCCCACTAACCCTTCAGGGGCCTCATCAGCCTCTTGGGTGGCGTCCCTAGTTCTTGGTAGTAGTAGTCCGATATTTGTATCGGGCTATCGGTACCCTAAGCTCTGGGTCGTTACAGTTGGTATCAGAGCGGTGTTGGGGAATCGTGTAAAGAATTGAAATTGCACGTGATTGTCCAGAACAAGTCTAGTCGTGTCGTCTGTTGCTGACTTAGGATGTTTTTTGTGATTATCAATGCATTTTCCATTGTCGTATGTTTTAGATCTCTCCCCGTAAAAGAAGAGCTCTTGTTCCCCTGGAAGAGAGTGGCAGCGTTCCTCCTCCTGTCGTGCCTGCTCCTCCCCCAATTGTGCTAGTCCCTGCTCCTGCCATTCTAGCTCCGCAAGATGACTTTCCCGATGGCCGTGGTAGAGCACTCAAGGAGTTCCTGCTATTCCACCCGCTGACTTATAAAGGTCAGTCAGATCTGGATGCTGTCAGGATTTGGATCGAGGTGACTGAGCATGTGTTCCGGTCGATGGAATGCGCAGAGGACGAGAAGGTCATGCTAGCTACTTTTCAACTTCAGGGTGTAGCATTAATGTGGTGGAATTCGGAATGGGAAGTTACTTTCGGGTCCCGACCACTTCGTCAGATCACCTGGGTAGAGTTCGTGACTACTTTTGAGCGTACTTACAGTCTGGCCTATCTTCGCATGGATAAGATGCACCAATTCCTAGATTTTGTTCAGGGTGAGATGACCGTGCTGCAGTATCGGAACAAGTTCATCGAGTTGGGTTGGTATGCGCCGCATATTATTGCTAATGAAGCCTTAAAGATCGAGTAGTTTCTCCGAGGGTTAAGAGTCGAATTGAGAGTGCCGCTGCTTGATACACGTGTGAATGTCATGGATGATGCATATCAGGCAGCAGTTGCGGTTGAGCTCGATTTGGCGAGGTCTACAGGGTTCTCTCAGTCCAGTGTTGCTTAGTCGGCTACACTGTTTCAGCAGTCTTTTCAGCCTTCAGCGCCTGGAGTTCCGTCTGTTGTGCCTACTTCCAGTGGCCATTCGAGGCGGATGTTTAGAAAGTCCAAGAAGCATTTTAACCATCAAGCATCTTTGGGTTTTGTATAGCAACAATCAACATCTTTTGATTCTGTTCAGTAGTCCGTTTCTCCTTTTCAGTAGCGCCGAGAGTTTTCCGTGAGTCAGCTGAGACCGTGTCTGAGGTGTGGTGGCAGCCATCCCGGTGTACCATGTTCCTTACTGGTGGTTTGCTATCGCTATGATTAGTCAGGTCACGTTGTTCGAGATTGCCTGATGAAGTCTGTTCCGGTGCAGTTCTCGCGGGTTACCCAGCCACAGCAGTCTCAATTTTATCTTTCTGCACCACCTCTGCCTCAGTCGTCATATTTGCAAGTTCCAGCTTCTTCCCAGCAATCTTCTGCAGCCTCTAGCCGGAAGCCGAGGAGTCGGATTACTCATATCACTCGTGCAGAAGCCATTGCGTCCAATCTCGTAGAAGGTAAGGTCTCGATTTTTGGTCGTTCGGCTCGCATTCTATTCGATTCAGGTGCCACTCATTCATTTATTTTCGAGGATTTCCTTGCTTGTGTTGAGGAGCTGGTAACCGAGTCACCTTGTGAACTGCTCGTTGAGTTATCCTCTGGAGATTTCATGTCCACTCCATTTTGCCTGGAAGATTCTCCTATTATCGTCAATGACCGGCAGTTGCCAGCGAAGTTGTATGCACTGTAGTTGGCCGATTACGATGCGATTCTAGGCCTGGACTGGTTAGAGCAATAGAAAATGTCCCTCTACAAGTGGAGATCAAGATATTAAGACCAATAATGATCAATGGCCAGATTTTTCCATCTCAACTGATGGAAGATTATTATTTAAAGGTCGGATCTGTGTGCTAGATTATGCCGACACTAAGAAAATGGTTATGGAAGAAGCTCACAAATTGACGCGGGAAGAGTCCGGTCAGGAAACTGAGACCTAAAGCCAGCAGACTCGTGAGCACGCACGCCTAGACGGAAAGACGATCGCACACGGGTGTAGCGAACTCCTCAAGGGCAACGTCATGGTGGCTGGGCGAGCAGTGGCTCATGGGGCGTCGGACACGGTCTGAACAACGAGGAGGGTGGTGGAAGTCACCCGGGGAGATGGGGATGGGCACCGGATTCTACCGGGCAAACCGGTACCCAGGGGACAGGATCAGATGGACACTCAACTCACCGGCAGCAAGTCACTCATTTTGGTGGATCATTTTGGAAAGGACACTCGTCTCACCGGCGTGACAATGGAACTAATACTAGATGAGCAAAAGAAGGAGCGGCAGTCGAACGTACCTAGCCATCCGAAGGATCGGCTCCAGTCAGAGACGTGGGCGCGCCGGGGAGCGTGTGCACCCGACAAGCATGCTGCGTCGATAGAGCTTCCGGTCTACCCTGCTAGTACAAAGAAATGAAACAACCTCCACACAGGGAGGGGCACACGGTACAGCACTACCCTCACGCAGGAGGGCGGCACACGGGGGAGGGAATGCTCGAGTGAATCGTCGCTTGCTATCTTACAGGGTAGAATGGAAGAACCCGGGATGGTACGCTGTGCATAGGACTCCAAAAGTGGTGCCGCTTGTGCCAAAATGTCGCTGGAGGAGTGCTATGGTGCTCTGCAAAGTTTGGTGATGATCTGAGGTCGCTGGTGGGTGGGGCGGGGCCGATAAGCTCACCTGCACAATTCTATCTCGCAGAATAGGTTGGCGCAGTCACCGTGCAGGAGGGAGAACTCCCACCGGGAACCTCCGAATGAGGTGGGACCAACGTGATTGGCTGGAGAACAGGGATCTTTACCCACCAGCCAAGTTTGACAGCTGTCGGAGCTCGGGGCTTGCCGTGGTCACTTCTGAGACGCGCCTCTATTTTCTGGGTGAGCAGGCGGATAGGGGTAGGATGCCCGAGGTGGTACGCTCAGCACGGAGGTAGGATCGCGATGAAACCACTTGGGTTGGTTTTGGGACATCGAGGGGTACAACTATGAAAAAGAAGGATCAACCATAAAATTATCAGGGAATGCGTGACATGTTCTGCTAGTCGATTGCACACTCTGGGCGGACTAGTTCGCGCCAGCATTACGTAGTTGCAGGAGAACGAGCACCACAAACTATGCCGATGTCGGAACAGGGTGAAATGACCTCTGGAACACAGAGGTCTTGGAGAAGAACCAACCCTCAGAGGAGAGTTTTGGCTGAATCACACTATGGAAATCAGTGTAGCCTCTGCCAATCAGACCTCAAGTTCTGACCCGAATCTGGCGCAGCCGCACGAGAATGGGCGACGTGATCAGTGCCGAGGTTGAAACAGGGCGGGACAACTTCTGGAGCGAATCCGGCTCGAAGCAGAACAATTCTACGGAAGAGAGTTTGCATTGATTCACGCCGTGGCAGTCGTGGTAGATTCTGCAAGCCAAGCCTCAGAACCAGCCTCGAATCTGTAAGCAGCAGATCAATGATTCCACTACGCCGAGGGTGAAGTCCCGCGATCAATGACACCTAAGAGGGAGGTGAATTGGGTGTTTTCAGATTTTAAGGAAGCTTTTTGAGAGGATTTGCCCATGCTTGGAATTATGATGAGTGCGTAGGTTGGTGTTGTGCTAGTTTAGTGGTAGATTGATCACTTGACTTATTTCTGCAATAGTCATCATCTTGCAATTAAGGAATTTCATTTTAGTTCTCAATTCATCATCCTCACCAAATCAAATACGAAAATAGAAACAAATAAAAATCAACAACCACCGCTGCCGCCGTCACGAGGCTTAGGGAGGACACTCGCCGCTGTGGGAAGAGAAGAAGAGAAGAGAGGCTTAGGGTTGCGGATGAAGAAGAATAGGAAGAGAGAGAAGGAAAGACGCTTTTAAGGGGTTTTTCAACTCCTCTAAAGTGGCGCAAGGGTGGGGCGCGCCGCTTTAGCACCCCTCCATGCCAGTAGTCTGGTTTACGTGTCGAATTACGGCCGCATCGGATTAGCCAGGCAAGGCCATGCCGAATTAACCCAGTTAAGGGGGCCGCGCCGGAATAACAGCAATCAACAGGCCACGCCGTTTTGACCACATCAGTCAGGTCATGCGATTTTAAGCAATTGTCATGGCCGTGCCGTTTTAAGGCCAAGGAGCCATCTTTGCGCCATTTTAATGCCACTATGGGGTCATGCTACTCTAACGGCATCTCCACTGCACTAAATCAGTGGTCTGTGCTGATCAAACAAAGGATATGCCCAGCTAGAGTACATCCGTCGGTCTCGCGTCGCTCGTTCCTCACTTGCGACACCCGCGACTGGGGGGCATTTGTTGGCACCCAAAATATGATCAGTGGCATTCACGCCTGAATGATAAGAAGAATGCGGCCTGTCGAAGTGCAGAAGCCGAAGAAAAAAAGTAATCCACAAGGGTCCTCTCGGACTGCTGAAGCCTCAAGTCACCTGAAAAGAGCGTCAGAGACTCCACCTCAGGATGGTCAGAAGAAATCTACAACAAATCGACAATACCGTTCGGCCTGCCCAACAAATCGGTATCGACTCAATCGTGCCAAAAAAACCCCATCCGTAGTCCGATCAGGACGAGAATGTACCTGGTGGTTCGCCACCTGATAACAAACCCTCCTGAGGTGAAGAAGTGTCTCTGGACCCTCAGAACAAGGTGCAGAAGGCCACAATAGTGGGAAACCTAAGTGACCGAGCTAAGGGTGCGGATGACTTCAGAATTAGCCATTCAGTGGCCTGAAGGCTTTCCCGATAATCCTCATGGTGATTTCACAGGGTCACGATGAGATGAAAGATTGAGCTACCTCCCGGAGACATTCCGAGACCTGTAGGCCCACCCCGGCCCGAACAAGCACAAGAGGGAAGGGCTAAACCGGCACGCCCTTTAACCGACATGCCCCACTGCCATTAGCACCCTCTAAACCCGGCGTGCAAAAGAGAAGGGCCAAGATCCATAACTGGCACGCTCACCCCCGCGCCAGGTGAAGTCATGCCGGTGAAGCTTATAAGAAGGCTGCCCTTCGAAGAAAAAAGAGAGAGTCAGGCAGAGTGAAAAAAAAAGAAAGGGGATCGAAGAGAAGAGGCTTGGAAAAAAAAGAAAGGGGAGTGAGGGTCTTCTCTGCACCATCGTTCGCCACCTTGCTGCATAAGAGAGGAATCCGGAGCGAGGAGAGAAGTCGCTATTCCGATACTCTATTTTAGTAGCGAAGAATAGAGGTGGGGCTCTGGCGCTCTTCTTCCGATCATCTCCCTTCTCCACTCTTATCCATACATCTCTGTGGTGATTTGTATTAAAATGGGTAATGATATGAGCCCGCAGTTCCCCCTTTAGTCTTTAGCTTTTGCTTCCTATGCCTTTTTTTTAGGCAAGGTCTGTGCAAAGGCCAAGGAGGTCGGTGCAAGGGTTGGCTGGGTCAGTGCAATGTTGAGCAGGTCGGTGCAAGGGTTGGTTGGGCGAGGCAAGGTCGGTGCAAGGCCAAGGAGGTCGGTGCATGTTGGGTTAGTGGACGAGGCAGGGTCTGTGCAAAGGCCAAAGGAAGTCGGTGCAGGTTGGAGGGGTTAAGTTGGTGCACACAAGGCCAATGCACTATTCTTATTATTTTTTGTCAAAACATTAGTTTAGTCCACTCATTAAGTCAACTCTCTCCCTGACCCAAGGCCAATGCTGGTTGCACCAAATGCCAGATAAGTCAATGCAAGAGAGAGATTGAATGGGTTGATCAAAGGGTTTTAAACCCTGAAGGTGGAGCTGATTCGGTGAAACCATGCGAGTCGGTGGTGTTCCCTCCATCTTGGCATAGTAACAGGGGGGAAGACGGTGGAGGCACCATCGCCTGATCGGGTTGAGACGGCGGCGACACCACCGCCTGCAGCACCGTCTGAGCGGATGACGAACGAGTCGGTGGCGGCGCCACTGACTCACAGCTCCAGACTTTTAATTAAATTCAAGGGATTCCAAAGGATTTTTTTTAAAGTGCTTATTTGAGTAATTTTTGTTAAAGTTTTTGAAGGATTTGGAACCCATATTGAAGGACTAACTTAAGATCAACCCTTTTTATTTATTATGTTCCTTTTATTTTTACTAACAAAACTGTGTGAGGTTCATACTCCAGCACATTTTTTAGTCACGATGAGGTTCTGGAGAAAATTGGGCAACATCTCCCCATGATGGGGGGCTATTCCATAATTCAAGCAGATCAACACACGGGGAGACCGGTGTTAACCCATAAACAGTTGAGAGATCTCAAACAAAATGAGATTCCCAGAATAGGAAGTCTGTGCATGTGAATCCTGAGGGCCAGCCTACGAAGGATTCACACATGACCTTTGTATAATATGTACGCAAGGGTCCATGTGTGGCTAGTTGGCCAATCAATATCTGCACCGTGCAATGGGACTTCCAGGGGACATGTCATTGACAGACAGACCCCCTGGAACCCATGGTGAGTAGAAACTCGACGGGCCCGGTATGTGGCCAATTCGGCCCAGAATGTACCCTCCCCAAGGTCACTGACATACGGTCTCAATCTCAGGGGAAGTAATTGCAAAATACAACATTTTTACCCTTCTGGCATAGTGACAAAGCTCTAATGCCGACATTGGGATAGACATCGTTATAACTCCCTTGAGCTAGAATGAGCGGTCCCATCCCTTATGTTGGGCTTACGCTCGTCATAAGGTGAATGAGAAGAAACAGTGAGAAGGGAGAAGGAGAATGATAACTAGAATGAGTAAAATTGCTACAAAAAGTCAGAGGACCCGTCAGTGGGAGTCATGTTCGTGAATCAATTCATCAAATACCTAGGGGGAGAGCAGGGTAGCACCCGGGGGTGGTTGGATGAAAGGAGGATACAGGAGACCCCTGAAGCTCATTGCCAGGACGAGAGGGCATTCAGGAACTGCCTCAATCACATTACCCAACTAGCGTCACACCCAGCATATCAATCGATCAATGCACTTACACACGCATGAGTCGGTAGAAACAAGGGGCACTGGGGAGGGACTTTAATGTCACCCCTCGGAGTGGGTGTGGTCAGAGACAATCTCACAGAGAAACATGACCAATTCGGTGGTTGACCTCGCACAAAGCTCCACCTCTCAGGGAGAGGCCTCCTAGCATAATGGGGCTCCACCTCTCAAGGAGAGGCTTCCTAGCAGCCACTAAGTTCCTTCGATTTTGCGGCTGATCCCACCCTCATCCCGACGTGGGTAGGGTTCCCAGGTCTGCCAGTGAATTTCTATAACGAAGATTATCTCATGCTGATAGCCAGTAATTTGGGTCAGGTCCTGCGCATTCATGATTCTACTATGGCCTGGACTCAAACAGCCGAAGCGCTGGTCTGTGTGGATCTTGATATTGCAAAGTCACTTCCGGAAAGAATTTGGATTGGTTGCGGTGAAGGTGAGGGTTTTTGGCAGTCTGTCAGGTGCCATCGGATCCCCACCATTTGCTCCTTTTGCAAGCGGATTGGCCATGCTGTAGGGGATTGCAAGAAGAAAGCTAAGGCTACTGCCCTGTCTGCCCCGGTGAAGGCCCTTTGTCCTCCTGATCGGGCTACTTCCGAGATGGAGTGGAGGGTGGTGGCGAAGGGCAAGAAGCAGCCTTCTAAAGATTCTTCTGGACCTAGCGAGCTTACAGTTAAGAATTCTTTTGAACGTCTTATTAATGATCTTTCAGATGAGAATCGAGATGTGTTGGTTACTTCTCATGGTGAGCCTTTGTTAGTTCCTTCAGCAGTTTCTGCTGATGTTAGTGCCAAGGATGTTGCGGGTTTGAACATTCCTAATGATTTAGCCTCTGCTGCTCCACTCGTTTTGGTGGAAGCTGGTAAGGCAGCCCCACAGGATCCTCAGCGTGATGCTCAGTGTTTAACCGTGACTAGGGTCCAGCATGACGTTCTACATGTGCATACTGCCCCGATAGCTGTCTCTGCCCATGGGGAGTTTTTGCATCGGGGGTCTCTGCTTTGCCGGCGGTGGCGGAGGAGCCGGCGTCCTCGCCTCAGGCGGCTTTGCCTTCTCCGAGGGTAATGGAATCAACTCTTGATCCTCCTAGGAATTCTAAGGAAGGGGGCCAGCCTTTGGTCCCGCTTACTGCCTCATTTAGGGCCCAAGCGGAAAATGTATTTATGAAAATTACGAACCCTAATTTGGAACGTGGATTCTGCATGGACGGCGTCTGCACGAGATCGAAAGCTAAGGTGGCCAGGGGTATTTCTGGGTACGTCTCCTCATGATTTGTCCTTCTTTATTTTGGAATATTATAGGCATATCTAACATGGCCTCCCAAAGACATTTAAAGCATCTGATTAAAAGACATAACCTTGATTTTCTTGCTGTTTTTGAGCCCAAGACACCTTTGAGTAGGGCTCCTACCATTCGTCGATTTTTAGGCATGGACAGTCACGAAGTCTGCCTTGATGAGGATTCTAAAATTTAAATTTTTTGGAATAATCCTTCTGAGTTTCACTTGGTGTCCAAGTCTTCTCAGCAAGTTACTGGAGTGGTTAAGCGCGGTGGCACGACTATCTACATGGTATCATCGGTCTATATGTGTAATGCCTTGGATCTTTATTGGATCATTATTAAGTCTTTTCGGATCTTTTTTGGAGAGTTTCGGATCGCTTTTATAGCTCTCGAGTTGAGTTTTACGATCTGTGTGGATTTTATTCCTGTACAAATTACGGAACCCTACGGTGAGTTTATTTCTCAATTCATCGACTCGTGGACGATACAGTTGCGATGTGCCCTATGAGAGGATCGTTTCGACTATTTTTTACGTATTTTTCTGAATTAGTACATTTTCAGACTAAAAATTAGATTTTCAAAAATTAAAAAAAATTCCTAATTTCCTTTATTTAACCCACCCCCTCTCTCTCCTCTCACTCATGTCGTCTCACTCTCTCTCTCCCGTTCTCTCTCGTTCTCCCGTCCCCTCGACTCCGGCGACAGACGGTGGCGACCTGTTAATGGTTTGCTGAAAGAACATTTATATTGTGAGAGTTTGGACTATTTGGAATTTTGAGAAATGAAGCTTATCTAATGGACTTGTTATTTTCCTTCCACTGCTGATTGCACTCTCTTTACTTGTGTAATTCAACAACCAATTCTGTTTTGTTGGGTATTTTCCCACTGTAGCATCCCTCCTAAACCCGATGAGAGTTGGAAACTGAATCGGGCCATAAGGTGGGGTGTTACAGTAGGGGCGAGACTCGGGGGTCAGGCCGTAAGAGCCACGAATTGGGCCACCAGGGATGACCAATCTGACACATGGTCTCTGGGAACCGCCATGGGGCTGACGGGTAGCTGGACATGTAGACAACTAAGTGACTAGTGCAGAATGAGAAATGGGGACTGAACTTGGACTGACATGGACTGAACTGACTCTAAACAGTCGTGTAAATATAAAAAGTAGACTCAAATATGACCCTAGACTTCAACCAATATCTAGTACGTGGCGGAGGTATTGATCCGAAGATGCAACTCACACAAGGAGGCTACCTTCCAAATAGGCTTAACCTATCTTTCCAGTAATGCCTTTTGATATACTAGATACAGGAATGAAATGCAACACCTTAGACCGACTACCCTAGACTCAAACTCGCTCTGATACCAATTTGATGCGGGATGGGATGTGACTCGAGACCTATTTGAAGTGAACCTGGGACTCTAGGTGATGGCGTGACCAAATTGAAGACACGACTAGTAAAGATGCGACCAACTCAACACAAGCTCGCTACTCGTCCCTAGCAAGAGAAGCATGCAGATCTGTGCAGTTGAGAAACTGACAGTGAGTCAAGGGTATTCGGCTCACACTCGTGCTCGGATCGAATCACGGGACGGGTCACACACTCACTCTCACAGCGGAGATTAAAATTAAACTAGTTAGGAATCAAAATAACTCACATGTAGTGGCTTAAGGACAACAATCAAGTAAGACAAATAGGGAGGCGAGTGTACCTCCATGCTCGGGGCGTGGGGAATACGTCCCGGCCAAGATCCGTAACTCCCGGTATAGTGGTAAAATTTAATTACAACAGTGATTTTATGGCCCACTCCACACAGGGAGGTAACAGGCTACACAACGACGTCAGGAGCACCGATCTTGGGTTGACGGGTGGCAAGGCGGTGGGGTTCTGGGGCCGTTGTGGGCTGCGACTCTGGATCTATAATTTACTGCTTGCAAGACAATGAACAAAGGTGTCCAAAGGGACATTGACCTCCGGGGACCTTATGAAGGCGATGACTCACCGGGACGATGGCGGAGGGTCCCTGGTCGGCTCCCAGGAGTAGCGGTCACTAGATCTACACTGGCGTATTTGTGGAGGAATTAATCGGTAACCTCCTTTGCTGGCCTGTCTCGGGACAGAACTGCGCGCTTCCACGAAAATGGTCACCACGTCGAGATCCGATCTCAGATCTGGACAAAACCAACGCCGTTGTGAAGGGCACTCAGAGAGATTCGACATATGTGAATTTAAGATCCATCCAACGATCAGGATAGAAATGAAAATCTATGCAACCTTGTAGTTGTTTCTAGCTTGGGTTACAGAACAGGCAGGATAGAGTGAGATCTGCCTGATAATGAATTTTGACCAAAGGGAAGTTGGCAGATCTGGACTTTGGGAATTTTATGGGTGAGATGGGGGGAAGTGATGATCACTCACAAATATTGTTGTAATTTTCTGATGTTGTGCCCCTGTGGTTATTGGTCATTTGTATCTCATGATTTTGATAATGGCTAACACTATAAGTCATTGTTGTGAAAATGAACCCTAAGAAGTGTGTATTTGGTGTTTTGTCAGGAAAACTGCTTGGATTCATCGTTAGTAAGAGGGGTATCAAGATCGATCACAATAAGGTGCAAGCAATAAAAGAGATGCCTCCTCTCAAGAATTTAAACAAATTTCGAGGATTGATAAGGAGGTTGCAATTTATATGCCGATTTATCTCTCAACACTCACAAAGGTGTAGGCCGTTCTACGAGCATACTAAGCCGGGAGTTAAATTCAATTGGGATGACAAGTGTCAGGCAGCTTTTGACGGATTAAAGGATTATCTATCAAATCCTCCTATCCTGAGGCCGCCAATTCCAGGCAAGTCACTGATTCTTTATGTTTCCATCCTAGATGACTTAGTAGGCGCTGTCCTTGCACAGGTTGATGGAGAAGGTAAAGAGAGGGCACCCTACTACTTGTCTAAACTTCTTAACCCTTGTGAGCAGAAATACATAGCTATGGAAAAGACCTGCGCAACCTTAGTCTGGGTAGTTCAGAAACTTTAGCACTATTTCTTAGCTCACGAGGTTCATCTCATCGCTCGCATGAATCCCATCAAATTTCTTCTTGAAAAATCTGTCCTCACTGATCGATTGGCATGATGGCAAAGCTTCCTCTCCCAGTTTGACATCACTTACATTCAACAGTAGGCGATCAAAGGCTATGCCATCGCAGAACATCTTGCTCATCACCCCCTTCCTCGGTTTGACCCTGTTCTCTCAGAATTTCCAAATGAGGAACTGGTGTTCGTTAATCTACCTACAGATCCGATGTGGACATTGCATTTTGATGGAGTTCTGAATTCTCATGGGAGGGGGATCGGTATGGTCCTTTTAACACCTAAAGGTATCACCATTCCTTTTCCTTCTCAGCTTGCCTTCCCTGTTACAAATAATATAGCTGAGTATGAGGCTCTTCTAGCCAGATTACAGATCGCCCATCAATTTGGTGCTACCCAGTTACGTATTATTGGTGATAGTCAGCTCATTCTGTGCCAAGTGCTCGTCAAATGTCGCACACTCGACCCCAAACTCAAACCCTACCAAGAACTCACTTCTGCTTATGCTAAGCTATTCACTAAGCTAATCTTTGTCCATGTTCCTCGCAGCCAGAACATCTTAGCTGACGCTCTTACTTCACTGGCTTCCAACTTGATTTTTCTCCCCGAACAAGACTTCCATTCTGCTCTCATTCACAAGCGCCACACTCCCGCCATCAACGATCCTGCATTTCTTAGTGTTAAAGAGAAGGTGCTCAAGAAGCTTAAGGATGGAGAGATCATCGAAAATAAGGAGATCATGCTTATTGATCTAGAACAAGAGCTGGCTGACGAAGAGAAGCCGTGGTACTATGAGATTGCTAAGTATTGTCATGATCAACCCTATCCTAAAGAAGCTACTACGGAAGAGAAGAAGGCCATTAGAAGAGTGACTCAAAGGTATACTCTGCTTAGAGGTGTGCACTACAAAAGGGGTCTTATCGCTGTTTTGCTTAGGTGCCTTGATGATGATGAATGTTGGAAGGTCGTGGAAGAGGCACATTTTGGAGTTTGTGGTGGCCATATCAATAGCCAGATGTTAGCTAAGAAGATCCTTAGGCTAGGATTCTATTAGCCCACTCTAGAAGAAGATTGTTCAATCTATGTACGAAGGTGTGTTGAGTGCCAACTGTAGGCCGATAAAATTCATTCTCCTACTTCTTCACTCTATCCTATGTCCTCCCCATGGCCCTTTTCCATGTGGGCTTTCGATATCATTGGACCTCTTGGTGATCTGAACCTCCTCACAAAGTTCCTGGTCTCCTCCGAAGTGAGCCGAACTATACACATACGAGGGTGAAAAAGAATGATATACACTGCAGCAAGAAAGGGACCAAAAGCTGAAGGCAAAATAATGAAGGATACCTGCTAGCCCCGTATAAAAAGGAGAGAGTGGCCAATAAAACAGCGAGGGCTCTTGGCTCCGTGAAGCAGCCTCACTAATCAACCAGCATATATCCCCTATCACTTCGCATCGTTTGGCCAGCGACGCCAAGTCTACATGACCGCGAGAAGATAAATGATAATACAAGTCGAGGTGGTCTAGCCCCCATCCGTTGGCATACTTAAAAGAAAGGAGAACAGGTTGGCCCAATATGGCTTCACTAGGGCCACCTACTGAAAGCCCATGCGAGCGTAGCAACGCGTACAGCCAAGGGGTATCACTGTAAAGTGTCGACCGTCGGTCTTCTCTCCTAATGAAGGTCCTATAGGGATGAAGCTGATCACTCTCTGGATGCCAAGAGGCCATAGAAGGAAGAGGCTCCTCCACTGGCAGAGGAATCTGTTGAAGAATTAATCGCTCGCCGCTCACATGGCATAAGCCTTGAAGTGTTTTCAAGAAGCCATCCTTGCTGATCTCTGGCAATTTCGGCTCGATCTTAGACGAGTGTTGTTTAGTAGCCTTCTGTGCCTCCAGATAGGCCGCCACTGTAGCATTAGTCTGAGTTTTTTTTTCAAATAGGCTGGGTCAGCATCTAGGGTCAGCACTGGCTGGGAGTCCAAGAACTTGCATTCTGCAACGACCCAACATTCCCTCCGCGAGCTCCTATAAAAGCCTATACGCGCATTCCACCATTTGATGTATTCTGAAGTCACACGGGGAAAGCACGTAGGGGTCAGAACTCTGAATGAAATCGCCTCTCGGTGATGAAAATAGTCCCACCATATGCGAGCCTCGTCATTTGATACATGGCCAGCCCGGGCCCTATTTGTCAACGTAAACTGAGTGGAAGAAGCAGGTATGTGCTGGTCATAGCCAAAATTCTGACTGAATCAAAATAGATAGTAAGGCTCCAGCCATAAAATAGCACTTTTACGGAAAAACCAGGACACTCGGCCTTATGGATAGGGCCCAATCCATTAGCTCTAACTCCAGAATCAGTCTCGTGCATTTGGCATCAAAAATGGGGTGAACATACTCCTCTGTCTCATCAAGACGGCACTCCCTCATCTCGTTCACCAATGGACTTGAGTGGGCAGCTAAGTTCCAAAAATGAAAAACTCTGAGCGCGTCTATTGGAACTCTGGTCAATTTGCCCCGAATAGCAAGGAGCTGATCTACTGTCTGGGTCGGCACAACACTGGCGAACTCTATCATCCTCGAGACTAGTTGTGCCGACTGAAGTGACCGCGGAGCAGCTTCTGGGAACAGAGTGCAAACCCAGGCATTAAAAAAGTGTAACAGGCCAACCGTCTGCAAATTCCTGGGAAGATGAGATCGGTGCAAGTCTCCCGACATCTTGTATATCAAACATAATGCGGCTGGGCAGAGTGAAAGCACCGTGCCCCACGCCATCAGGCAGGCAGGGTAAATGGCCTCAGCCCTGATCACGCTATCATCACCTTGCGGGAGAGTGAAGGAGCAGATCTAATAAGTCAGATATGTAGCACAATGAGTGACAACGTCAACGCCAATAGGGTTAGGCCCTCTTTGTTGCCCTCCCTTCAATGTGGAGGGGAAAGCAGCTTGTCGTCGAACCCTCTTCTTCTACTGCATAGGAGCTGGCACTATCGAGGGGAAGTCTTTGTTTTTCTTCTCCCCTCTGAAGAAATACTAGAGCTAGGTGCCCATCCTCACACACCTCTTTTCTCCAGACTTGCGTGCTTCCCTGGTATCGTATGAGGAATGGTAGAGAGTGTGGTATGCTTTCATCAGATAGCGGTAGGCGAAGCCAGTCAAGTATCGCCCTTCACCGTCTGTTTGATCTTTTAGCCAGTCCGGCCAACAAACTTCTTCATACGGCTCACCGTCGATCGAGAGGCCGCTTAGTTGAGAGAGACTCCAGAGGTCTAGCGATGTCTCTCCTTCTGAAGTAGAGAAGGTGTTGTACTCAGAACAAAACACCTCAATCATACCGCAACATAGACCCTTGGAGATGGGGGAGCAGTACCTTGTTGCATATACGCTATGGTATACGCCTGCCTTGATCAAAATAGGAGCATAGTGCTGCAGAACAAAATCTGTAAATTCCACTGCTCCCGGGCGAAAGGCATGGGCATCAGTAGCCTTGAAGTCGGCAAACCAGCCTATCAAAATCTAGTGCTTGAAGCGCACAGCCAAGCAATCTAGCAGGAAGGGCTCCTCTCTGTACCCTCATTTTAGCGGGGCCAAGAATAAATCGAAAGATGGCTTCTCCCGGTCAACGTGGCCTATAGTCTCACTCCATTTGGCTGGGACAAACTCAGGGGCTCTGGTCAACAGTCCATCCTGTGGAGTCAACTACTGGAGCCCCAGCATGACACTCCATTTCCTTGGCTCACCAGGTAGATAAATGGGTCTTCCTCGCACAACAAAATCTGTCAGGCTGTCTCGCTCTGCAAGTAGCGCCTACTCAGCTTTTCGGACAAGGAATAAACCTCGTTTCACCTGAAGAATGAATCGTTTCAAGAAGGATGTCAAATGCTTGACCTTGGGATAATCCACCCTGTGGCCGTCTTGGTGGTCGTATTTGAAGGAATCACTCCCGATAATCAGCAGACGATCAGTGTCTACTATATCAGTCTCTAAATTAGAAGACTCTGCAACTATGGGCAGCTCACCATGACCTCTGTCTAGAGAGTCGACATCCCTCCAGGTTACTGATGAGGGATGACTATGAGACTCGATACGGACGGGTTGCGACCTTGGACTCTATAGGACGACGCGACTAGTTGGATGATGTGACCAGCAATGATGATACATTGCGACACCTAAAGAGCTCTAGAAGAGGCGATATGCCCCAACAAGAAGCGCTAACTCACGGTCGTCCCCATCAAGGGAAGCACGACGATCTGCATGGTTGAGTAACCGGCTTTGAGTCTGCGGGTGGTCGGCTCACTCTCGCACTCGGATTAAGTCACGGGACGGGTCTCGCACTCGCAACTCACAGTGGTGATTAAAGATGAGCTAGCTAGGAAAAGAAACTAACTTACAAGCAGCGGCATCTAGAATGTATACTATCCAAGCAAAATGACAATAGGTGGGAGGCAGGTGTACCTCCACGCTCGGGGCGTGGGGAAGACTTCTCGGCCGAGATCCGTGACCCCCGGTAAAGTAAATTATTAATTTACAGAACTAATGTTATAGCCCACTCCAAGCAGGGAGGTAATAGGAGACATGTGGGGTCCGGGAGCACCAATCTCGAGTTGGCGAGCAGCATTTGGTGGCGCTCAGGCGGGCGCGGTCGGCCAGTCAGCACTGTTCACTCGGGCCTGCAGGATAGCACGTGGGATCCGTTGCTAGTACGGTGACGTCCGGGGTGGCTCCTGGCTGCAGCGACAAGCGGGGGCATTCTTGGAATGCCCCGGGTCGATCCCGAGGAGCAGCGGTCACCGAAGTGGAGACGGGCGATTTCTTGGGAATTATTTCTCAAGGTTGTCCCGCAACTCTGCTTCAGGCTAGCTCTGCGCACTCTGACGAGAATATCCAGTACGCCCAGTCACGATGTCAAATCAAGGCGAGGTTAGCGCCGTTGCGAAGAGCACTCGAAGAGCTTCGACATACTTGAACTTAAGAGTCATCCAACTGTCTGAACGGAAATGAGAGGCTTTGCAAGTGGGGTGATGGTGCTGTCCTGAAACTCAGAATCCACAGGGCAGATTGTAACCTACTTGATTATGAGCTTTGACCGGGAATCAAATGAATGAATTAGGACTTGGGATTTGTATGGTGGATAGAGGGGAGGGAGAGGAACATGCACATTGGTCTTTGGTAGGGTTCTGACAACATTTTGGGGGTGAGAAATTTCACCTACCAAGATTTGTCCTGCAGATCTATGTTGGAAAGGCTGACAGGGGTGGAATGAAAATTACGGGAAAAATATCAAACGTGGTCAGAATGGGGTAAACCTATGCTGATGGAAAGCTAACAGATAGTATAAGCATCCCTTAAAATCTCAGCTTGATCAGATCAGGGAGTTGGGAGATCTAACTTTTTCTTCAGCTTGCTATTCTGGGACTCAGAATTTCGAGATAGTAGGGACCTCTTGGCTTGTGGTAGCTTGATGGCGGCACGAGCGGTGGTGGCGACGGCAGTGATCGATCATAGCATACAGCGGTTGAAGGGAGAGGGGAGAAGGATAATCTTGTGCTAGCCCAAATTAGGGTTAGACGATGGTTAGGAAAAAAAATTGAGATGTTGAATGCACCGTGTGTGCTCTTCCCTGGCGTGATGGCGATCCCTCTCTGATTTCTTTCTGGCATGAGGCTGAATCTCCCGTTCCCCTACTTCTAAATTTGATTCCCTCGTTTCTTCTTATCCCCAAAGCCCCCAATCTCTTCCTGATCTTTCCATTTCTACTCCGTGCTACCCACGCATATTCTCCCTCTATTTTTGTCTTACTGTGATCACACGTTTCTCTTCACGTTTCTCTTCACCGTGTCACAATAATACTAATCCTTTAACAGTTGTTTTCCTCTTTGATCATTTCCCCTGGTACGGTACACACCCCCGTGGCCCTGCTCGTCATCAACCCCACCCCCTTCGGTGTGCGTTCGCGACAGCCGCCTGCACACACGGCTCCGGCACCGCGGGACCATCCCACTCTGCCGCCGGCCCAGCCTGGGACCGCGCCGGCCGACCGCCGTTGGCATCCGCCGCCGCCGCTGTCCGCGCCACCCCTCCGGCCTTCCTCCTCTCCACCGGCCGCACCCGACTACCCCCTGCTCCACCTCCCACGGCCGCTGTCCAGCACCGCGGCGAACTCGCCGCCACCTGCCGCCTGCTCCGCTCCTGCGCCCAGGACCCTCCGCCGCAGCCGCCTGCAGCATTCCGTCACGCGGCACCCCTGGTCCCACCCCTATCGGCCCGTTGCACGTCCCAGGCAGGGAGGCTGCTCCATCGCCCCTCCATCTGTCTCTCACTTGCCGCACATTGTCTAAGGATTTCCCTCATAGCAGCTGTTGCAATATCCAGAAACAGCATAATGCAGGGTATAAACACATGGCAACGTCTATGAATATTACCCGCAGTTTGAAGGGCAACAAACCCAAAGTCTGATTGATCAAAGGGAACACTCAGAATATCAGCAGCCACTGTGATGTTTAAGTAAGCTTCTATTTTCCCCACCGTTTGTTGTCCACTGTCAACATACACAATAGCCTGCACAAACAGGCTAGGCATACGTTGGTGATATTTGTGCTAGCATGCAACAATGGCACAGGTTTCATAGCCCTTTTATATAAAAAGGAATATAGTGAAACAATAAACAGAGGAAGAAAGGAGAAATCTTTAGAGCCATTTTTGTCCTGCAAAAATTGGTATCAGAGCTTAGGGAATCAATTTATTTTTATAAATTGGGGTCCTTTAATCTCCTTACGAATCTCATCATATTTAGTACAAGTGTGCGACTTCCTAATGGCCAATGGATAAATCTCACTTTTGATGAGAGTCGAGAGCTTAATCGTATTTCTCAAGCTGTCGTTGACATATTGTCCCAAACAAATGACATTGAGATTACACCAACGGGTCAGATCATTGTGCAATTTTCTCGTGATTTTGGAAAATTACATTATATTGACGATGCTTGGGTTATTCCTTTTCCTTCTAATGAGCTCAATATTATTGTGGGCAAATATTGGTTGGCAGAACGTGATGGCATGTTAGATCTTTCTCATCCTGAAGGATACTACTGAGAGCTCCTCACATTGGAAGAAGATGTAGATTTCGCTTTGATCAAGCCCATAAAATGAGAAGACTGGGACAACAGAAGGTCAATAAATTAGCTAATTCAAAGATAGCTATGGATTTGATTATGTCAGCCACACCAGAACCTCAAATGATAAAAGAGATTGATGACTCAACCATATCTCCAGTTCTTCAGCAAGAATTACAAGAAGTTGAAGTCACCACTCAAGTTACATTTGATGTTCATTTAGAGAACGGGCACCCCCCATTCGAATCCCCCCATTTCCCTCCCTCTCTTTCTCCCTCTTCGGTGGCCGAGCGGACGACGCCTCCTCTCCCCTCTTCTTCTCTGCCGTCGAGACCAAACACTGCTCGTCACCACCGCCGTCATCGTCATCTGTTGGTGAGGGCACTGCCATGGAAGCCCCCCCACCTCCTTTTCTCTCTTCTCTCTTCTCCCCTCCCTCTCCCGTTCTCTCTTCTCTCCTCCCTCTCTCGTTCTTTCTTCTTCTTCGCCTTGGGGGGAGCGTCGGAGCCCTAGGCCCCTTCCTCTCCCTCTCTCCTTCCTCCTCGCCCTCATTTCTCCCCCTTTTTCTCTTCTCCATCTCCTTCTCCGTCGTCGGTGCTGTGGGCGGGGAGGACACCGCCGGCCGTGCCGGTGAGGAGGCTTCGGGTGCGCCGGGGAAGGCAGGTTATAGTGTGCCGGGGAATGCGTGGTTAGGGTAGTGTACCGGGGAAGGCGAGGCCCGGGTGTGCCTGCGAACGCCCCATGGGAGTGTGCCAGGGAAGGGCACAGGGACTGTGCCGGGGAAGGGCGCCATAGAGTGTACCGGTGAGGGCTACTCTGGAGTGTACCGGGGAAGACCCTTGTGGGTGTACCGGTGAGGGCTGCTCATGGCGTGCTAGTGAAGGCGCACGGGACACTTCAACCGGAGGACTTCTGGTGTTACCCTACGGGGCCCACCATCACTTTGTTGGGGCTATCACTCCTTGTGGACGTGCACCCGTGTTTCCCTTACGCCTTTGGCCTAGGGAAAACTCTGCCAAAATTTCGTCAGAAATTGACGGAGACTTGGTCATTTCAACAGTGGTCCCCTCATGGATCCCACCCTTCATCATCTCGTTCATCACCTCCCTTTCACTCTTCATTCATTTGGTTCTTGGGTTTGTGGCACTTAGTGGACCTCTACCAAGGCCATGTAGCTAGGGGCCTTGTAGGCATACCGGGGAGTGACGCTAGGGAGCGTGCCGGCGAAGGCCCTTAACAGGTGTACCGGGGAGCAACGCCAGGGAGTGTGCCGGCGGAGGCCTTCAGGGGGTGTGCCGGGGAGCGACGCTGGAGAGCCTGCCGGTGAAGGCCCTAGATGGGTGTGCCGAGGAGCGATGCCAGGGAGCATGCTGGCGGAGGGTCAAGGACCGTGCCGAGAAAGGCCGATACAGGGTGTGCTGGGGAAGGCCACCATAGGTCGTGCCGATAGAGGACCGCTTGAGCTGCATTAGGGAAGACCCCTTAGGGAGTGCCGGGGAAGGGCCCTTCAGGGTGTGCCGGCGAAGGGGTGTCCAAGGCTTGATTTACTTCTTCTTTCCTTTTCTTTTCTTTCTTCTCTTCCCTTTGCTTATAGTGGGATGTTCCTCTTCCTTCATATCTTACTTTCTCATTGTCTGCAGTTTGTTCTGATCTTTGTCTATTGCGCTTTGCAGATAAATGGCTGCTCTAAGTGGCTCTTCCGCTCCCGTTGCTGCTAGTGCCAGACGCGTCCCTCTACCTCCGGTGCCGGTGGTTACAAGGTTTAATGTCGAAGATCTAGACCGGGACCATGCCGAGGTGGTAGCACTGGCCGAGTCCTCAGGCTCAGACACCGAAAGCATGGATATTCGGAGGCTTGCCAAGGTCGAGAAGGGCTTCACCTTTGACCACACCGTAGGGAGCTACATGGGAGATTTTTTGAAGGACAAGCACCTGCTCCGTTTTCTCAAGCAGTCACAATCTCGGGAGAGGCAAGAGCCATGGGTTGTGAAGGCAATGGAGCGTGCAGTCTTACAGGCTCATGAC
>JANBPO010002347.1:0-28420 GCA_024336825.1 Amorphophallus titanum
GGATCCTGTCAGGTCATTTAAGTGGAGTGCTTGTATACTTCGTAGAGTAAGCCGAGTCTCTGAAGGGTTTCTGCACGCCTCTAGGGGTGGGGCAACCGTTGTAATCTCTAAAGGAGACGTTGTTGCCTTCCTCTTGGAGGCTCAGAAGCCACCATGGGTGTTCGCAGAGGGGAGCATATGCCATTCTCCTAAAGGGGAGAGGGTTATTGCTCATTTCTCGGGGGCTGAGTAGCCAGAGCATGAGTGCTCGCCATTGTGTAACCATCCTTGATGGTGAATGTTCATCCCTTGGAGTATTGTTGCCTCTTCTTGATAGTTTAGACACCAGTATTGGTTGTTCTGGGGGAGCATACATCCTTCTTCTGAAGAGAAGAGGATTCTTGCTCGCCCCTAGGGGGCCCGAAAGCCACCCTTAGTTATTTTGGAGGTGAGCGCGCATCCTTCATCTTGAAGAGGAGAGGATTCTTGCTCGTCTCTATGGGTTTAGAAGCGTCCTTTGATTATTTTAAGGTGAGCGCGCATCCTTCTTCCTGAAGAGGAGAGGATTTTTGCTCGCCTCTAAGGGCTTAGAAGCCACCTTAGGTGGTTTTAGAGGGGAGAAGGAGTGCTCGCCTCTTAGGGGCTCGGAGGCCAACATCATTTTTATGGGGAGCCTGAGTGCTCGCCTCTTGGGGACTCAGAAGCCACCATAGTTTCCAAGGGAAGCAGGAGTGTTTGCCTCTTGGAGGCTCAGAAGCCACTATAATTTCTAAGGGGAGCATGAGTGCTCGCCTCTTGGAGGCTGGGGGCACCATTATTTGCGAGGGGAGCATGAGTGTTCACCTTTTGGAGGCTCAGAAGCCACCATAATTGTGCTCAGAGGATGATTCGTGATGATCCATTAGTAGTGGAAGCCGTTAGAGCAGCGAGAAGAGATAACAAATTTCATTCACTAATAGAATGCTCTAAGATTTATAGAGCTCTAGGTTTGTAGAACTTCTTGCCCATCTAGAGTCGTCGGCCTATATACCCCCTTGCCGAGCACTTCTGTAACCCTATAGGCTCCTTCCCAGTTTGGGGCCAACTTTTCTGTGGCGGCTCTGGGGTCCACCACACTAGCTCGACATAGTACGAGATCTCCAGGGAGGAAGTGATGCTCTCAAACACGAGTATTATAGTATTATGCTAGCCGTTGTTGATACGTGATAAGCCTAAGCTGGGCATGCTCCCTATCTTCCATGAGTAGGTCCAAGTTTCCTTGCATCGCTTGATTATTTCTGGCCTCGTCAAACTGGCTGACCCTTAATGATGGGTTGGATATCTTAACTAGGATGACTGCTTCAGCTCCGTACGCTACGTGGAAAGGTGTTTCACCTATGGCGGTCCGAGCAGTGGTCCGATGTGCCCATAGGACACTAGGAATGGAATCAACCTAAGACTCGCCTGCCTATTCTAGGTGGGTCTTGATACCATGAAGGAGTGTCCGATTGGTGTTTTCCACTAAGACATTTACTTGGGGATGGCCCACCAAAGTGTAATGATTCCATATCCCTAGCCCCAAGCACTTCTCCTGGAAGATAGTGCAAGCGAACTGCCTGTCATTGTTAGTTGTGAGGACATGCAGGATCCCAAATCAACAAATTATATTACACAAGATGAACTTTCAAGTTGCTTTTCCTGTGATTTTTCCCAAAGGTTTTGTCTCGACCCATTTGGTGAAGTAATCAATGGCGATGATGAGGAACTTCTTCCTTCCCTAGGCTTTCGGGAAAGGGCCCAGTATATCTGCCCCCCATCTAGCAAATGGGCGAGGCTCCATTTCATAGTCCTTGGGGTATCGCAGAGCTGTAGGCCGTAAAACCTGCGGGAATGTTAGCTGGTCTACACCTAAGGATGGAAGAGGTATCTTCACAGTTATGGCTGGTAGAATCACCTCAACCTGCACAGTGGGAGCCTGCAAAGAAAATAAGGAGTACAGCATGCTTTAGGCATCTGATATAAAGACCAATGGGAAAAGCCATGAGGCGAAACTGACAAGGGATTTCTTACCTCTGCCAGCACTAAACTCAAAGCCCCAGCAGCGGAAGCTATCATCTCCAACAACCCGGCTCCTTCCCCTATAGAGGGACCGGGTAGCCCAAAGCTACTGCATGTCAGTCGGGGTGGGCTGAAGGTAGTACAGTTGCTCTCATACACCGAAGACGCTGCAGCATCTTCAGTTTTCGTCTCCACAGGGGGAAACTCCTCATCACAGGAGTCACCACCATAATCGACCTACTCTGATGAAGAGGAGCTCTCTACGAGTGCCTCACGCTCCTCCCTCGGAGCGGGTGCTTCTCCAATCTTATGACTTGTCATAGGAACATCTCCCTCGACAGGAACTTGCCCAACCATTTCCATGATAGGTATGTCGGTTGAATGAATCCTAGGAGTAGGCTCGCTCCCTGGAATAGTCTTGTCCATAACAAGGGTTTCTTCAGCATCCCAGACAGCAGGCAAAAAAGGTATCTGGACATCAACTGAAGTTCAAAGAAGGAATGCTCACGTAAGCCAACGACATAACGGACTGTGAGAAGCCACTAAATGAACCATAGATTACCTTCCATCTCATGGCTCGGCATTGGAGAAGGTAGATCTACCTTGGCAGGATCCGCGGGCATTCCCTCCCCTCTGTCCCCAGTTGCCACTAGTACGGCCACCTCCTGCGCAACCACTACAGTAGAAGTGGCGGCAGCTGCAAAGGACAACTGTTAGCCGATGCAGCTAGGACATCGATGGGTTGTAGAAAGAGAAGGAGTATACCTCCCGTCACAGGTCTCTATATGGGAGAAGTTTTAAATTCCTCAAATGATACTACCGGTGGAGGAACAATCACAGGTTCCTGCTCTACAGCTTTCCTTCTACGAACCCATGTCACCCGAGTGACCGCCTCTTTGGCCTTGCTGATAGCCTCCCTCACCTGGGACCTGGTTGGCTTCCGCGAGTCACCAAGAGGCAATGGCGTTGTGGTCAGGGCCGGCTCGGGAATCCTGAAGTATTTTGGCTTCCGAGTTTTTATTAATAGCTCCCTAAAATGTCAGGTCTCCTCTGAAGTGAGTCAGACTGCATACGCACAAGGGTGAGAATGATACTCAACGCAATAGAAAAGGAATAGCCTAGAAGGCCAAAATAAAGAAATGAAGATACCTATCGGCCCTGTATACAAGGGTGAGAGAGGCCAATAGAATAGCGAGGGCACTTTATCTCTCGAGGCCATCTCGCGAACGAGCCAATACACATCTCCAATCGTCTCACTCTGCTCGGCTAGTGACGCCAAGTCCAAATGGCCATGAGAAGAGAGAAGATAATGCAAGCTACGATGGTTCAGCCCCCACCTGCCAGCATATTTGAAGGAAAGGAGAAGGGGCTGGCCTATAATGGCTTTGCTCGAGCCTCCTACTAAAAGTCCGTAAGAGAGAAACAATGTAAATAACCAGGGGGCATTGCTATAGAGTCCATCTTGCCGATCTTCCCCTTTGATGAATGTTCTGTAAGTATAGAGGCTGTCGGTCTCGGGATGCCATTCGGCTATAGAGGGAACAAGCTCTTCCACTGGCCGAGGAAGTTGTTGAAGGACCACCCAACCCCCCACCCCTTCTCTCTCTCCATCATTTCTCATCTCTCCTACTCTCTCTTCTCATGCTCTCCCTTTCTCTCCCCCTCTACCCGGGTGGCCGATGGTGGTGGAGGAGGGCAAGACAGCAAGGATCGTGAGGCAAGGAGCCACGGGGATAGGTCGATGAACAAGGTGGTGGCACGTGGCGAGCTTGGTGGCGAGTCCGGGGTGGTTTACGAGGTGTTTCGTGACAAATCAATGTCCACGGCATGGGATCTCATCGGTGAAGGTAGGGAGATGGTTCCCTAACTTGTGCTCTTCATTTCCCATGAGTTTCATAGGCCAAGGTGAGCCAAGCGGGATTTATTTCACGCTTGGGGGTTAAAATCATGTTTTAGGGCATGTGGCAAATTCGTTAGATCGATCAACATTTTTCCATTTATTTCCTTCCATTTTGGTGTTTTGGTACCCAAGGGATGTTCCCCATTGTTTTTCCCCTCGACTGGGGTCGAGTGGGCCTAGAAATCGAGCCCTTAGAGTCAGCCCAGACGAGGTGGTAGCCATTTTTGGTCGATCAACCGATTGTGGTTGGTCGACCGAACGACCAGCTGCAAATAGGGGCATTCTAAACATTTCAGTCGACCGACACTTGAGGGCTGGTCAACCGACCGCCACGGGTGGGGTCGACACAGCGACTGCTACGTTGACACCCCCTGTGGGCCGGTCGATCGACTGGACTGGTCTGATCGACTAACCGATGCGGGCTACTTTGGTCGACCGTCCCAAGAGGGTTGCTCAACCGAAATGCATTAGATTGGCTCGTTTCATCCCCTAGTTGACCTGATTAAGACCCAATGGTTGACCCTAGGCCCTGTGGTTGTCTCAGACAGCTCGTGGGGACCGTGATCGTGTTTTTGGGTGTCCAAAGGTACCATGTTACTCGATTAGGGTGCACGTGGGTTTTAAGGGTCTGGGTGACCCTCTTGTGTTTTGGGCTACCTTGTTTTCATTAAATCGAGTCTTCGTGCATCGGCCTGAGTGCGGAGGGTCATTCTTGCACGCCGATAGATTTCTCCAGAAGTGATTTTCATGTTGGCCATGCGTATGGCCTGTGGACTGCGAGTCTAATTACCCAACCTAGGGTTGGAGGGTTTCTTAGCTCCCTTTAGAAGGGATTTGGGTTGGCGGTCATGAGCCGCCCTAATAATTACGTTATCATGGTTTTTGGACCAAGCGATAGGCCAGATTGATGACATGGAGCTGTCCTATGCAACGGCCTTGACCCTAAGTCCTATGACTTAAGGGCTGTTGGGTTTAATAGGTCTAGTGGACTGCCCAGAGTCAAGTGGCATCATGCCACCCATTTTTCAAGCTAATCACGATGGGCTTGTGTGTAGCATGTTCGTATTCTGGTCGTTTCCTTCGAGAGTCATCTGCTTAGTGCCCCCCACTAGTTGTAGCTGACTCGACACATGTGTGCCGACCCACTTGGCAATAGGTGGGGAGCTACACCCGGGAGAGACAATTTTTAGGCAAGTTGTCGTAGAGCCTCCCCTACAGTCGCTCGAGTGTGGGCTGGGAGGAAAACTAACTACAGGGCCTAACATTGTGTAGTCAGTCAATGTATGTTGAATACTTTGGACGCGTGCTGACAAGCATGGCCCCAAGTAGTCCATTGTTCTATGGTTATTATTACGGTGTCTCAATTTCTACCTAGGGTGAGTAGGGTGACACTTAAGGCGTAGACTAAGACATAAGGGAATGCGTCCGGTCTTGTTTCTAGTGGGCTATACTCCTGTCACGCAACACTTGACTCTCGTGACTCAAGTTTTGGGTTCCCATCTACGAGATGAGGTTTTACAGGTAATTCCTGCATGTCTTACGATGTAGAGGTCTAGGGTTTTTTGGTAAGGGTTACCGTGGGGTTTTTCCTAGACAATATAGGGCTCACGACGGTGAGATCGTGACCGTGTCCCCAGACCATGTGGTCTTGGGCTGGGCCTTCGTATGCGAGGGTGGGCCCCCACAACACGGTTGTCGTGATATGTCTTCCGACAGTCTAGCTAGGATTTTCCCGTTAGTCTAGTGGTCCCATGACCGTGAGATCGAGGAGTGTTTTTCAGTACAATAGGAGTAGCTATAGAGCCGAGATTTTATCGGCCACCATGGTTGTTGTTCCTGCCATTGTTGTTGTCATGTTAGCACTACTTGTTACCGTCATTGTTTACGATTGGGATTCCGCGGGACCCCTACTGAGCGAGTGATAGGAGACTCACCCCCTTACTTTTCAAGTGTAGCAGTTGTACTGCACATAAACCTTTTAGCCCTTCTGAGGCCTCGGGCTCGTAGGCGGAAGGCCAGGATTCGAATGGTGTCTGATTATTCTGAGTATCTGAATCTTCGGTCGTTACAAATGGTATCAGAGTGAGTGTTGTTGATGTACATGGAAATTCGAGATATTGCAATGATTAGAGTCCTTATGGTCTAGTACAATCGATAACTGGCATAGGGCTTTGTGTTTGGTTATCGTTTTGTTTCTCACTTGAGAGCTTGAGTGCGCGGCATGGCGCTATAAAGGTGGTTGCTATTCTGTTGAGGTGCTAGCGTGGGGTTTGAGGAATGTGATAGAAAGCTATCATCCCCATTGGTGGTCGCCCCAGTTGTGCTGCATTAGGCAGAGTTTGCCGATAGGCGTGAGTTCACACTGTTGCGTTCAAAGATTGTGCAGCGAGCTCAAGCGGCTGACAAGGATTGCTTGTGGTTAATTAGCCATGAGTGTACTCCAAGGGAGGTGTTATAGATTTTGCCCACCCTTGCATGAGGTTTATCCAACCCCTGAGGTGTTAAGGTCTTGGTTTGAGGTGGCAGACCGGTTGCTCTGGTCGAGAGATGTGCTTAGGCAAGCGAATGATTTTCTTGGTGAGCTACTAATTACTGAGCCTAATGTTCTCGTCATGCTCTATGGTGTCAGAGATGACGTGTCGATCCCAGTTATTTTTGCGGATTATGATGTAGGATTGGGCAGAGATGTCCCAGTGAGCTCTAAGTCCTGTCCTTCTACGTGTGAATGGACTAAGTTAGCTCTAGATTTGGTTCAAGATTGTGTGATGGTTGCTTGGTTCGTGGCCCAGATTATGGAATTTGGGGCAATTATGTACCAGCTTGGATCTGTTGAGTGAGGCGAAAGATGAGTCGTGAAGGTTCCGTGGTAAGTTTAGGATTGGAGGATGAGCATTGGCAGGTGTCAAGCATGGTTCTTGTTACGGATCTTCGCGTGGTGGTTACGCGGTAGCAGCTCAGGAGTTGGATATTTTAAGGACCCGAGTATCGAGAATGGATCGGTGTAGAACAGATAGATTCGAGGGAATGTTGCTCGGTGGATAGAGGTGTAGCAGCCTTCAAGCCTAGCATCTCTTGGTGATTTTCTTCACTCCTCAATTAAGTGTTTTGGCATAATAATGGTTCTAAGATCAGAGGTAAGCGTAGTTAGGGAGCATGTGGCAGCAGCTAGCTCGACCGTTGTGGCAGAGTGTGGCTGGCGATCAGCAAAGCCGGTGCTTGAGGCATGGTGAGTAGCAGTTCGAGGAATTATGGCGGTGGTGCATCGGGAGATGTTGTAAGCGTGGTCCGATGAGACACTTGGCTAGTGTTGTCGGAGGAGCTAACCTGACGGTGGTATTGATCTTCCTTGGTGCTGGAAAGTGTGGTTCCCAACGAGTGTGAGGCTCGAGGTCAGGTCAAGCATGGAGATCTCTTGCTTCGTAGGAGGTATGTTGGTTTCTCCTTTGGTCGGAGAGATTATGTTTTGCCAAGTTCGTCATCTTGCATAGCGTGTTCAGATTGGTTGGCCCTCTTTTGTGTGCCATGATGTCCGTGCAAGACATGCTCGATATTTTGGTAGTGTGCCTACTTGTGAGAAGCGATGCCCATCCCCTAGTGCATAAGGGTATTGGCACTATTTTGGAAGGATAAGTGCTAGTTGGGCAGTGCTTGTGAGAACTCGAGGCTGGTGTTGTGATTCCTGATGTGTTGGGAAACAGAGCCTACGGAGTTGCAGGTGATAGGGTTGGTAATCCGCTCTGATTATAGGCGTAAGGATTGGAATGTGTGTGGCTGAGATCCAAAAGGGGGGTGAATGGATCCCAATAAAAGTTTTTTTACGGAATTAAAAATTAAATCTACTCTTACTAATCTGAAACAAATAGCAACGTTCTACTCACAGAGTAAACACTAGCAAATATCACTCAGATGAAAAAAGTGGTGATGTGGCACAGCCCTAGGATGAAGTTGGATGCAATGACGACCCAAGGACTTAGACTAGCAAGCATATATGGAGATATGATCATTAGGTTCACTGCTATAAATCGACTCTCTACCCCTCTTTCAGACTGTCACTCTTTCTACTTCCACTCTATCACTGTTAAACCTGATATTACTCACATGTGCATACTGTTTGTCTCTTATAAGGTGAGATTTGTTGTAGCTGCTCATTTCTTGAACCACTGCCCTCTCTGATTCCTTGCTCTTTTTCTTGACTAATTCATGGGGAGTTCAGCATTTAGCATATTCATCTCGGGAGTCTGCATGTTCATCCATGTTCTTTCTTTTTGATTATGTCAAAGGGGGAGAAGTTGGTGACTCACTGTCACTTTGTTGCCATCATCAAAAAGGGGGAGAATGTTGTGCTTCCCTAGGCACAGGCATGTGCAATTTTTGTGTTTTGATGATCGCAACAAAGAACAACAAAGTGCATGCATGTGTGCACGAGTGCATCTCTGGTGTTTCTCATACCTCGTGCACATTTGCAGCACTTTGGCCTTAGTGCGTGCATTTTTGTTTTGATGAAGCAACAAAGAACAACCAAGTGCATGCATGTGTGCACGAGTGCATCTCTGGTGTTTCTCATACCTCGTGCACATTTGCATCACATTGGGGTTAGCACTTGCATGTGTTAATACTTCGTGCATTTATTTAAGTTGTTCATACCTCGTGCACATATGTAGTGCTAGCATGCTCCATGGTCAAAACATGTTCATACTTCACACAGGATTTTCTAACGTGATGTTCCTGCATTGTCTATCAGTAGAAAACCTACACGCACACATCTTTTGATGTCCTTGTTGTGTCCTGCACGTGAACTAAGTAAAATATAGTTCGTGCACACTTTTCCTCATGCACATCTTTACTGAAACATCAGTTGTTAGCTCGTGCAGTGTTGGTTCATACCTCGAGCAGACTTTGCGTCTCTCGTGTGGCTCGAATTATTTCTCCATCTCATTTCATACCTCGAGCAGAGCAGGAGATACCTCGTGCTATTTTTTCATCTTACTTACCTCGTGCACATTTTTGTAAAAATAGCTCGTGTAGCTTTGGTTCTTGGCATTTCCTACTTCGTGTAGATTCTTATTTTATACTCTTACCCCGTGCAATCTTTTTTTATACCTCGAGCAGCTTTCCGAGAGACATACCTCATGTCATCTTTGAAAAACGCACCTCGTGCAATTTTTCAAAAGTATATCTCATGCTATTTTATCGAAACACATGGTGTGTCTCAATTTTTTTACCTCGAGCAGAGCTGGACATACCGTGTGCCATTTTTGTACTTCGTGTTGTTTTCATACCTCGAGTAATTTCTTCGAGAAACATAACTCGAGCAGATTTTTGAATAATGTACCTCGAATAACTTTTTGAAAAACATACCTCGTGCAGTTTTTCAAAAGCGTACCTCGAGCATATTTTCAAAAAGGCTGTCTTCGTTCTTCTCTTACCTCATGTATGTTTTTTTGAGAAACACAATTCGTGCATATTTTTGGAAAGTCTTACCTTGAGCACTTTTTAAAAACCATACTTTGTGCACTTCTTTCTTTCTGTACCCCGTGCACTTCTCATTGACGGGAAAGCCTATCTCGTGTCATTTTTTGAAAACCATTCCTCGAGCAGCTCTGCCATGCCTCGAGCAAGGTTGTTCAAAAAAGCGTACCCCGTGCTATTTCATTTGAAGGCTTACCTCGTGCATGTTTCGAAAACCTCGTACTGGTTTTACATGCTGAGTTACATTCTTCGTGCATTTTTGCTAAAAGCGTCTTCGTGTAGTGTTTTAGCCAGAACCTTACCTCGTGCAGATCACTACAGTGCCCAGTAATGGTGGATAGCTATGTATCCATGGTCTTAGATAAGGAGAATCATTCCACTCTGAGTTGGAAGGTTTCCTTCGGTCTATTTACTCGATTTTGTTAGCTGAGGATTCTTGTCTGGAGTTTAGTTACTCGTCTCTTTACTTTTTTTCTTGCTCCGACTACCTATCAGTTGTGCATTCTAGTGAGGAGGTTGGTCGTGTTTTATGTTCCTTTAGTTGTTAGTTCCTCTAGGGATGCATCATTTGGTTTGGCCATTCCTTGTGATTGCTTCGAAGTTTTTTGGAAGATTCTTATCCGTCGTTGGTTGAGGACGGGTGTCATTTACCTTAACGCCCACTTTATAGTCCACTTCACAGAGCGTTCGGTCCCTGCCGTTGTGCTCCTTCGGCCCGCTGCATTTAAAGGTTAGTCAGTCAAGTCCACAAGCATTAGCATTTAAGTCTGAGATTAGGTTAAACTCACCAGAAGCTCTAGCGAGCGTTGGAACTCATCCCTCTATAGAATGGTAGAGTGGAGGAGGCCCTGGAGCTCTGGTATCCGTCCCTGGGGGTCTAGCTGCATATAGGAAGTCAGGTTGTCAGTGCATCAAGAGTCAATAGGACGCATAAGTTTAGAGAGTCGTACCGATCGTCGGAAGCCACAGAAGACCTGATCTCCATAGTGCTTGGCGTAGGCCTTCAAGTAGGCATCATCGCTGGTAGCTCGAGCTCGGACTGCATGCCCTCTCCTGGTCCAGTCTCGTACCTAGTCTAATGCCTGGGTGATCCAGTCGATCTCCCCGGTCAGTCCCCTGGAATTCTATCCCACGTGCTCCTCGTCTCTCGTTGGGAACTCCACCTCTGGGTGGTGGATGCCCCTGGTCCTCATGATCAGGCAGTGGTGTAGTGGCTCGATGATATTCATACAGTGAAGCCACATGTCCTGTCCCACGTACGCCTGGGCTACCTCCACCCAGGGCTGTCGCTTGTGACCCTCGTCACGGTATGGTGTCCAACGCACCTGAAAGGGCAAGCATTAGGGTCAAGCATTAGCATTTAAGAGCATTTAAGTGCATTTTAAGAATTTAGAGTATTACCGATGCATAGGGCAACATGTTGATGTCATCCTAGATCTCCCGCACTAAGCGTCGCAGCGACCCGATATCTTGTACTGCCATCCACCACCTTACGATGGGTACACAGTCCGGATGTACCTCCTTCCCTCCCCCTAGGCTGGGGAGGTACATGTAGGTCCATACCTGCATTGCCAAGTGTCAGCATATAGTAGTCATAAAATCATAATCATAATTGCATAAGCATTTAAGGTAGAGCATTTTTACCAGAAGCAGAGGTGAGAACCCACCCTGCATCGTCTGCCGGTCGGTAGTGCTGAGGGAGTCGAACAGGAATGCTAATGCGACAGCACCCCAACCGTAGTCTCCAACTCCGTCCAAGTCACTCAGTAGTGGGAGGAGCTTGAAGCTCACTCCATCCACCCTCGTCGCGAAGATGAGCGTCCCGAATGTTAGATGCACTAAAATTATGATAAAATATCAGAGGATCTTTTATTGGTTTTATCGTGCGAGGACGTGCCAGTCACGTATGTGATGATGTGTTCAGGCTTCGAGACTAGACTGGTCTAAAATCCAATGTGCGCTCCCTCTGACTAATTAGACGATCATGGGTATCGGGTCGAGACTAGAGACCCACCATGACATAAAGGTCACAGCATTAATTACATCCCCTCGGAGTGGAGAAAACCATTGATTATTCTCTAAGAAATGGGGCCTCTTGGCTTGAGAAATTAGTTATGTGCAAGATTTGCTTCCATAGACATGGGTCCATATACATCCGAGTGTATGAGCTCGAGAAGGTCAGCAGCCCTCTCACCATGTCCACTAAAGGGAGCCTTGGTCATCTTGCCCATGAGACAAGACTCATTAATATCAAATGACTTGTATTCGAATCAATTCAAACACCTATTTGAGTGTAGGTGAGAGACTCTCTTTTCACCTACATGACCAAATATGAAAACCTACATGTTCACTTCATTAGCATTGAAAACCTGCATAACATTAGAGCATGCATCAAATACATAAAGACCATTGACTAATGAACCATTGACTATCACCAAACCATTATTCATTATAAAGTACCCAGTGCTATTAAAAGCCAATGTATATCCAATGTTATACAAGCTAGAGATTCAAATAATGTTCTTAATGATATTAGGAACATAATAATAATCATTCAGCTCCAGAATGACCCTTGAAGGTAAACTGAGGCGTGCAGCCCCGATAGCTTTGGCAGCAACTAAAGCTCCATTGCCCATCCTCAGCTCAATCTTCTTTTTGCCCGGTCGCCTTCTATTTGCCAGCACCTACAAAGAGTTACAGATATGAGATGTACATCCAGTATCCAATACTCATGATGTGGATTTCACATATGACAAATTAAGGTCTATGACAAAAATACATTCATTTAGAATTGTCTTGCAATTCCTCTTCCAATGCGGAGGTTGTCCGTATCGAAAACATGCGTCCTCTTTTTCATTCTTCTTGCTCTTTCCTTTGTCAACTTTGGCGACTTCCTTGCCCTTGGCCTTCTTCTTTCCCTTCCCTTTGTCACCTTTGGTGGATATCTGGGTGGCCTTCCTTTTCTTGTTGGCCCGACCAACAATCATTACAGAAGATGGTTTATCTTTCTGCATCGTCCCTTCAGCACTTTTCAACATGTTGAGCAGCTCCGGGAGAGTTGCTTCAATCCTATTCATATTGAAGTTTATGATGAAGGGAGAAAAGGAGTTAGGCAATGACTAGAGAATAAGATCAATGAACAGTACAAGATCCAACTTGAACCCCAGTGCATTGAGTCTCTCAATTCACTCTATTATTTTCAGTACATGAGCCTATACTGAAGCACCCTCTAACATCTGGGTCCTGAAAAGCTTCTTGGAGATATCATAACTGTCAATCCTACCCTGCTCCCCGAAGAGCTGACATAGGTTAAGAAGTATGCTTCTACAATCAGTCTTTTCAAATTACCTCTGCAACTTAGGAGTCATAGAGACTAGCATATAACATTGGGCAAGGGAAGAGTCATCTGACCATTTGGCATAAGTCATTAAATCGCCCTCGTCGGCATCAGGAACTGGCTCAGAATGAACAGTGTCCAATACGTAAGCTATTTTTTTGGCGGTGAGGACTATGTGCAAATTACGCAGTTAATCCAAGAAGTTTGGTCCAGTCAGTCGGTTGGCGTCCAAGATACCACGGAGGGGGTTGGATGATGACATCGTAATCTGGATAAGAAATAAAAGACAACTTAGCATATGTTCAAATTCTAAGTTAGACGTGATTTTCTATCTTAGTTAGTCCCACTATTTTTTCGATCGAACTATATAACCCTCAGTATATAGAATGGGAGATCAGCGGGATCATCTTAGTGGGTTGGAATCCCAACGAGACTGAGGTATGACCTTATGGAAAGCACAACAAGCCATACACCATCTCAAGGGTAGTCAACAAACGCTTGCATCTAATGTAATATCTGATATTCGGCCCCCGAGAAGTCATCCCCTTGTGGAAAGCACAACAAAGGATACTCTCGGTTAGATCTTACACCACCTGAAAAGCAGGGGTGAGCCTCGTGTCACTAGCTCAGTAGGGGTCACGCGGATCCCCACTGGAAAACACGCAGTAACATGCTAAAACAGCAGGTAAACAACAGAAGTAGTAAAGTAGGAAAGCTAAACTACAAAGTTGTAAAGAAGAGGAAGCAGGAGTAGGGAGCAGGAAGGGACGATGGGAATAACCGGTGCCACACTAGTAGCTGCTGAACTAACCTTAGCACCCGAAGCTACTCCTAGCAATGACAGAAGCGGCGATCCTAACTCAGAAGGTCAGGAGACACCGATCCATCAACAAACACGAGGCCAAAAGCACGGCCTACGAGACCAGACCAGAAGTCTAGAAAAGACCTAGACAGACACAGACGCGGACTAGAAGGCACACAAGACCCGAATGCCATGCACGCACTTCCAGACACGGCCACTCACGACCTGAACGTCGTGCACAAGACCCAACACTGACCTCGGGTAACGCCATAGATAAGCTAACTCAGCCAGGTCACGACGCTCGAGGAACACGAGAGTCACCAGGCAGGCATGTAGATATATAATCAAATAAGGCATGCATTTAACTATATATATAAGCGGCAGGTACTACATCCACCAATAGTAGAAAAATCACAACTCCCCCCCCAAGAGATAGGAAAAAGAAGAGACCAACTAGAAGAGAGAGATCAGATGTGTCCACTGACGGTTTACACTGCATCTCAAGTAACTCGTAAGTCAGACAAAGACAACAAGTGAGAGGCGTAAGGGAACCGAACCAAATAGTAGTCAGAGTAACACTCGTCAGTGTCAGTTCAAGCCTCTGACCACGTTTACACACACTGACTCCTGCCTAGAGCCAGGCCTCTATCTAGTATTCCCCCCCTGCGGATTCTGCAGTACAAAGCTGGGGGCCCACGGAACTAGCTTAAAAATCATCTAGCGGGAAGCATCCCTCCACCTTTCCCTGGTGGGCAGACACTGAAAGTCCAAGGCTACGACTAGCGGCTCCATCACGAGGGACGAGGATGCTAATCTATCGGGATCTAAAGTAGTATTACATAGAACCATAAACATAGTGCATATGCCAAGAGAAATGCGCTAAAGACTGAACAGGCTACACCTGATGCGCCTGAAGATGAGCGGTCACAGAACACCACCGAAATCCACTGGTCACACAGAACGTAACGGACCCATATCACTCCGTCACGATGTAATGCACTAGCCAAGGTGCGTTACACAACTAGATGCTGATAACGCACAGACACACACAAAAATAGACTCGATGCATGAGCACTCCTGGCTACCTCGTCACGGTCCTAGCCCTCATAGGATATCAAAAGACACCCACGGGTCAACGGGCGAACCCTGAGGCCAAGCCAAGACAAACAAAAATCGGAGCGGTAGACGACAATAACACTCTGGGCAAACTGAACCATCACTCAACCGCTAGGTGAACCCGGTAGTCAATGCACAGCCGCTACGCAACCAGAGACATGGACACTGGCAGCTCTAGATTAAGTTATGAGGGTACTGTCGTAGTCAAGGAAAAGACCTCAGCCAGTCACCTAAACCGACCGATCCAAACAACTACCAACAGACAGACACCGCCCTAGAACACGACCTAAGACTAACCAACACATAGTACAAAACAAGGACCATCACGGCCAACAATAGGACTATAACACACCAGCATAGGGGCGTTACCTGCTATAACGGACCACAGAAGGCGCGTTATGGCAGACAGATCCAAAACTCCAATACAGACAATATAACGCACCAAGACAGGGGCGCTATATCAGCATAACACTTACTCTACCCTTTACCCACTCTAACTTATCACTTCCTCCACTGTGGAACATCTGGAATGGTTGTAATCGTGGTCTGTCTCTCGTGCTCTGATACCACTCTGTAACGCCCCGGGATCCGATCCTAATTTTTGGACATATTATTTTTTTCCTTTATCGGACCCCGAAGCATTACTTAGTACGTATCGCGGAAGCACAATATATAAATATGCATACATTTGCATGAGAGAGAGAGAGAGAAATCACAATTACAAGTAAGGTAAACATCATTTCAACCATTCATAACTCCAAAAGAGAGTACATGTCCCTTGTTCTAGATTAAACATGAACCCACATAGGCTCTCCATCCTACAACCATACATATAATAAAAATATATGCCCATAGCATACCCAGACAAATGTTGAACTAGCACTACTCCTCAGCTGTAGCCTCCAACTCAACCTCCTCCTCTATGTCTCCTGAAATGTGTGTCACAAAGGGGGGGGTGAGTGTGACGCTCAGTAGGCAGCCTATTCAATTCGGGGTTAACTCGCATCTATATAACCAGTTTATATACACAATTCAGATGTTAATAGTAACATAATCCATTCATTATCATCTACTCAAAATAACTCATATGAGGAAAAATATACATTTTTAACTAACATATAAGGTACCCATGCATGCGTCAAAACCATGGTAAATGAGCAATTACACATGATCATATTTTCATTACTCATGGAAACAAACAGCTGCCACAACACAGGAGGCCCACACATAAACGAATGAAAGAGTACTGCGCAGACCCGAGAGCAAACTCCCACCTAGACTCTTGCTGCACGGGGCATTACGTATCGCCGTCCCCCGGGTTCTGTGGCGTTACGTATCACCGTCCCACAGAACGGACCAGCCGAATCGATTGGTTTTGACCAGGGCATTACGTATCACCGTCCCTTGGGATCTTTTACTTTCACGATGTTACATATCGCCATCCCGCAGAAGGGACCAGAGTCCAACCTCACCATTTATCACTGTTTTCCATTCATAACATTCACATTGTATTTTCATTCACATTCAACTCATTTTTCAATTTCTAGTAGGATACTTTATCATAACAAGCATGCTTTCAATGATTTAAGTGGGTAAAACATACTCAGAGCATGAACAAGTTACTATATGGAAGAGACATGTTTTATTTTTAGGCTACACATGCATAGAAAATGACTTATAACTGTAAGTACAGAATTTCTGAGAACATGAAATTTTTACAGTGGGTTACTAACTTGTCCTTCTACCATTTTCCAATTTATTAGATTTTTCTGAATTAAAAAGCCTTTTTAAAGGTCTCATTTTCCTTGATTTCTGGCACACAGGAGAGAGTTGACTTAGACAGGGTTATGAGACGACTCTTGCTTGTATCTAGAACCTGGACTAGACAGGCACACAAGAGAGAGTCGACTCAGACAGGGTTATGAGTCGACTCCTGCTAGTATCCAGAACTTGGACTGGTCAGGCACACAGGAGAGAGTCGACTTAGACAGGGTTATGAGTCGTCTCCTGCTAATATCCAAAACCTGGACTGGTCAGGCACATAGGAGAGAGTCGACTCAGATAGGGTTATGAGTCGACTCCAGCTAGTATCCAGAACCTGGACTGGTCAGGCACACAAGAGAGAGTCGACTTAGACAGGGTTATGAGTCGACTCCTGCTAGTATCCAGAACCTAGACTGGTCAGGCACACAGGAGAGAGTCGACTTAGACAGGGTTATGAGTCGACTCAGATAGTATCCAGAACCGAACTGGGCGGAAAATCACGATTTACACTGCAATTGAAAATACCCTGGTTACGAGAGACCTAGAATTCCTAATGGATCAGCCCCCGAGAGCATGGTGAAGTAGTTGAAACAACTAGAATGTGGACTCCAGGAAGCTTTCACTTGCTATGTATTCAAAATGTCAGAAGGTTCTTATAACATCGAGAGCATTTTAAATTATGACATACTCTAACATAGAAAACTAGCAACTTGGATTGGTGTGGTGGGCCTTACTTTGCGATACTCTCCGATTGTCTGGGTCTCTTGGAGTTTAGTTGTGGTAGAAAAAGGGTCTACAAGTTATCTGTTAGCACATTACAGGAAGAATGTGAGTCGAAGTAAGATTCTGTAGATTATTTGTGCCAGTCAACCATTGAACGCATGCTTGTCTACTTCAGGTTTTGCACATGGGACATTTTAAAGTCAGAATAAATTAGTTAAACAAATGTCAAAATTCCTTGTTTCTTGGCTCATTAGGAGATTGATGGCATATGCTACTGTTTCTCTAAGAATTTTTTGCTATTTTCCTTAACCTCCAATTCTTCATTTTGTATTTTAAATCATTTTTAATGTTGGCAATCCCATTGTCTAAACCCATTTGGAAGTCTTAAGCTATCATTGGGCTACACAGGAAGGGGTTGCACGGCATCGGGTGGGGGAGGGTGGCTGCTCCCAAGGTACAAGGGGGTATTAAGATCAAGAATGTGGGTGACTTCAATTTAGCCCTCTTGAGTAAGTGGATATGGAGGTTGAGAGTAGGGGATGATGGTCTTTGGGCACAGCTCATCAAGCAGAGATACTACGGGAAGAGGAGAGTTTGAGACTTAGACTTTCCAATCCTAGCCCAGACGTCTCCTATTTGGCGCGACATCTTCTCTTGCTGGGATTTCATCTCTTCCGACGTACGGATCTATCTGGGGAAAGGCAACCATTGCCTTTTCCGGAAGGACAGATGGTGCAGCGACTTCATTTTGGAGGCTTCCTTTCCTAGTCTGTTCGCAATCGTGGCTGACCCTTTGGGGTTGGTTGACCGGGCTTTTGATCCCCACCTCTCTAGGGACACCTGGGTGCCGAGACCTCATGAGTGCCGAGATAGAGCAATTCCAAGACCTCCCCATCTTCCTTAACTTTCCCTGCACCCCGTTAGGGAGGATGCGTGGAGTTAGAGGTGGGGTAGGGAGGGGACCTTCTATGTCAGGTCTGCCTACTCCATCATCTTTGACGGTGGGGTGTGACATAGCCTCACTCCCCACATCTGGAGACCAAGGAGCCCGTTGAAGGTGAAGTTTCTCATATGGAGGATTATCCACGGGAGGCTTCCCATCTGAGATAGGCTCTTTCGCTTCCTACTTGATATTCAGCCGACCTATTGCTTGTGTGGCCTGGATGATGAGTTCATGGACAACCTGTTCGTAGGCTGCCCTTACTCGCAGGCAGTGTGGGTGGGTGTGGCTACGAGAGCCCGTGTGTACTCAGCCGACAGACTGATGTGCAACACTTTATCGGGCCTGGGGTAGGACTTGGCGTCTCAGAGATGATCGTGTGGTTTGGTAGCTCATCCTACATGCCAATCTTTGGTCCCTATGGTGTGAAAGGAACAACAAGATCTTTAGACGGGAAGCTAGAGTGGAGGATTCTCTTATTTCTTTCATTTGTACTAGAGTGAGGGAATGGACAAAGTTGCTATGTAATGTGAATGCCCTCAACCCACCTCTTTTTGTTTTGTTGGGGGAGTAGATTGCGTTACACCGCCTTGGTGTCTTTTTTTGTACAGGGTATCCTTTTGGGAGGTTTTTGGTTACACTTCAAGATCGGGGATTCGGGCTGTGCTAGTCTTCCACCTACGCCATACCGAGGAATGTTACATTTTTATTGTGTCCTTTTGAAAAAGATTGCAGGAAATATTAGACTTAATTATAGTGCATTTTATTCTCAAGATTAGACAAATAAAGTGAGAAAACATGTGACACTATTCTCTTCACACGGCAGAATGACATTTCTCTGTCCACCACTTATCAATCCAAGAACTTTCACAAAATACATCCTCGTAAACTATCAAACATATATTTGCATCTTTAAGGTGAACCTATTATTTTTAATATCTTACTAGGAGGAAAAAAATCGCCAGGCTCAATGCGGTCTAGTAACATCAGATTTGGTGCGGTCTATTGTCGTCAGACCCAGTGCGACCATCGTCAGTTAGCCCGCAATCTAGGAACGTTGTGCAATTGAAGTGCACTCGGGACTAATCGGTCCGCAAGCTCAATCTCTGTACATGTGCATCCCGGATGCTGCAAGATTCGCGAACAGGTGAGTGTTGAGGCCAAACTTACGAGGTTTATCCCGACGAGCCCTTGCGATTAAACGCGGTACAAGAGACCTGGATGAAGTGATGGTGGGTGCGAGCCTTGAAATAGGCAAAATAGGTATCGGCTGGACAACTCTAGAGAAGAAAGAAGTGTCAGAACAGATCGACGCTCGACTCCACCGACGCCCTATGACATGAATAAACGAATCCACAGAGGATAGTGTGGGAATCAGGGGTTATTTTCCCAGGATGTCGTCCATAGTGATGGAGGACAGACTCAATGAAGGGATGGATAGGAAGGTGGAAGCCCGCCTGAAAGGAAGCCACTGGGACCATGATCTCGTCGGAAGGGTAATTCATTATGTCGTCGCCCACGGATGGAAAGATAATGTCATACTCGGGGGAATCTGGAAAGCTCCCCGCAGGCCATGGAGCACCCTATACGATACTAGCAGCGGAGAGCTGGGTCGACTAGGGCCGGCACCCGAAGTGCTCGACACACCACCTCAGCCGTGAGGCGCCTCTTCGGAAGAAGAGGAACTGACTTGAGGGACTCCCTTACGCGGCGGCATGGTTACGAAAGATGGGAGACGCAAGAGAGGGAAGAATCCTCACTGGGCAAGGAAGGAAGATGCCTACGGCGAGCACAGCGATCGGCGAAATGTGGATGGGGATTGTGCGAGGCCACGCAGTTGTCCTTATAACCACCCACGACAGGCCGGCACCACTCTTCTCGAGGTAGGTAAAAAGGTGCATGTCATAAGCGTCAGGTGACCGTTCGAGACCCGTGCTCCCAGAACAAGACAAGACACAAGTCATCATTACTAAGCGTGATTTTTGCCACCGCCAAAAGTGCCTTGTACGTCAAGCCGGTCTCGAAGCTTCCAACACCCATGATACGAGGAGTTCAAACTCGGGCCTCGCGCTCCAAGGAGACCCTCTTCTGATTGACTCTCAGCCCCTTGCAGAGTGCTCGACGACTGAGAGTAGGGGGGAAGTGAAAAGGGTAAATCGGGTTTGTCCCAAGAATGGCCCAATAAAGGCAGGCCCACTGAGTATCGTGCGCGACAAGCCTTCCCAAGGGACGGGCATACGTGCTAGGCCCAATAAGAGGAGGCCCGTCCCAGAAGAACATCAGATTCTACAATGCGTAACGGCTACGGTCCAAGCGCAGTTATCGCCGGAGGACCCTCCGGTGATCAACCGTTGCCCCCACGACGTCAGCTTTGACCCCATAACGGGCAAGCATGCACCATGAACGCCGTAAGACTCGCCCCAAGACCAGCCAACGCCGGGATATATCTGTAATATGATTTTTCGTGTTAACAAAATGGAGTTCAAAATTATTTTTGAGGACTTCATCTCTTATGAAATGATGCCTAATGTCGATGTACTTAGTCCTAGAGTGCAGAACTAGATTTTTTACAAGGTTTATAGCACTGGTGTTATCGCACAAGATAGGGACACAGCCAAGATCCACTAGGTAGTCTTGGAGTTGGTCTTTGATCCACAGCACTTGGGTGCCACAACTCCCTGCAACGACATATTCTGCCTCTGTAGTGGAGTGAGCAACCGAATGCTGCTTCTTGGAAGCCCAGGACACCAATCATCCTCCTAAAAATTGGTAACAACCACTAGTGCTCTTGTGGTCCAGTTTGTATCCAGCATAATCTGCATCTGAATATGAAATGAGTCAAAGCTCACAGGATGTAGGATACCATAATCCTAAGTCTTGAGTGCCAGCAAGATATCTAAAGATATGCTTGATGGCAGTCAAGTGAGATTCTCTAGGACTAGATTGAAACCTAGCACAAAGACATACACTAAACTGAATGTCTGGTCTAGACACAGTTAAATAGAGTAATGAGCCAATCATACCTTTATATATCTTTGCATCCACAAGCATACCTTTTTCATCAGCATCCAGTGAAGTGGCAGTCCCCATAGGAATTCCAATTGGTTTACAGTTGGTCAAATCGAACCTTTTCAGCAGCTCCTTCACGTACTTAGCTTGGCTAATGAAGCATCCTTCATTGCTTTGGTGTATCTGTGGGCCGAGGAAAAATTGAAGCTCACCCATTAGACTTATCTCAAATTCATTAGTCATGAGTTTAGCAAAGTCCTCACACATCTGAGGTTTGCTGGATCCAAACATTATATCATCAACGTAAATCTGAACTAGCAGAATGTCCTTACCTTGTTTCTTTGTGAAAAGTGTTTGGTCTACTTTACCTCTCGTGTAGCCTTGTTTGGTAAGGAATGAGCTGAGTCCATTATACCAAGCTCTAGGTGCCTACTTCAACCCGTATAGAGCCCTGTCCAACTTATAGACATGATCTTTAAGATGTGAACACTCAAAACTAGGGGGTTACTCTACATAGACTTCTTCTTTTATTAAGCCATTCAAAAATGTACTTTTCACATCCATTTGTTGCAATTTAATTTTATGAGAAGATGCAAAAGCAAGCAGAATTCGGATGGCCTCTAGTCTAGCTACAGGAGCAAAGGGCTCTTCAAAGTCAATGCCAAATTCTTTATTATATCCTTGAGCTACCAATCTAGCACTATTTCTTATTATCTTTCCATCTTCACTTAAGTTGTTCCTAAAGACCCATTTAGTACCTGTGACAGATTTTTCTTGGGGCCTAGGAACAAGATGCCATACATTGTTTCTTTCAAATTGGTTTAATTCTTCATGCATGAAGTTTATCCAGTTTTCATCTTTTAATGCCTCTACAATATTTTTAGGTTCAATTTGAGATACAAGCGCTAACTACTCAATTTCATCCATGATTCTGAAATGAGACCTTGTTTTAGTGGGATCTTGCAGGTTGCCTATGATGTTTTCTAGAGGATGGTCTTTAAGCACTCTTATATCGGTTTAAGTGTTACCTTTATCTGCATCATGGACCCGTACATTGCTAGATTCACCTTGGTATTCATTTTCTTGTGTCTCCTTGTGTGGAAGATCCTCCTTTCCTTTTGCATTCAGAAACTCCCCATCTTCATCAATGTTCCTAGTAGAGTTTTCTTCATTAGTTTCATCAATGGTGATGTGGGGTGTCTCCTCTACACACATGGTCTTGAGATTATAGACTGTGGTTGACTAATCTCTGGATTTTTCAACCACAGTGGCTTTGGTATGTCAAGCTAGGATTAATGATCGAAGAATTTTCCTTACTATTTCCTGCTCAGAATAACTCTTTCCTAAACCGGTTAGACTATTGGTGAGCTGAGTTAGATGAGCGTACATGTCTGAGATGGATTCATCAGGTGTCATTTTAAACATTTCATATTATGATATCAACATATTAGCTTTAGTCTCACGTACCTAAGATGTGCCATCATATCTTACCTCTTGAAGGTCCCACATCTCTTTGGCTGTAGCGCATGTTGAAACTCTTGAAAATTCCACTGGATGAAGAGAGAACTGCATAATGTGCTTAGCACTCTAGTTAACTGTAGACTTACTAATCTGGTGAACCACTCGCCAGAACTCATAGTCTTAGGCACGAATGAACACCTACATGTGGTTTTTCCAATAAGGGTAATTAGTTCTAGTGAAGAAGGACGGTCTGTTCACAGGGTGTCCTTCAGGCATAAGTCTCTTGGACGTCATTCCACCATTTCTCTCAAGGACGTTAGACCCCATCATGAGAGATTGGCTCTGATACCACGTGTTGTGAGGGAATGACAGATATAGAGGGGAGGGGTGAATAGATCTACCCCTCTTTTTTGAGATATAGAAGAGATTGCAGCTGAATAAAAGTAACTACTGAATAACGGAGGAAACATGATGCGGGACGAAATCACGGTGGACTCGACTCCAAGTTGAAGACCGACCTTGGACTCTAGCAAGCTCGATGTTCATCCCTTAACGAGGGAAGCGTCAGACATGCGCGGTTGAGAAACTGGCAAGAGGTAGGGTGGTCAACTCACTTTTGTGCTTGGATCGGGTCACGGGACGAGTTTCACTCTCTCGTTCGCAGCGGTGATTGAAATTGAACGAGCTAATTTATCCTATCACATGCTCTCTAGCAGCGAAATATACAAAATTATACGGGTAAAGTAAATGCCGAGTAAGGTAGCGAACACGATACCTCCACGCTCCAGGAGTGGGGACGACGACCCCGGCCAAGTACGGTAACTCTCGGTAAATAATTAATTACAGTAATTACGGCAGTGATATTATTGCCCACTCCACGCAGGGAGGTAAAGGGCTACAAGTGGGCCCGAGAGGACCGATCTTGGATTGACGGGTTGCAAGTCGGAAGGGCTATTGGGTCAGAAACGGGCTGCTGGTCCGACTCAGTACTGTTCCAACTCGACACTATTTGGACTCAACTCAGCAACTCAGCTCAGCTTGCAGGATAGCAAGTGAACTCTGCTGCTGGGACAGTGGCTTCTGATCGTCTTCTGACTGCGACGATTGGCTGGAACGCTGTTGAGGGGTTACCGATCGACCTCTGGGAGTGGCGGTTGTCGACTGTGAGCCGACATATCTTCTGAGGAATTAATTCCCGGACTGCTCCTGTTGGCTTGACTCAGATCAGATGTGCGCGCCTCCACAACAGGAATTTCTGTGATCAGATCTTGAGGCGGATCGAGACGAGACCAGTACTGTTGAAAAGCTGCCTCGAAGGGCTACAACATATAAGTATTTCAGATCCATCCAACAACCGGATTGGAAATGAAAATGACTATGGATTGCTGATTTTTTTCTGGAACTAGTTACAGAAAGGTCAGGACAGATATAGATTTGTCTGAGAATGATTTTTAACTGGGAGTGAAATGATTTTTTTGGGATCTGGAAAAATTATGAGTGAAAGGTGGGGGTGTGAGGAACACGTGAATTTTTTTGGGATTTTCTTAAAAATGGCTAAGGGGGTGGGGAAAATGCCGGTCTCGGGCCTCCGTGTGCTAAAAAAAACAAACAGAAAAAAAAGAACTTGCCCGGGGTGGCTTTGACCCGCCCGGGTTCGGCCCACCCTGGGCCAGTCCCTCACTTTCTATAAATATCCCCTACGGGGCTCACTTGAGGGGGGGACTTTTTTGGAGACTTTCTTCCGGAAGACGGAGAAGGTGAAGACTTGTGTTCGTTGTCTTTGGCCCACTTGGGGTATGTAACACCCCGAACTTGTATTTATGCCCCTGTGTGGGCTTTATGTTTGTATTTATGCCCCCATGTGGGCACATTTGTTAAGTCCCTATGTAGAATCTGTATTTATGCCCCTATGTGGGCCTTGTAATTACGACCCTTGGGCTCTCGTTCTTCTTATGTCTCTCAGGTGACAAGGGAAAGTTTGATTTAGTCATGGAAATGTGAAATGACTATAATGCTCTTCCCGAGGACATTAGAATTGAACATACGCCCGTCTGAGGGCGATGACGCTGTGTACAATTGACAACTCGTCGACAACATTTGCAATGAAATTTATGAAAGTTTGCAAGGTTCTGTAATGCTGCCCCCGGCGCGTGCCAGCTAAGAAAAATTTGCGAATAAACCCCTCCCACGAGAGAAATTACATATATGGCCTTTCTTTAGAAGTGAAAGATGCATATTGTCTTTAATGACCTCGCGACCTCTCCCCACTCGAGAAATGCCTATAAATAACCCTCCAGCCCCAGCACCTCTCATAAAAGCCCCATGCATGTGGTCGCACCAAATTAACAAAATGCCCTTCCAACCTGGGTATGCTTCAATCATTCCCGACAGCTCTTGAAAATGGCCTCTAAGCCTGCCAAAGCCAATCCTTGCCTGGCAATCACCCCAAATTGTAATAAAGCCCCCCAGTGAGGTAAAATTACCACAATACTCTCGGGCCTGATAATTATCAAAATACCCCTAGTGTCTAAGTAACCAACAGGACTCCCTAGGGCACTCCTGAGCTCCCCGACCTCACCATTATCCCCAGATACAACAAGGTGTCACCCAGTTCAGTCTAATCCTAGCCAAGTCCTACCCCTCACACTTAGTTACAGTCACCCACCGGGAGTCCAAAGTGCGATGCAAGTCACCTATGCCGATGTGTTCTCGACTAGAACCTTGGAGAGAAATTTTAGGCCTTATCGTTGACAATTAAACAAGGGTGTTCGAACGTTATGCCGATGTAAATCAACACTGACTATGGTCAGTGGGGAAAGATCCAGCGCTCGAGCCCTCATTGTCTGATACGATGCGCACCCCGTGGAGTGGACATCGCACTAGCCACTCGTGTGGCCCCATACGTGCACCCTTGTCTCCTAAGAGAGAGTCCCTTCCATGATCAAGAGGAACCCCCAGACCCGAGTGTATGTCCCCAAAACTAGTCGCCGAGATCGGGGCGGGATCACCCCAGTCTAAAGCAGGAGCGCAGCCGGCAAGTGGTGTTTTAGGTGTGGAGGGAGGGGCCACTTGCAGCGTTCTTGCCCTTATCCGTTGCAGGGCACAGGTTGCGGAGATTTGGTCTGCCTGGGCCACTCATTCGCTGTCGCCTTGAGTGAGAGCCCACCTCGTGGGAGGCAGGTGAAGGGAGGGAAGGCATGTTTGAAGGTGGATCCTTTGTCGTCGCAGGTGGTGCAGGGGAGGGTGCGATGGGCTAGGCGGTACCTGAAGGTCGACGTGATGGAAGGAGTGGCCGATGCAGTCAAGTGAAGGTGTTTCTAAACGGAGGAGCGGACGTGTGAGAAGGTTGGGACATAGTGCAGAGTGGTTGCAAGAGCTTCCTAGCCATCGTTGGGAACAAGGAAGCAGTGGCAGCGTGGGCGAAACAAGGTTTTGCGGCGGCGGAGGGCACCCTACTCAGACTTAAGAGCTGGTCCCTGCTGGTAGGTACCTTTCCTGACCCTAGGGGTTTTCAGGTTAAGATTCGGCTCCTTGGGGTTCCCCTCATCCTTTGCGATGAGGTGGGCATCGCCTTGCTGGTCAGGCAGTTTGGGTAGATGGTCCTGGGATCCCTCGTTTTCTCGGAAGGAGGGTTGCTAACGGAGGTGGAAGCGGAGGTATGGTGACTGGATTCCAGGCGGTGCTGGCGGTTGTCATGACGGAACTCGCCGAAGCCCTCTTCCCGGTGAGGGTCCAAGTCTCGCCAGATCAGAGGACAAAAAGGTTGGCAGCCCGCTCTCCCGAGTCGCCGCTATCCAATGTTAGGGTTTTTGCTGCCCAGATTGGAGGTAGAGGATGACATGGGTGATGGGGTATGTGGTAGTTGACCAACTCCCCATTCGAATTTTTAATGGGTGGGCGAGGCAAGGAGTTTAAGTGCGCCGACATTTGGGCTTGCAACGGTTAACATGCCGCTTTCTGGGCGTTTTAGATCCAGTGGACATGTGGGTCGTGAGTTGAGGGGAGTCTGTGTGCGTCGTATTGCTCTTTCGGGGCCCAATCTGAAACTCGGGAGTCAGGATCTGGGTCACTTATGTGGCGGATCTTCATTTGGAGGGGTTATCAGGACCTGATCTCCCAGTAGTGCACTTCTTCCCAACCGGTCTTGGGTAAGGGGAAGGCTCCCATGGCTGCAGAGGTACAGGGGGCTGAGGCATCGAGGTCGCCGCAGTGCTGAGCTCTAGCGAGCGCAGCCATCGTCTGGTTGGCTGTGGCAACATCATCTTCAAGCGTCGGAGGAGCTGGCGGTGTCCGACAACTGGGAAGCGTCTACCGAGCCTGGTTTCCGCTGTTGCGTCTGTGGAGGCCTCGGCGAACCAGCTGGGGGGCTAGGTGCAACAGCCTAAGAAGGTCGTGAGCCCCATTCGGTGGCCCCTGATGCAGGAGGCCCCTCTTCGGTTGTGGATGGTGCCGGTTTGGCTTCCTTCGTCTTTGGAGAGCGTCGATGCCGCCTTGGTGCCCTAGCCGATGTCGCCTGCACCGTGCAGAACCCATCTCCTTCTGTGGGGTAGCTTCGAGATTTCACACGACGGGCACTCTTCCCTGGGTTCGGAGGATTTCCTGAGGGCCCTCTCGGTCCTCCCTTCAAGCGAGGCTACTGGTTGATGTGGTGGCGGGGAAGGGGCAGGAGCCCTAAAGGCTGTTGAGGTCCTTCGGGGGGCGACCCATCTGCCCGCTGCCACAGGCCCACCCTCCTAGTCTGAGCAGAGTTGATAGCAACCCTTACATTGGCTGACCACGGGGAGCAGGTGCAGTCGATGCGTGGCTTATCGGAGGAAGGCTAAGTCGAGGTTGGAGTAGAAGTGACTCAAGGCAGAGGCCGCTCGTGCTGGGCATCTAGCTGACGTTCTCGGCCGATTGTGTAGCCTTGTTCCTATGGCTGTCAACTGCCTATACAAGGTAGATGGATCTTCGAGGTAGGTGGCAACACCAGTGTTAGCAGAGCAAGCTTCGAGTGGTGAACTGCCAAAGGTTGGTCTTGCGGCGACGATCTCTTTGAGGCATGTGTTGAGCTTGAGGGGTTCATCCCTTGGGGGAGGGCTGTCGATTGCCCCCGTGGAGATGAGGATCAAGTCTGTGGCAGCGTCCCCTCCAACAGTTCCTAGTGGTGGGCAGCTAGCTATCAGTCCAACTGTAGTAGAACCTATGAGGCCGGATGTGGCTTGGTCCGCTGACGATAGCTGCAGCGATGGTGGAGAGGGGAAGGGTTCCTTGCTTTCCCTCTTTTCCATGAGCAGTCAGGTCAGGCGCCTCTTGGCCTTACTGAAGGGGGTGCGCCTTGTCTCCCCTTGCTGGTAACACCTCCCGATTGCGTCTTCAGGCGTGAGGAGCACCTTCTTTTGGAGGGAGATCTTTTGACAGAGGCAGAGGTGGAGTTCGATGGGGTTTCATCACAGGTTGGGGACAACCTGCATACCCTCTTAGCTTTGCCTCCCCTACCTATGGAGCCGGAGGTAGTGCTTGTTCGAGTTGAGGCAAATCTGATTAAGGTTGTTAAAGCGGAGGGAGAGGGGAGCCTCGACAAGGAGGAGGTCAAAGAGATGATAGCTAATGTGAAAAGTTTTATGGAATCTCGGGCTATGGAGGTGGCGAGTCTAATTGTTGTGTCCACTGTAGGGGTCGACAAAGATGTGAAGTCAGTCTTATCTAGAATCCAGCAACGATGGCAAATAGATATAGCTAGGAAGGCTAAGGTAGAGAAGGCTAGTAAAAGAGGGGAAACTTAAAGGGTAGAGGGTCATACGTAGCAGTGGAGGATATTTTGTTTTGGTAGGGGAGGAGTGGGTTGGCTATGTCTTTACAGGGGGGCGAGTATTTAGAGCTCTCGGGAGAGTTTTTTGTGGG
>JANBPO010002350.1:0-11510 GCA_024336825.1 Amorphophallus titanum
ATATAGCCGGGCTGCGGAAACCAGTTGATGAGCTCGACGGCGTTCTGCGGCGGCATGGCGGCGAGCGGTGAAATGGCGTCCCACCCCCCGACCGGTGCGGGAATGGTGGTCGACTGATAGTCGTATCCGGGCTTGCGTCGACCGTGGGAAGGATTGAGGCAGAAGACGGGTATAGTCCCATCCTGAACGGCGAGACGCGCAATTTCCGCAACGGGCCATGAGGCGTCTTCAAGAGCACTGGCCCAGGCAAGTTCGCCATTCTCGCCGGCTTGGCCACCTTTAAAATGGAGGTAGCCGATCAGATTTCGCAAGTCTTGGAAAATGACGGTCGAAGGGAAAGTGCCCATCTGCCACAGGTTCTGGATGTCCCAGGTAAAGCTCACGCGCTCACCGAGAGCAAGGTGTTCGAATAAGCCGCGAATCTCCTTTGGGGTAGACAAGATATTTTTGTCGGCCTCGTTTTCGATGAAAACTTTGTATCCAGACTCAATAAGACGGTTCACGCATCCCCGATAGACTTCATAAATCCATGGGTGATGCCGATCAAGATGCGCGATGGAGTCGCCAATCTCCATCCGGCGCGAACTCCAGGCCGAGAGCAGCCTGACTGATTTGGGCTGAAGGACCTTTGCCGCCGCCAAGACTTGTTTCAATTCCGCTTCAACGGCATGGCGGAATGGGGCTTCACCCTCCTCAATGTCACGATGGCAGAGGGAACTGGACAGCGAGTACACCTCCAAATTCCGCCTCGCGATGAGGTCCCTCGCCGACAACGCTTCGTCTGCGGTTAGTGTGGCGAAGCTTTTCCCAAAAATGGCGTCCTTTAGATCGAGCAAACGCAGTCCCAGCTTTTGATGCCGGTCGAGAGACTCGCGCAAGTCGAGTCCCAGCATCGAATTTAGAACCGTGATCTCGGGAATCTTTCTGGCTGACATGGTCGTAAGCGTCTTTCGTTGGGACTGAATTTATTCGCCAACGGTCAAGCGGTCGGCGGAGGAAAATGCGATGAAAAGGACCGCTTCGGTTTGGCCGATATTTATCGCACGATGCCAGACATTCGCTGGAATCGTTACTGTGTCGCCTTCGACAAGCTCCACTTCCTTGCCATCAGAAACGGTGTGGCGAATGCGTCCCTTGCCAACGACCAGGATTTCACTGCAATTGGGATGGTAATGGCGAGGATTACCGCATCCCGGATTGAGGATGCAACGCCCGACCGTCATTTCCGTCGAATTGCCCAATTCACGGTTGGCGTACCACGTGAGATTTCCCCACTCAAAGGCGATCTTCTGTGCTTGGGCATCCGCTGAAAGTTGTATTTCTGTTATTAGGTTCATGCAGATTTGCTCTTGCGGTTATGCTTCGAAGATTTGGCCGGACGATTCGAAGCCACGACCGTCGACTGAACTCGTTCCGCAAATAACCCCAAATACCGCACGAATGGCGTCAGGGGTTCGAGGTCGTGCTCCTCTTCCGAACTAAAATAAAGGCTATCCCCCGCTCCGAGCGTATAGGAGAGATTGCCGACGCGATACCGCATGCGGCCTTCCAAGACGTAGATAAATTCCTCGCCGCAATGAGCCATCGCTCTGCGCTTAATTTTGCCCCTCTCGGCTACAAAGATGAACGGCTGCATGATTTTCTCTGTCCGCTCCCCCGCCAGGAGGTAAAAGCCATATCCCTTGTCGGTTCGGGTCGGTGGACTGTTGGCCAACTCACCTGCTTGGGTCACGACCGAGATGGCGTCCTGCTTGCCTTCGAGAAGATTTCCCAAGGTCAACCCGAGGGCCGATGCGATCTTTGCTAGCGTGGCTAGGGGCGGGGTTATTTTCCCCGACTCAATCTTGGACAGAAGACTGACAGTGAAGCCGCACGGCCTGGCAACATCCAACAATGTCCTCTGCTGACTTACGCGTAGCCGACGGATCCTCGAGCCCAATTCGTTCATCGCCCGTGATCTTGTCAGAGGTCACGACTGAATTCAACTCTATTGATTATTAAGAAAACACTTTGACTTATGATTGCCGTCCTGTCAAAGCATTGGACGCGGAAACGAATCACTAACCACTATGACCACTGAGGCACGCGCGCCTGTAAGTTCATCGGTCTACGTCATTGGAACGATGGACACCAAGGGGAAGGAACTTTGCTACGTGGGCGAACAAGTCCGTTTCGCGGGAGCATCAACGACCTTGGTGGATGTCGGCACACGGGAATGTCCCAAATGCCAGGCCGATGTCCAACGGACAACGGTTGCTTCGTTTCACCTTCACGGCTCCGAACGATGCGGCCTATATGCTGGAATACTGCCAGGGGCTGCACGGCTTCTATGGGGCGAGCTCCATGGAACGCCTCCCGACAGAAAAAGCGATCACTGAGCAAATCAAGGCCTTTACAAGCATCCAATTCAAAGCTTCGTAATCATCAATAATATTAAGCATACACGTGCCGCTTTTCCTCCTCCTGAAGTTCGTGCCTCTATATAGACTATTTTCGATTAACAAATCTTAACGGCGCTCACTGATCCATCGGAGCGCGTTAATAATTCCACGGAAATCTTTTGCTGGTAATTTCTACAGTTAGACAAAGCCTCAAGTTGCCATACATGATGAATTGCTTTTCTATGCTTAGGATGGATTATCACTCATTTTTCCACTTACGCACCAAGGCGGCGAGACTCGTCTCCGCAATCACGTCTCTGGCCTGCCTCGGGTTTTGCCTTCCCAGCGTAGACGCCGCAGACGCGTCCACTTCAACCGCGCCCTTTGCCCTCATTTCGCCCACCGTGGCGGCGGCACTGAGGAGTGAGGCATCGACCCCGGGCGCACAGGCGATCATCCAGCGGGCGGACGCCGGATTGTCGGGACACCCCAACCCGTTACGTTACCACATCGAAGGTACTCTCCCTCATAAGGGAATATGGGACCAGAGTATCATAGCCGTCAAAGACTTCCCCCTCATGCAGGATTTCGGATACGCCTATCGGCTGACAGGCGACCATCGCTACTTGGACGCCGAAGAGCGTTATCTTTCCGCGTGGCTGGATGTCTATACCGTCAGTCTCAATCCTATCGATGAGAATATTCTGGACCAGGTGATTTGCGCCTATGACCTGACCTCGGCGGATCTTAGCGCGCCTACGAAAGACAAGATGCACACATTCTTGTTATCGATGGCAAATGGCTACCTTGACGGCATTGATAAGCAGATTGCCAACAACAAGGAAGACAAGAGCAATTGGCAAAGTCACCGCATCAAACTCATCGTCTTGTCATCGTTCGCACTTGGCGACCCGGACCTGATCGAACGCGCGCACAAGGCCTTCATGGAACAGGTTTCGGTGAATCTTGATGCCAGCGGGATGCCCGGCGATTTTATCAAGCGAGATGCGCTTCACTATGTTGTCTATGATCTCGAGCCCCTGACGGTTGCCAGCCTTGCCGCCAAGGCCCACGGCATGGATTGGTTTCACGCGCAGGCCGCCAGCGGCGCTTCCGTGAGCCTGGGTTTCGATTGGCTGACACCTTTCGCGCTGGGTGAGAAAACGCATCAAGAATTCGTCCATTCCAAGATCGGTTTTGACGCACAACGCGCTCATGCAGGCATGAAGGGCTATTCGGGCCAGTGGAACCCCGTTACGAGCCTTTCTCTTTACAAAATGGGCAGTGTGCTCGACCCAAAGTATGAGAGCACTTACGAGCAAGTGCCCCAAAAAGATGGGGCTGCGACCCACACGCCCAGCGGGCTCGATCTACTAGTCAAAGCCGGTCTCTAGACGAGACGGAACGGGCCCGTTCCCGGCGTTTTTATTCTACAGTTAGGATTACGCACCATTCGCTATAGCCCCGAAACTATTTAGTATGGTTCCATCTCATGAGTTCCTCCGTGAATTTGCCCCTGGTTGCTGATCAGCCTGTCTCACCGCTTTCCTCATCGTCTTCCACAGAGTCCCAAATCATTCCAGATTCGGAAGTCCTTGCTTCTACAGACCGGATCGCCTTTGCCCTCGCTCCACGGAGCCGGGATTACTATCTCCCATTCTTTAAGTCCGCACGTTTCGGAAGGATCGAGCCCGAATGGATTGAGCTTCCCGGCAGGGAGGCACACACATGGGAGCGAATGCTTCGAGACATTAATCCCACCATCCTGGTCACGGGATGGGGAACCCCACCCATTCCCGATTGGTTCGCCAAATCTACTGACTCGTCGCTCGGCTACATATGTCACCTCGCAGGCTCGGTCAAGCCGATCGTGTCCCGTGACCTGATCGAAAAGGGTGTGGTCGTTTCCAACTGGGGCACACTAATCACATCCCCTCCCCTGGGTTTTTCTTCTAGAATGATGGCTATTCCGGATATGTTATATGCCCGTCATTGGTTTCATTGTTGGAGACACATCCCTATGTCCATCTCTGCCTCCCCCCCCTCAGGATTGGCCTCCTTAACACCTCTGTGGGCTCATTTACAAGCTAGAGAGAATAGGACCATCCCTATAACCTAGGTGTAAGGCCACAGGGTATGGCCGTTCGTCTATATGTCTCTTGCTAATCATTTGAGTGTTTGCCCCCCTCTTTTAATTTCTATAATTCATTTGCTAACTTACTTACCCCGTAGATGCTAACCTACTAATCCCCCATGAATGCTAACCTGCTAACCCCCTGAATACTACTCTGATGTACCGCTTTTACTCTGTATACAAATTACATTATCGTGCTTTATTATTCCGAGAATGGCAGTCTGGTGCCCCGGGGAGGGGAAACATTCCCTATTGAAATATCAAAACCACCATGGGGTCAAAGGGTCCTGTCCATTTATGGCATGCTAGCCTATGGGCCGCCAGAGAGTGAATACTAATAGGGCTCTTAGCCGAACACTAAACCCACTGCTCCTAAGGGGAACGGTGGTGACCACTGGTTGTGTGCCCCTCACATGCTAGCCCTCGGGGTTTCCTCCCTTATTGGTCATCCCTCTCGAACACATCTTAGCCCATGGAATACCGGTGCCCCTCGTAGGCTAGACCTCATGATTTTCCATCCATTTGGGTCTATCAGTCGTCGTCTTGGCCTCCGAGATTAAGGATCTTACCCCACTCCGTGGGTATGCATCCGCTTCTCCCCTGTGACACTCCAGGGTATGGGGAGATGTTGCCAAAATTTTGTCAGGTTAATCTAATCAATTACCGCTCTAATGAAGGCTTTAATGAAACATGTACTAAATTGGCAAGTCGCTATGCTAGAGTATGAACCTCGCACGAGCTTTGTCTCCGTTTCTAGGGCATTCAGAACTTAAAATTCACTCATTAATTTAACTCAATTAACATCAAAATGCCAACAAATAATTCTATAGCCAAAATGCATTGAAAATGGCAAGAAAATGGTTTAATTCGGCACGGCCCTAATACGGCGCGCCCTAATCCGGCGCGGTACCCCACCGCGTCATTTTAGCTTCACACTCAAAATCGTAATTTTTCAAAGCTCCATCAACTGGCGCACCCTATTCTGGCGTACACCGAGCCACCCACACTGTTGAACTCCATCTACCCATTATACACCATTTCAGCGCTTTACCTATGCTACCCCGCGCCGTGTTAGGATATACCTACGCCTAATCGCGTCATTTTTGAATAAATCACCCTCTTCGCACCGCTTAAATCCCTCTCTCATTTTCGGGCGAATCCTCGCCTTCCACGATAGGGGCTAATCAACATAACCAACCATAAGTCAAATAAAAAGAAACTGTTTGGGTTAAATCTGCTTTCATCATGCTTTTGTTAATATATGCATCATGCATAAATATATGTTCATACATGCTACGATTAATGCACGCTCACCTGGTCGAGCCCTCGGTATATCAAATGGCACTGACGAAAAGTCAGGCTATGCCTGGCTAGAAGCTTTCGCTGTGCGTGATGGTGGTCTTTGGACCTAAGTTCTCCGCCTTATACCAGGGTCTCAGACTCAATAAATTATGCTTGTTTTTGCATGATTAAGAAAATAACAAACTAAATCCCCCATGTGGTCGTGCAAATGCCATCATCGCATGCATTCTCATTCATTTTAATTCAGCCTTAGATGACTCATTATCTCGGCAATTAATCTAATGTTTTCCTCCACCCACAGGCCAACGGTTTAGCCGAAGCCTTCAACAAGACCCTCTGCAAGCTCCTGGCTAAGATTGTTAGCCACCAAAAATGTGATTGAGGTGAAAAGATTTTCAAGGCATTATGGGCCTACCAGACCATCTACAAAACCCCCAACGGGATGTTCATCATTCTCCCTCGTCGATGGGGCGGAAGCCATCATCCCCATTAAAATCTAGCTAGTGTCATACCGTGTGGCAGTGCACACCAGCTTGGTCGGTCTTGATAAAAATGAATACCAGAGAAGACTGGAAGAGCTTGCCAGTCTGGAAGGCAAACAACTCGAAGCCTATAAGCACTTACAAGTATACCAAGCCCGCATGGCGTAAACCTATGACTAGCTCGTCAAGCAACGAGCCTTCAAGCAAGGTGACCTCATAATGATCAAGGAAAAGAAAGTCATGGCAAGTCACTCTAGTGGAATGCTTTAGCCTAATTGGCGATGCCCATACATCATTCGCAATGCCTATGAGGGTGGGGCCTACATGGCTGTTGATCACAAGGGTCGCAAACCCTTCCCGCCTCTCAATGACAAGCATATAAAGCTGTATTATGCACCAGAACACGAATTCACACACCGCCCAGACTAAGGTGCGCACTGTTGGAATGATGGTGGTGCTACACAAGGATTCAGAGGGGGGGTGAATTAATTCCCTTTTATAATTTTACTCAATTTAAAACTCTCAATATAAAATCATGTAAAAATAAACCTTAAATGGCTCAGCTAAATCTGATGTTCTAATGAGACTCACACTCAAACACTTGACCAGATTTTCTTGTGTGATTCTCACTAGAATGCTTAGTTAGCATAATCAACAAGTTCACTGAAGCACTTAGCAGCAGTTAGAACTCAGACAATTAGTAAATAAATTCAGATGACTTAATCTGAATGTTCTACTATAGCTTGCTGTCGAACACTTAGCTAGCATCAAACACCATGTAAAATCTAAGTGTAACTAGAAATGCCTTAGTAGTAAGATCAGATTAAGCACATAATCAAAAGCACATCGTGCTTCACTACAAAATCAATCTGTCCTATGAAGGAGGTAGAAGAGATAGAATTGTACAAGCTAACAAACCATGATGCACAGGGAATTTTTAGATGGTTTGGTCTGCTACCACAGACCTACGTCCATCCCCCACTCAAATCAGAGTGAGGCTTTTCACTGACAAACAGCTTGAACTACTGAGCATCACAGCTTGCTTATACTACTGAGCACCACTGGTTGCTTCCGCTGAGCATCACAGGTTGCTTCTGCTGAGCCTCACAACTTGCTTCCGTTGAGCACCACAGCTCGCTTCCGCTGAGCATCATAGCTTGCATCCATTGAGCACCCTAGCTTACTATCCAGAGGAACCAATACTCTGCAATGCTGACACACAGCTTGATGTTCAAACAAGAAGAAATGGAAAACAAGGAACAAAATTGACAAGAAAAAGGCTATAAAGATATAGCTCACGCATGAGCAAAAATAGTTATGGATCTTATCCAAGAATTGATAAGAACGCAGATCCTCGAGCTCACACTTCCTCTCTATTCTCTCTTGCTCACTCTCTTTCTCTTTCCCTGCTCACACTCTCTTTTTCTTCTTTTTCATCTTCTTCTTTTTCAGCTCTCTTTTCGATATAATCTCCTTTCTCTTCTTGGCAGCTCTGTTCTCTCTGTGTCTTCTTATTTGATCTTCTTCTCTAGTTGCCACCCAGTGCCTGGAAGAGGAGGATCCCCATTTATAGGAAAATAGGGGCTCCAAAAATTTGATTCCAGCCCCTTTTTAAGGAGAGTGTACTTACATTCAAACATCTCTAGGAATCTTTTGCGCATAGCTTCCTCCATTTTCCATGTCGTCTCGTATGGCCAAGATTTGATCCATTGGACTTTGACCATGGGAATATTTTTATTTCAAAGCTGACGTACTTCTCGCTTGATTATTTTGAGTGGCCTTTGTTCATACCTCAAGTCTTCTCGTATCTCCAGGTTATCATACGTGATGACATGGAATGGATCAGGGACATACTTTTTTAACATTAAGACATGAAAAACATCATGAACTCCTGCTAGTTAAGGAGGCAAGGCTAGTCGATAAGCAACCTCACCAACTCTTTCTAGAATTTCAAAAGGGCCTATAAATCTTGGAGTAAGTTTGCCTTTGATGCCAAATATTTAAATATCTCGACCTGGAGAAACCTTGAGGAATACGTGGTCTCCTATTTGAAATTTCAGGTCACGCCTTCAATTATCAGCATAAGACTTTTGTCTATCTTGAGCCACCTTGAGTCTTTCTTGAATCATCTTGACCTTTTCAATAGTATCCCGAATGAGTTCCAGGCCCAGAAATTGCTTTTCTCCAATCTCGCCCCAGCATATAGGTGAGCGACAACTCCTGCCATATAGTGCTTCAAATGGTGTCATTTTAATACTAGCTTGATACCTATTATTGTAAGAAAACTCTACTAGAGGCAAGTGGTCGTGCCAACTTCCACCAAAATCAAGTGCACATACCCAGAGCATATTTTCCACCACCTGGTTGGTTCTTTCAGTTTGACAATCAGTTTGTGGATGGAATGCAGTGTTGAAATTCAACCGGGTCCCTAATGAATGTTGTAGATCCTTCTAGAATTGAGATGTGAATCGAGAGTCTCGATCCGATATAATGGTGATAGGGACTCCATGTAATTTCATAATTTTCTTTACATGTAGGGCAGCCAAGACATCCACGGACCACCGACTCTTAATAGGTAGGAAGTGAGCCGATTTGGTCAAGAGGTCAATAATCACCCAAATACCATCATGTCCTCCTCTTGACTTAGATAGACCCATGACAAAATCCATCCCTATACTCTCACATTTCCACTCAAGAATATCTAAGGGATGTAACTTCCCAGCGGGCTTTTAATATTCTGCCTTAACTTGTTGACAAGTGAGACAGCGTGATACATAGTCCGCCACTTCCCTTTTCATATTGGGCCACCAATAATTCTTTTTAAGGTCTTGATACATCTTGGTAGCACCAGGGTGAATGGCTGTTCGTGCACGTTGCGGGCCGAGCCCGCGGGGGGTGTTCCCTCGGGATCGGCCGTCCCAGGCGCGTGGTTGTTTTCGGTGACCGAACTAAGGGGCAGGATAAGGCGATGGGGGAGACGCTAGAGTTTGATGTATCTCAGGCATCCCCTCCCGTGGCCGTATCCTTCTCAAGGCGGCACCGGGCACTCACCTTTTTCGAAAAATCAAGGGAGGTTCGAGTGGCACGAGAGGTTTTCAGGTTTCAGAGAAACGTGGCTGGGATGTGGGTATGCTAGTCGATTTCTCGACAATTACATATGGAACCAAGGTTTTACTGGGAAGCGCCGCCAGGGCGCGACACGTGGGCTCGGGAGAAGGGCGACACATGGAGAGAAGGGAGATTCCATAGGTGCGAGTGGGCAGACGATTGTGGGGAATCATGTACTGGACGTCTTTCCCCACCGACCATAAGCAGTCGGTCTTTATTTACATCGGATTGAATCCGAACACTTTCGTTCTATGCTGAAGAGAAGTCTGTATGTAACTGAAGCCACAGGTGGAGAGTCGGGAGAATTAAAGGAAGCAAGAATACAGATCAGAAATCCTTCTTCTACCCTACGCCAGGGTCCACCGATCAGAATCATTGAAACGGATGGACCCTCCTACCCCTCTGAGATCCGAGATGGGCAGTCCCAGCCCATGGAAATGAGCTCGTGCCCAATTAGGGGGTAGTTGGGGAATTCAGCAGATGAAGGAGAAGAAAACTCCTAGTGGCACTCTGTCGAACGCCCCGGGGAGGAAAAGCATTGTGACGAGCGACATCAGGCAGAAACTAGCTCCATGGGTTACACAAAGGCTTAACTGATATCATGGATCGATATCGTCGGCACCCCTACAACTCATGGAGGGAATGAAGGGGCGCTCAGCACTTCCCATCATTAAACCATCCACCCACTATTGATTTATTAGAGCACACGTCCATAGACACACACACACCCAACCGATCAATCATACAGACATCACGATCGATGAACATCAAGAAACCCCGGGGAGGGGGAATTTGCTATTGCCCTGTTGGGCGTGGCTATAGGCCATTATCGCAAATGATTACCATGCTCGATTGATCCCAAGATTTTGTAATAACTATAGCCCGTAGGGGCCTCCTCACAATCGAACCCAAAGCCAATCATTCACCCACACAGAACTAGAAATTATAACTAAAAGGGGAAAAGGATTGATGAAATAAGCCGCATAGATTCACATCAACATATATCGTAAATGCTCATACAAACATGAGAGACGAGATGATACAAATTTCATCCGTTCGATTACAGAGAGGATGGGGGGAATGAGAATACCAGAAGAAATATAGAACTAAAGCAAAGAAACATAGAGGCCTCAAAGGTGAGACCCACCTCCCTCCTTAGCTCTGCTCTCTTTGCTTCTCTCCCTCTTTTCCTTCTATATTTCTTTTCTGGACTTGTTCTCACACACTTTGTAGTGGCTGCTTCTCTCTCTTTATCTCCTTCTCTTTCTGATCGAGGGCGAATGCCCAATTTATAGAGGAATGGAAGCAGGGCATCGGTGCGGCGACTGGACGAGCAGATCATCACCGAACCGTCGGCCTGCCGTGCCATGGGAGCCACCGACTCGTCGGTCTGTAAACGCCAAGGGCGCCACCGATCCAGCCACAAAGGGGATGCCACCGACTCAGAGCTTTAGCACCAACGACTTGGGAGCACTTGGGCGCCACTGACTCACAGTGAAGGCGTCACCGAATCAGCATTCAAGGCGCCACCGACTCAATGGAGGGCATTTTTCGTAATTATGATATTTTGCCTCGAAATTGACCCGGTGAGAGCTTGTCGTCAAGAGTAGCCCTGGAGTTGATGCAGTGGCCCCAGAATATGTTTCGAAGCCCTGATTTGAGATTTTCCTGTGATTTTCGGCATGTGTTGAACCCATACTGGTTTTCTCGAGTTTTGCCCTGATTCGACCTTCGACATTGTGATTTGTGCTGCTAGGCTTACTTTAGAGCCACGTGGGGCTTCTTCATCAAGTGGGCCATCCCTCGAAGTATTTTCGCCTTCACTGGGCATCTTTTAGGTCCTCTACGGCCCTTTTCTGGTGCCGTGTGTACCCAAATCGGGTAATCTGGGTTTCCCCTGATTTAGCATTCGGCGTGTCGATTTATGCCGCCAACTCCACTATGCAGACATGTGTGTTAACTGGGAAGGACGGTGAGCTAGAAGGGGAGGGGTTGAATAGATCACCGTATAAAAAATTATTCTTATGCAATTCAACCACACACACGTCGAAGACAGAATTGTAGAGATGAGGAGCAGATCTAATCAGCAAACGATCGAGCAAC
>JANBPO010002351.1:0-23721 GCA_024336825.1 Amorphophallus titanum
AAATCTAAAGTTTCTAGATTCTGGTAAAATGGGTTGACCGAACCATAGATTTTGGTTGATCGCACTCTGTAACTCTACAAGTTGTTAGCTTCTGGGAAATTTGGTCGACCAACCAAGGTGTTTTGGTTGACGAAAACCTAGATTCTTTGCAGAAACAATTTGTTAAGCCTGGAAATCATATCCATATAACAAGGCCTTTCTTTGAACATCTCGTAACATGCATTTGAGGTTCATTTGGATCATTTCACGCATTTTTCAAACTCAAACTTGTGAGGGTTGTGACATAACATGAAATGACTATAATCGCCTTCCATTGCTCACTCTTATGCATGTATACTTGGCACGAGACTGTGAATGAGTTCAGGGTTTTGTTATCAACAAAATCAACTGGAAACACTTAATCGGGTGTGCCAGTCAAATTTTGATGATTACTCATGCAAAGGGGACATGCGATGTTGGGGTGACATGTGGTGCATGTGTGGTTCGTGCATGTGCACGCTTACGGCTATTGGGTAGCATGTGCTAGTTTGGTTTTGTAGGTATGGGTGTATCAGATGATTGTAGGGTTCAATGTAGGACATTTCCTCATCAACCGCAGTTGGCGTTAATTTACATCGAAAGTAACTTGAACACCCTTATTTAACTATCAAAACAAAGAACTATGGACTCTAGGGGGGCACGATGTCAGGAGGGCTTGACCCTTGCTACAACGACGAAGCAACAACATCAACAATATGGATGAGTGGAGGTAGGGAGACTGGTCTCAGTTTGGCATTGGAGGGAACACAAACTCCGGGTGTGAGAGAGTGAAACACTGGCTAAAAGGTGGAGTAGGCAGGTACTAGCTAAGATATGAGGTCCATTACATTTGTAAGGTGTGGATCAGGTGGTGAGATGGATGACAGTTTGACAGATGACGTCGAGGCTGGTATCTAGTTGGGATAGTAATCAACTCCCCGAGGGATTTCATTGATATACACTGTGAAAGGCTCCATATAGGGCATTGAAGGCCCGATTACAAGTCTTGTGAGAGCAGCGGGATAGTTCCGTCAAATTTTCAGTTCTCGAGTCTTTGCATAGCTATGCGGGTGTTTCCTCCATTTTATTTGACATTTATCGTGGGACTTGTGATTCGGCTAGACGCCGTTTGATGGGTATTTATGTAACATACCCTCAGCATTAGAGTGATGAACACAAAGGCAACAATATTCTCGCCCAGAGAGCTTAAGCGTCGTACAGCCCGAGTCGCATGCTTGTTGTCCATGTGTGGTGCGTATTGCCTGTTCACATTTTCTAACCCTTGGCCTTTCCAAGGGGATTTTATAGGCCTTGGGATGAGGGGGGGTCTACCCGGGCTGCCCTTTGTCTCTCTCTCTCTCTGGATGGGGGAGGGTGGTCCCGGTCTATCCAGTCCAACCCGATCCTATGTGACCAAGAGAGAGGAGAGAGAGGGGCCCCCTATAAAATCTTATTTTCTAGATTTTTTGGGAGAGTTTTCTTCAGGATTTTTGCCATGTCGATGACACTGCAAGCTCCAAGGTTGCTTGAAGTCACTTGTGCTCCATTCTTCATGCACCTTTGACTAGATTGCCTTCACTCTGTCGTGTGGACTTTGCTTGTATGTGAGTATCCTGAGATATCCTTGTTGTGATCCAGAGGGGGGGTGAATGGATCTCAATCACAAATGAAATTTACGAAATTAAAATATGAGTGCGCCTAAAAGGTTTTACTCTTAATAAACTACCCAAGCGGTGATGAGAAATGCAATGCAAATGGTGATCTCTCAAGCACTCTGTCAACGATGGCGAGTAAACTTCTGACATGTTCTTCGGTTTCCCTTGGGCGTGCAGCCTGCGCCACAAAATTAAGGCATGATTGTTAATGATGCGGTCCCTGCTGTTAGTGATGGTAATTAATGTCAAGGAATGAGAGCAGCACTCATGCCACCGGTAGACCCGCACCCCCATCACATGGGCCCCCGGGGACACCTCGCTCCACCGCCGAGGCCCCAATGATGACCCCCACTCCTGAAGTCCCGACGCTGCAGTGACCGTCGATGCAAATCAGACGGCAGAGAGAGGAAAGGCCTCGGCGGCGTGCCATCAGACACGATACACGTCAGATTAATTAGTTAACTAATTAACTATACACATTGTTAAAATAACTATATTTATTAATACATGGATAAGTGTGGGACTGTTGTTACATATGTGGTCACAGTCAATTAGTTCCGTTGACCGTTTTGGCGGGCGGCGGCAGCCCACCGTTATCTTTTTATCCCAGTAGCTGGTATTTGCTCGTCCGTACGCGGGTAGACTGGTCATTTCAAAACATTACAGGCCGCACCGGTCGATGGCGGCAAACCATGATCCCGGGTCTAATCACAGTCTTCTTTCTCGTCGCGAACCTGCGAGAATAATCGGACCGGATTGGGTAGCAGCTTTGTTGGTGGCCCAGCAAACCTTAACGCGCGCATCACGAGCATAGAGCACATGAGACGATTGATCTGGACCACCCATTCTGTAGATCCTCGCACAACCACATCAGATCCAGGTATGTATCCTAGAGACGTCTGATGAAAGAGACGGTAAAGATGCAAGATCAGGAGTCCGTCCGTATAGGCCCTTAATCTTGTAATAGCTAGGACTCTCTGCTAGATACTCCTTCTGTCGGAGTAGGATCTCTATTACGAGACCTCCGTCAGTCCCCGCGAGCTTGAGATTTTCACTAGGACGTCGGGAGGGTTGTACCGCCAAATCCTACACCTAATGACTCGATCAAATTGATTGATTTTACAGCCCGAAATCGGGGCTGTCTTGACGATTACGGCCTCTCTGGGACCGCTACTAGATTGTTGCGGCCCAGACTTGACCAACTAGATCTGGCGGCGGCCCTATTGTGACCGTATCTAGTTGGCTAAGTGCCTGGTTCTATGGGTCAATTTTTCCTTCAATTTCAGTCGACCTAGGTTTGGAGTCGACCTATAGCCTCTAACTCGACCTGAGAGGTGTGTGGACCCTGTTTCGGTTCCACCATGTCTCGGGCGGGCTGGGAGCCCATTAAGTCCACTGCTTTAGTCATGCTGGGCCCAAAACTAGTTGCGGTTGTCACTGGACCATTTTATCTGTTAAACGGGCCTCCGAGGACCGTTTGTGTGTGGGGCGGCCAATTGGAGACCGTTTCTCTTTTCGTGGTTGCCCAAGAACCTTCCTGTCCTAAACGGCCCACAAGGGACCATCTTCCTTGGTAAAAAGGCCCATCCAGGACCGTATTGTGTGTTCTTGCGGCCCACTAAGGACCATTTTCATTCCTTTAACGCTAGGCCTCGTTCTTCTGGCCCAGTGTTGACTTTTGCGGTCCATGATAGATCGTTTATGCCTTGTTGCGGCCCATTTATGACTGTGACGCTTCCAAAAGCTGATTTTTACATATTTCTTGTGTGCCTTGGTAGCCGGGCCGTGGATGGCTTGTGCTACAACCAAATCTTGATTGTATTCTTATATTTGGCAAGCCATAATCTATGGCTTCCATTCCTATTATTGGAATTTTTACTTGGCCTTAGAAAATAAGTTACATAGCTTGACCTTGGAAGTCGTGGCCGGGTGAGAAGCCCTAGGGAGAGAATCCCTCCTCTCTCTCTCTCTCTCTCTCTCTCTCTCTACTCACCTTTTCCGAGACTAATTCAAATTCGAATCTCCCTCCACTTCCACTTCCCAAGACACCTTTCCCTTTTCCCAAGGCATCCCCCACCCTTCCCAATGTCCATCTTTACTTCCCACCACCTCTCCCAAGACTAATTCAAATTTCAAACTCCATCTCCCGCTTCCCAAAGTAATCCTCCCTCTTCCCCATGAAATCCTCCCACTCCCAAGGGAAGTTCGAATTATTCCCTCCACTCTCTCCTCCCACTAGCCCTAGACAACTCCAAATAGGGAAGCCATCATCCCTCCCCCTCTTCATCCAACTCCCAAATTCGTAACTCCCTCTCTCACCCCCTTCTAGACCACCTTCCTGTCCCCATTCTCCCCCTCCCTCACTTCGGTTTGCCCCCACCTAGACCCCTAACAGCCAAGGGTCATCCCCACACCCATCCACCCTCCTTCTCCTCCCATTTACCTCATTTCTCACCTCCTATCTTCAACCTACACTTCTCAGTTCGCAGGCAGTAGAGTACCAGAAACTTGTAGAGTCAACCATAGTCTCATCCCAATGTTTCTAGATACTTAAGAGGCACCGTCAGAAGCGTCTTCAAGTCCTCTATGCAACGGTGGTGGTCTCGTCCTGTTCTGAGCTCGTGGCTGATCGGGGGAGCCATCATCGCTGGACTGCACATCCGATTCCTAACAGATAACCTGAGATAAATTGTAGAGGCTCCCACGGCCATTCTCTTAAAGATCTGGTGGCGGGGATCGGCTGAGAGCTTCAACTACACGTATTCTTCGTGTACCATAAAGTGGCCCTTCGTTTGGACCCCGAACGGGTGAGTTCTAAATTTTCTCCCTCTGGTGCACTGATTAGTTTCCCCTGGAGCTGACCAGACACCCCGGCACTATTCGGGTTCTAAACATCAACTCCGACCTCCTCTGGTGTCACCGCGAGTCTCCGTTCGAAGAGGGTTTGACCATGAATCCAGCAACTATAGCCACACTTGAATTAGAGCTTGGGAGAGTTTGTGGAAGCTTCATCTTGCTGGTGGTGTGGTGCTGAAGCTGTAAGAACCAGAAAGCAGAGGCCCTGTTCAAGACTCTGCCCTGACCATCACTACCAACCAGAAGTTCCTCCAAAAATCAGATGCTCCTGGGCCAACCCCAGAGATTTCACCACTGGTTTCATCGACAACAGAGCTCGGGAGGAGCCGCAGGGGCACCGACATCGACTGTCTATCCCTTGTTCTAAAGGGCTGGCAGAATCGACATCATCTTCGTTCAACCTTTCTAACTTAGTTTTCCCCACCCTGCCTGGCCGACTTAAAGCCCCTCCCTGCGTGGAGGTAGTTTTTAAGTGTAATTCAAGTTAACCCCCACCTCAAGATCTCCCTCCTACGAGAGGAGTAGTGGTGTAAATTTTTAAACCGGCTGAAGCTTCACCGGCACAGCGTGTGGGCAACCCACGCTTCCCCGCTCGCCCATGTCTCTGAACGGGACCGGGTTCTTCAAACCGGTCGAGTAAGTGCTCTATCCCTTGCTCATATTTAAGTGCCTTGTTCTTTCAATATTAGCTCATAGCTCTACTGGCCCGTGTGAGTGAGTGCTTGGTCCTGGAAGCTTCATTTCTTCGACTGACTGCCGTGGGAGAGAGTGTGACCCGTGCCCTCGGCACCCAATCGACCCCATTGAATTGGGCCTCCATATCCTTGGGAAGAACCTTGGCCTTGCTGGCCCTCTACCAGCAAGGGTCCAGTTCTATAGAGTAAAACGGTCTAACCCAGACCGTGTACACACCAAACCTACAACCCTTAAACTTTGGCGAAGATTATTACTTGAATCATAGCCAAGGAGGGCGGCGCTTACAAAATAAGCCCGAAATCGTGCTTGGGAACGAACCAATAAGCGATGGATGCCTCAGGGCATCAATAAATTACAGTAAGAGAAATGACTCGACTTATTGGCGAAAAATGGGTGTCAACAGTTGGGTTCTTCAGAAAGTGGTTTTCATGTGGGCCATGTGTATGGCCTATGAACTGTATGTTTAGTGACCCCGCCTGGGGTTGGGGGTTTCTCGAGCTTTCCCCTTTGGAAAGGGAAATAACTCAGTGATTGTGGGCCACTGTAAAGAGTATTCAACCATGGTTTTTGACCTTAGGGGTAGGGCAGATTGACGTCATGGTGTTGTGTGCCATTACGGTCTTAAGTTTAGTAATGTGACTCAAGGACCATTGCTTTGTAGGTCTAGTTGACTATCCCAAGTCTGGTGGCCATGAGCCACCTGGTACTCTGTGTTACTCCTGAGGAGTGCGTGCGTGACCTTAGGCATTTTCTCTCTTCGGAGAATGTTCACATTCAGTGACCCCTCGCTAGTCATAGCTTGCGTGGGCGCGCGTGTGCCGACCTACCAGGGAGTGGGTGGAGAGCTACTCCTGAGAGAGATGATTTTTAGGTTGGTTACCATAGGGCCCCTTGTCTTTATAGCCTGAGTCTAGGCTGGGGGGAAAATCAGCTGGAGGACTTGACTTAGAGCGCATAGTCTGTGTGTGCACACGTGGTTGGGGGATACAGACCCACGCTGATGAGCGCGACCCCAGCTAGTGCTTATTCTGAGTTCTTGGTTACTTGTACGGTGTCTTAGTTTTCATCCGGGGCGAGTAGGGAGACACCTAGGGCGGGGACTAAGCTGTCAATGGATGCATCTGCCTTGCTTCTGGTGGGCAGGTACTCCTATCACGCGACGCATGAACTCTCGTGACTCGAGGTTTGATTTTCCATCTACGAGATGTGGCTTTTCGATAGCTTCCTCATGCTTTCTCGATGTAGTGGTCTAGAGTTGCCAGTAAGGTTACCAAGGTTTTTCCCCTATACATTTTAGGGTTCGCGACTGTGAGGTCGTGGCTATTCCCAGATCGCATGGTCTTGGGTTGGCCTTCGTCTATAAGGACCGGCCTTTATGAGAGAGCTGTCGTGGCATTCCTTTTGACAACATAGCCAAGGTTTCCCATTAATCCGGTGGTCCCCCGACTGCAAGATCAGGGTTTTACTTTATGTGCCAATAGGTGTAGTTTATAGCACTGTGGTTCCATCGGCTACCATGTTCGACTGTTCCTTCCGCCGTTACTTCTGCTGTTGTTGTTGTTTTGCTAGCACTGTTCTTACCACCGTTGTTTTGTGATAGGGTTCCACGGGACCCCTACTGAGCCAATAAGATGAGGCTTACCCTTGTCTTTTCAAGTGTAGTGGTTCCTCCTCGGGGTCCAAAGGTGCAGTGCAGAGGTTCATAGTTGCCAGCTCACCGGGCCGAGTGTGCACTTGGCATTAGAGTACGTCTCTTTTCCTTATAGATTGCACTTTAGTTGGACTAGACATTGCTGTTAAATTATTTAATTGAAAATATAATTTTATTTATGTTATTTAAAGTATTAATTATATAATTTAAACTATTAATTATATAATTATTTCCTACATTATTTATATTCCAATGTACCTCCACACTCCTTTTAACCCTTCCGAGTCCTCTGGCTTGTGGGTGGCGGGTCAGGATTCGAATGGTGCTCTAATTACCTTTGCATGATTGTATGTTTAGTTGCGAGGTAGGGATCCGTGTGACCCCTACTGAGTCTGGCTGTGACTCTCCCTTCTTCTTTCAGGTGAGCCGCGACAGCCGTCTCCCGGAGCTTCTCGAGTTTTTGTCGACCGCCCTTAGCTGCCAACAGTAGTTGCGTAGTTGGTCTATTGTTGCCCTCTTCTTGTACTTTTTGCCGGGGTATGCCCCGTGTAGTTGTACATTTGGACTTTTGTTAGATATTGGACTTGTTAATTTGTGAATCTGGGCTATTATATATGTTTATCACTCTGATATGTTCAAATTGCTTCCACATTAAGGTTCTAATTCCTACTTTAATTAATACTGCACGCGTGTAATTACAATTCGTTATGCATCCCCTCAACAAACTCCTCCAACCCTTATAGGGCCTCATCAGCCTCTTGGGTTACTTCCCTGAGTTCCTGGTATTGGTGATCCGATGTTATCGGGTTATCGGTATCCGGATGTCCTGGGTCGTTACAAGGATGCTGGTAAAGGTCCCAGCACATGCGTGCCCCATTGGGCAAATGGCCAACTTGGGATAGTGGGGTGTAGCGGCATTGGTGGCCTCCTGGGCACGGTGGCGTGATCCTGGCATTTTTGATAAGACTTGGCAAACTTGCCCTAGTCATCAAATATAGTGGGCCAGTAGTAGCCCAATTTCTTTATCTCAACCTTCATCTTCGGACCGACCTGGTGCGCCCAGGCTGACCCAGCATGGCCCTCTTTAATTACTTGCCATGCTTTTGCTAGAGACAAGCAACGGAGTAGAATCTTCTTCTGGGCATCTGCCATAATTCGGAACAAGGTTCCGTTTCTCATCTCATAAGAATCCCTGATCCTGAGGAGCTTCATTCTTTATTTTTTCTCTTTCGAGAGCTATTGGTGCTGGAACTAGCGTAGGAGATGCTCTTGCCAATCGGGTTGCTGGATTTCCTCTACAGCTGCCACTTCATTCTCTTCATCATTGGTGAGGACTTCTGTCACACTAGGGACCTGACGTCGATTAATCACTGTTATATTCAGGCTCGTGTCTGGTGGGACCACCAAAGAACTGGCCAGCTTTGCGAGGGCATCTGTCTGAGCATTCTGTCCTCGATTGATGTGTCTGACTTTGATGAAATAAAATCTCACCACTAGACGCAGTGCTAATTGGTGATAAGGGAGGAGTTCCTGCTTCTGCACATTGAACTCTCCTTTCAATTGTTTTACAACTAGCATGGAGTCCCCGAACGCCTCAAGCATCTGAATCTCCATGGATAGAGTAATTTGTAGCCCAATAATCAGGGCTTCATATTCTACTTTGTTGTTTGTGTAGGGCTTGTTTATTGAGCAGGAGGTATATATGACCTCTCCCTCTAGGGATTTTAGGACTATGCCTGCCCCAGCCCTGACTCTAGCTGCTCCGACTGCTAGAGTATCGATTCTGGATGTGCCATCAAAATACAACTGCCACAAGGTAGGCTGCACTTGGTCGACCTCCAGAGTCTCATCTTCAGGGAGTTCTGTCTCTAGGGGACAGTCTTTGGGTACCGGGTGCATAGCAAAGAAGTCTGCGATAGCTTGGCCCTTGACAGCTTTCTGGGGTACGTAGGAGATATAAAACTCCATGAGAATCACCGCCCACTTGCCTAAGCGGCCTTTGAGTGCCGGTTATGATAGGATTTACTTTAGCGGATCCACCTTAGATATCAGCTTTATCTCATGCGATAATATATAGTGTCGGAGCTTCTTGATTGCGAAGACCAACGCCAGGTAGACCTTCTCATCTGTTGCCCTGCTTTATTTCCTATTTCTGTGTACACCACACCTATCTTTTAACCCTTCCGAGTCTTCAGACTCGTGGGTGGCAGGCCGAGGTTCGAGTTGCTCCGGTTCCTTTCTGGTATCCAGATCTCGGGTCGCTACAGAAAATAACGGCGGCATGAAAAGCAACAACTATAGCAAGAACAACAGTAACAGTAGAAACTGTAAACATGGTGGCTGATAAAACTTCGATTTTACAGCTACTCCTATAGTAAAGAAAATCAACGCCTGGCTATTCCCGAAGCCCGGTGACTTCGGCCTCGGTTGCCTTCTGGCGCTCCTTGAGCACCTCACAATTGGCTGCCAAATCGGTTTGCACTGCCTGGCTGGCCTCCAGCTCCCAAGAAAGACCAACAAAATGGTACCTCCACAAACCAGAGGCCCTGGTGACCGCACACACGCTCTGCACGGCCTTGTCTGTCAACTCCCTCTCTGCCCCGGGACCGAACACCCCGGTGCGTTCGCGCCATTTGACGCTCTTGTTCATGAGATCAACTACCGTCGCGAACCCTGCATGCCCAAGCATAGCCTCTTCAAGCGGTAGGTGTTGGACTCGCGTGAGGAACTCGGACGATGGAGGACGATCGGCCTCATCAGAAATGGGGGCTTTGTCCTTATCACCCCCTGTCACGCCCCGAGCGCGGAAGATTACCCGGTGGTGACATGACAAGTCTATATCATTCATGTCAATCAAAGCGTAGTGTATTCGAAACAAAGACAGAGTGCGTAAATATAGCAATAAACCTTTTTTTTTATATGAACTCAGTCATCTAGAAGACATAAGGGAGAGTGCACCCCCATTCCAAAGGAAGGGAATGTTCTCACTCCACCTAGAAGCCCCCAGATGCTGTATTTTATTGATATAAAGGCTTGTACAAAGACGAGGGAAGACAACCCTCTACAAATATAAACGAAAGAACAGAAAGCGGCCTAAAAACCGCATGGACATCAATAAAGGAACCTGTACAAACGACTAAAATAGTCTACAATGACCTTAGACAGACCGAACTCGAAGAGTGGGCATATCCATGACATCCATTCTAGCCACTTGTTTAGCTGCTACAGGGAGCTCCCTTAAAGAAAAAAATTCAGAATTGTGACCAACTTCCACAGCCACCTTTGCCAAGGAATCCGCTAATTGATTAGCCTCACGATATATATGAATAAGAGGACATGCACTCAACTGTAGTAACTCTTTCAAGAGAGTCCACCAATAAAGAAATTGCCACGGAGGATGTCCTATACCATTTACCATGTCAGCTAACAATTTGGAATCCGTGTATATGACTGATAGGGGGATATTATGAATCTTGGCCAAACGTAGCCCATCAAGAAGAGCACGTCCTTCAGCCATCAAACACGAGCCAATGCCGTAATAATACGCAAATCCCAGCAAGACATTACCACGTGCATCTCTGAAGCAACCTCCTCCTCCAGATCTCCCTGGATTGCCCTTACTAGACCCATCAATATTCAGAGCATAAGCCGCAACAGGAGCAACCCATTTAACAGCTGTGATGTGAATGGCTTTATAATGAACAATAAATCCCCACTGCTGAAAAATCTGAGCATCAGTATGATTAAACTTCATGGAAAATTTGTGCTGATTGAAAACCTGAATGATCTCCTGTTGGACCTTGTTACCCCAGCCAAACAGGTTGACCTTAATATTTTCATATCTTCCTAGGCATCGCTGCTTCCAAACTTCCCACACAATAATCATAGCAATTAAAAGTTTCAGAAAACCCCGGGGACTAGAAACAGTGGATTCCTTTAGCATCAAAAGAAGTCTAGTCCGAATGTTAGGAATTGAGAGATGAAATTCATCAAGCAGGGGCCTGAACTTATTCCACAAATGACTTGCAAGCTCACTGTCAACAAATATATGATCCATGTCTTCAACGGAATGAACACTAGCACAGCAATTACAACATGAAACTAGATGTATACCTGTTTGTTGAATTCTACCATCCACTGGTACAGCATGGTGCAACAGCTTCCAGTAAAACAAGGCTGCCCGAGGAGGAAACTTAGAATGCCAAAGATTTAATCTATAGTGATCAGCTTCCTGCTCCTTGATAAATTTATAAGTGGACTTGAAATCAAATTTCCCTGAAGAGGAAGGAGACCAAACAGGGATATCCTCCCCATCCTGGATACTGAAACTCTGGATTTCAGTTTTCAGATTATTGTTTGTAATATGGAGCCAAATAGGGTGATGAGGATTAGCCAAAGCATCATGGACCGAACAATCTACCAAAGTGCCCTCATACTCATTTAATTCATCCGACAAAGTCATCCCTTGAAACCAGTTGTCTTTAAGAAAATTTGTCTTCATACCATTAATAGCAACCATCTTCATGCCAGATAATAGAATAGATTTAGCTGTAGCATGATCTCTGCGTTTGATACCCACAGGAAAAGGTACAATGCAATCTGAAATGTGCTGCTCCTGGACATATTTCTGCCTAATATACTGAGCCCACAGGGAAGTACCAAATAGAGCCATCCAAAGCTGCTTGACATAGGAACACATTTGCAAGTCACAAAGCCTGCGCACACCCAACCCTCCAATAGATTTAGGGCAACAGATCAAGTCCCACTTTACCCAATGCCTTTTATGAATTTGGTCCAAACCCTGCCAAAAGAAGTTGGCACAAATGCAGTCCACTTGCCTACTAATAGTGCAGGGAATGGAAGTAGAACTGAGGGTATAAACAGGTATAGCAGATAACACATGTTTAATCAAAGATAATCTCCCTGCTTGAGATAAAAATCTGAGGGCGCCCCTGTTAGGGGTGCTATTTCCTGTGCAGCAGAAGCACTCTCCGATGGCCAGAAAGACAGAAAATCAGGAACACTCATCAAATCACAGAATCACCCGTAGCAATTAATCAAAGCATGAAACGAAGCATGGCATGTGCATTTTTTTTTGAGAGATGGATGGATGAATGGAATTTCCAAAAGCTATCAAGCTAGCAATCACTTAGGGAGAGGGTGCTATGTAGAGCACAAAAGGAGGCGCACCGTGGGTGCAAAGTGGAGATGGCACACATGTGCCCAAGAGAGGGTAATCAAAAGAAAAATAAAAGGTGTCCCACCGTGATCGCCAATTTGTAGATTGTGAGAAATCCACTTAGAAAGAATATACACATAAAGGGGTGGAATTATAAGGTGCTAATGGAGGGTGATCGCCAGAGACGCGAGGGCCTCGAAGGATATAACAATGAATCAATGGAGGGATCGCGATATAAATACCTTAAACGAAGCGAGGAAGATTGGGAGTGCTCCTTTCCTTCCTACCGGCCGGCCGATGGAGGGAGTTCTTCTTTGATTACCCTTGCAAAGAAAAGAGAAAAATACCAATAAAAATATGGATTAGAAACCAAGGTGAGTGTAGCATCAAATTCGCAATATGAATAAAAACGTTAGAATATGGGATAGAACATACCTTTTGGGCATTGCCCTTTTAAACCCCTTTGTGCAAAAGGGTGGGATGAATATGTATGCAATGTATGCAAAATAACGAATAAGTGATGAAAAGGGTGCAAGTGTTGCACTGTGAATTTCAACGTGATTGGGAGAAGTTTAGAAAATAGGAGAAAACATGATGCGTGCATGGACTAATGTAACAAAACAATAAACAGAGGAACCGGGGACATGGAAATAGAAAGAGGAAGCCTGGGAATTCGGATGAAGCCTCTAGCTTTGGTACTCATCAGGATGAAGCCTTCACAACGTGGATGAAGCCTTTAGAACGTGAGAAGACTCCTCTTCAGAAATCGGCAGCATCTCCCTTCGGCTAATAAAATCTCCCCCCTTTCTGCAGAGAACTGTAAGTTTATTTATAGGGAAGAGCCGTAAGGGCTTGATTTTGGTAGGAGATAAACACAGTAAGGAGTCCTTCCAATAATAGAGTTCTTTCCAAAATGAAACAGGACCCAAAACGGAGAAAGAATGGAGTTCGGTTCATTCTGGGAATTTTGAGAAAATGACGCCCCCTCCAAGGCCGTTGTTTTAAAACCAACGTCCTATAAAGTTCCGCGATTCAAACACCAAAAGTAAATAACGTCCTATTCAGGAACGTCAATTGAATAACGTCCTATCCAGGAACGTCAATTGAAATAACCAAAACAGGGCCGTTTTTCATTTCTCAATATTATTTTCTCATTTTTTGGGTGAAGGTGCATCACAATGTGCTGATTCCAAAAACTATTTTTGCGTATTTTTCTGACACCCGGAAGGCCCCCAAATCACCTCTAGAATGAGGCTAATCGAGCCAATTCTTGGGGGTGCTCAGGCAGACCTCCATATTTATTACCCAATCCGGCCATATTACAGGTGAAAACTCACATGCATTTCCTTTGTCTATAAACCTTCCTCCTTGCATGACCAGGGAAGGTTAGTCTCTCGAATACGGAGACTCTGCTTCTCTCCATCTACTGGGGAGTAGCTTCATCGGCTTCGAACTACAAGCCGTCTTCATATCCATTGTCGTCAACTGACGACGTCATTCTTCTTTCTTCTTCTTCTTCAACTGCCATTGGTGGGTGGTCATCTTCTTCAGTCGAGGCTGCTTGCAGTAGCCGCTGCTGGCCCAGTAAGGGGTTGCCCATACCCCTGAAATAACTTCTGACCATGTTGGTCATCTCTTCTTGCCCTAGTCCCCGATACAGGACTGGGGATAGCTATCGACCTCCCATTGGAGGGATGTAAGCTAGCCGAGCTCTTCCGAAAAGTTGCTCAAATCTTCTCCCCACTATGGGGATATTAGCTTGTCGGGCGCATGCCCTAAAACTTGCACGGTGTGGAGGGTCCACAACCATTTCTTCTCTTCTCGGGGCCAAGCTCCTCTCACTCTTCTTCCCTATCTCAGCAGGCTTGGGGAGGTGACGGACAGGCGCCTCCTGGCAGACAGGTTGGACCTCCTTGGGGACCCATACTTGCTTTAACTTCTTTAGCCTTGGGGCCAACTCTTTCTAGCCTTGGCGGCCTTCTTCTTCTCTCTCAGCTCTCCTCCCGAAGAGGGCCTGGAAGGAGTTGCGGGTTGGCATAGCAGTGACCACCCGATCCAGAACAGCTTGGGCATCACGGCCTTACAAGAAGACTTAGACACCCCCAATAGGAAGAGATTTCTCGGATGCGGAGAGACGCCTGGTAACAATAGTGGGGGTTTTTCTCTGGAAGCTCCTCTGTTGACGTCTTCCGAGAGTCTTGCTGTGGATGGGGTGAGCCCGTGAGTCATGTGGTGCACCAGGTAGCTGGTGACTTGGATTGGGCCTCTCAGCGGGCCTGCATAGTGTCGGGCCTCTGGGATCCTGGCCTTCTTGTTAGTCTTCTCCCCGCTGGGCTCCCGGGACTCCACTTGCAGCAAAACAACGAAGGCAAGCCCCCAAAAGTTGGGGAAGCCTACAACAGGTGGGAAGGTGCTGAAGACAGTGGGTATCACCAGATGTCTGTGCGCAGCATGGTTGGCGATGATTGCAGGGCTGAAAGTCAGAGCAACAAGTCCCGTCGACATTATAGTTTCCTACAATAAGTAGGCAAACAATTAGTATTCTTACGGAGAGCCCCGGGAGGCATCTCATCTTGGCAAAGAGATGAAGGGAGACCGTGGTCCCACTGGGCATGCCAACTTTATGGGGGTGAGTCTTTTTTTATTATTATTTGGTTAGTTTGGCGATTACATCAGAGATAATGCGTAGGCATGCTAGTCAGTAGGTGACAAGTTTATTATGTGCTCAATCTGATTTGGTCAGACGAAAGTGAAGTCTGTGTCAGGACCGGCAGTCCATCATACCATAAAGGCTATGATGTTAATTACATCCTCCGAGAGGGAGGAAGACCCTTGATTAATTGCCAAGATAGGAAAGCACCGGGGCTAAATAAGTATTTATGCTAATTGAGAAATGGTACTACATACATTCAAGCATGCAAAAACAATTTTTTATTAGCTTAACCCCTCGGTACATGGTGGAGAATACAAGTCTGAAGACCACCATCACGCATAGTTAGAGCTTTTAGTTTGACGTAGTCTGACTTTCCGTAGATCACCATTTGATATACCAAGAAAAACACTATGCTGAAGCCCTTTTGACGCGCTTTCTTCACACCAAGTAGAGTCATGGCCAGGGCATGATATATAGACCAATCGTCTTCAGACGAAAAGAGAGGGGAATCATCTGAGAAAGGAATGCAGAGAGAAAAGAGAATTGGGCAACAAGAAAGAGGGGATTTCACTGAGAGAGAAATCGGAGGGAGAGAGACCACCACCATCTATCTGCCAGGAAGGGACCGACACCGGGGAAGAGAGGTTGATTCTGATACTCTGTTCTCGTTGCCGATAGCAGAGGCGGGCAGCAGAGCATCCCTTCCATCCTCCTCCCTTCTCCTCTCTATAAATCTATTCCTCTGTGATATTTCTTTTGTAATACATCTGGCAATGATATGAGCCCAGAGGTCTTCTCTTAGCCGCCGTGCTGTACCTCCTCTATCTCTCCTCTTTCCCGATCTGTGAATCGACTCTGCGCGATAAAACCAAGCTGCATCCGTCTATGTAATATTTCATTTAGTCATTAGATTATACAATCAGTTCGGGGCCCGAATGAGGGTGTTCATATATGTTTGAATCCCATCTCCCCTCCTCGACTATATTTGGCTTCCCATCGTCTATGTGTTATGATTGGGTTTTCTCTCGTTCACGCCGAACACGCCCTTGGCTATCCCAAAAGGGCCATAGCAATACTCCACCTCCCTGAGGTTCCCTCTAGCGTGTAGACCACATCATATGCGCCATGTGCTCACCATGTTTCTCTCCACCAGAGGCATATGTGTATATGCATCTCCCTTTGGCCCTGGGATTGGCTCCTCATTTTCTCCCCATTCACAATCATGAACCAGAGAGAACAGGGTTGCCCCTATAGCCTGCGTGTGGGGTCCTCTATCATAATCATTTCTTCTACATGATACCTCCCGACTGCTCGATTGTTTGCCCCTTTAAATTTCCATAGTTCATATGCCAACTTGCTAGTTCTGAATGCTAGCCTGCTAACCTGCTAACCTGCAAACTTGCTAACTCCCTTCTCTGTATAACTAATCCTAGACGGTCTAATGGCTGAATGACTATCTCGTACCCTGTATGTGGATTACATTGTAGTGTTTTGTTTTTCCCAAGGATAATAGTCTAATGATCGGGGGGGACATCCCCATCGACGTCCCTAGATCAGCACGAGGTCAAAGGGTCTTGTCTTTCTATGACATGCACCACTATGGGCCATCAGAAGGTGAATATTAATGGGGCTTATGGCCCAACACTGAATCCACTACCCCTTAATGGGAATGGTGGTGACCAAGGGTTGTGTGCCCCTTGTAGGCTAGCCCTCGGGGTTTCCTCCCTTATTGGTCATCCCTTTTGAACGTGTTATGACCTACGGAACATTGGCGCCCCTCATAGGCTAGCCCTTGGAGATTTCAATCCATCTGGGTCTACTGGTTTCCGTCGTGGCCACCCAGTATTAAGGAGCTCGCCCCAACTCCGTGTGTATGCCTTCGCTTCTCCCCCGTGACCCTCTGGGTATGGGGAGATGCTACCCAAATTTCGCTAAATCAAATTAATCAATTGCTATCACAATTCAGGATTAACGAGACATGCTTTCAAATTAACAAATCCCTATGCTCGAGTGTGAACCTCGCACAAGTTTTGGTCCCATCTCCAGGGAAGTTAGGATCGGGGTTCGCCCATTAATTAACCCAATCGACCTTAATAACAACTCTATAACTCAAATAGGTCAAAATATCAAAAAAATGGCTAAATTCGACGTGGCCCTAATCCGACGCGCCCTAATCTGCCGTGGTACCCCCCCCCCCCCGTCACCTCCCTGCTCATGCTAGTTCGCAAGTAGCAGTAAAGGTCCTGGTTACAGAGTCTACCCTGCCACCACCACGAGGTTCTAGAAGGCAAGACATATACTATGGAAAGCTCATCTAAGAAGCTTCGTAGGCGAGGTTTTCCCACCACCATCCGACGTCCGTGCTGACCAAGAGGCCAACTCTCGTCAGCCTACGCAACTGAGCTCTGACAGAACGCCTGAAGCCAGTTACAGACACCGCTAGAGTCAGACCTGTGAAGCTCTGGACATGATTTTTGTTTGAGGCAAGCTTCCCCAAGTCCTCTACCAACCCCAAGAAGAAGGAGGTCCTTCGGACTCCGGAGCCCCTCGTTCCGGCCTTCATCCCCGGACTACGCAGATTGACTCCATTAGTACTAGGTTGGACCTCCTGTCACTCTTCTGCTTCCTCCTCTCTACTCTGACCTCTTTTAGGAGCTCTGTCAGTCCCTGCTCCAAGTAGACTCTCCCACGATCCCGTTGACATCAGCCCCACCCTCATCGAAGCACGGAGTAGTCCGTGGTCGATTCTTCTTTAGGAACTTGCATTTCTGGTCTAGGCAGGCAGCACCGATTGGGTCCTGATCCCCAGACTGTCACGGCCATAGCTGGCCTCCAATCGGCACAAAATTTGCACGACACGTACTTGGGCCAACCCTGGACATTTTGGCACTGGTCCCGCCTCCAGTAACGTTTGGAGCCGTTTGTGACCGCCCCAACATCGGCACCCAGTCCGGCAGACTCTGGCGGGACAGACCCTACCAGTTCATGGATTCAGCCCTGTCGCAACTCAGCCCAACCCCGGATCGACTGGTGACTCTGTCATCAGGCTCCCACCTCATCCACGGCCACGTTAGTGCTAGTCTCTCCCCTATCAGAGTTCGGGAGAGTCTGTGGCAGCCGTTTCTTCAAACTTCTACAGTTCTGGACCAGATAGGACCAGATCGGACCTGCGCTGATTCTAGTCCCGCCACGACCACAGCCAGACCACAGCCTGCCCATAATTCTAGTAGCGTGTTCCTGGGTCTCCCAGTAATGATTCGGCACAGGTCCCACCACCGACAATGATTTGGAGCGCTCGTAGCATCAACACCTTTAGCCTGCTGTCTCTGTGGAGCCAACAGGGACAGATTCTAGTGCTCCCTCTCTCCCCACCCCTGCCTGGCCGACTGACCGTCCCTCCCTACGTGGAGGTATTGTTTGATGTAATTTGATCATTCCCCACCCCTATTCCACCCCTCCTATGAGAGGTGTAGTTTTGTACTTAAGCGATTTTTGGTCAAAGTGACTCCGGCGTAGTGCACAGGGAGCAAACCCACACTTCCCCGCTTACCCTCGTCTCTGATCGGAGGCCAATTTCTTCAAACTGCTAGATATAGCTCTCAGCCCTCGCTCCCTTTTTGGTGCTTGCTCATTTAATATTCATTGTTTCTTCATCATAACTGAGAGAGCGCTCGATCCTGAGGCTCCACTGCCATCCAGTGATGACCGTGGGTGTGAGAGAGTGATCTCGTGCCCTTCGGATCCTGTTTCTTGGGTCCCGGATCTATTTTCCTAGAGAAATTGATTTTATTACACTTGGGATTATTTTTTGGGCATTTTACAGGTTCAAATCCGTGAGTTTCAGATCAGTTCTGGGAGTTCTGGAACGTGTTTTCTGGTTTCCGCGTGATTTTCTCAGAAAAATCTAGAGAACCCCATAGCGGGTGAACCAGGTTGTTCTCCTACCCCCAGATGGTACCGGTGCGACCGACGTGTTTTGAGGATCGTGAAAATATATTTTTGCCTTTTGATATACCTACTGGATGAAAGACTTAAGCAGATATCTCAGATAGCAGAATTAAGTAATTGAAATCATGCTTCTCTCAACCGCTCCTAGGCATTCATCTAAATGGCAATTAGAGCGAAACAGGAAATGCACAAGAGCAAATATCAATCACACAGGAGACAAGAGTTTTTAGGTGGTTCGATCTCTATCCAGAGATCTACGTCCACCCCTTACTCAATTGAGTAAGGCGTACTGCTGTCACACAGCTTGGAAGCCTCTGATCCATAGCTTTCGGGATAGAAATCCCTACACACCGCTGAGTCTCACAACTTGCTGTCCGAGGAACACCCTCACCGGCTGAGCACCACAGCTTGCTCTGCTGATTCACAGCTTACAGGAGATATGCAAAGACAACATGGAATCAAAGAAATCAGAAATAGAAATGAAAAAGATATAGCCCTTCAATCGAGCAAACTGACTCTGGATTTGATCCAGAAGTCAGCAGAGAAGAATCTCCCTCAAACTCTCTTCTCACTCTGACCAACCCTCCGATCTATGATACTCTGCTTTCTTCTCTGACTCTTTTCTCTTCGGAGCTCTGGCTTTTCTCTCTGTCTCTTGATCTCTTCTTCTTCTCTGTCGTCTTCTTCTCTCAGTCGTGTTGTCTCTGTTCATCTTCAGAGATCCCTCTTTTATATCAAAGAATCGGATAGGGTGGACCCCACTGGAATCTCTCCTAGCGCGTGGAGGGAAGACTCCCGCCAAGACTTCTCATCTGACATATGGAATAAGTTACCCACATGTCAGATCTGGTAGGTGAAAGAAGAACACGTGACTGAGTCTTCTTGGAGAATAAGTATCTTCGAATTATGTGCTTCAATCATTGAATCTTGGATCACGTGCCTCACTTAATGTTCTATTGATCTCAGAAACCTGACACTTGCAATAATCCTGCCAATCAGAGTAAATGCATTTAGTCAAACACCTGGCACAAGGAATTCATGCTTAGACAGTTATGAAGTAATGACTTATGCTCAGACATGTCATACAAGCACATTGATCATGTGCACCGACCCTGTAGAAGGTGCTACGACCTTAAGTACTAATGTGCTCCAACTTGGTGAAAGAGACTTAATGCATATGCTCTGACCTTAAATGCATGCTACAAAATGTGCACAGACTTCAAAAGGCATTGCAATATGTGCGTAGACCTTAGAATAACTAAGACAGAATATGCATCGACCTTAATATTACTAGGCTACAATGTGCATCGACCTTAGTATGCTATATGCAAATGTGCACAGACCTAAAGTATGCAACTTGCACTGACCTTGTACCTACTCAGACTTGAATTAGCCCAGACCTAAAAATGTGCGTAGACCTTCTATATGCATGGTCAAAAATGTGCACTGACCTTAACAATGCATGTACGTAGACCTTACACTACATGTTGAGAAATGTGCTTCGACCTGAGTGTAGCTAAGGCTAAACATGCATTGACCTTAGTATGGCTCAGGTAAATCATGCACCGACCTTAGTATGGCTAAGGCAAGACATGCATCGACCTTACTATGGCTAACGCAAAATATGCACTGACCTTAGTATGGCTAAGGCAAAACATGCACTGACCTTAGTATGGCGAAGGCAAGACATGCAACGACTGTAGTATGCACTATACGAAAATGTGCATCGACCTATGTTTCAATCATTCAAAACCTACATCGACCTTTGTTCTTCATAGAATAAGGATGCATTCAACCTGTTAGACTTAGTGTAAATCATGCATTGACTTATGAGACCTAAGCCTAAAATATGCGTTTATTTTCCTACATTATTATATTGTCTTGTGGTTCTACAATTATTTTAGATTCTTGTATATCTCCACACCATCCAAATAAGCCCTCTGAGCCTCCCAGCTCGTGGGTGGTGGGTCAGGATTCAGGTCGTACCGGTTCCTTTCTGGTACCTAGATCTTGGGTCGTTATAGTTGGTATCGGAGCGTAGTTGTGGAGGTGTATAGGAACCTAAACTAGTTGTAACAGTCCAGACAGTCCATAATTTTTGGTACAGTTGACAACTGGCTTAGGGTACCATGTGTTTATAATTAATTCCATCATTTGTCTTTTTCTGTGCTATAAAAGTATGGTGTCGAGTAGGAGGACTCGCTTCCAGTAGAGGCAGTCTGTCGAGGATCAGGAGGGGCAGAGTAGAGCGTCAAATGCAACAGGAGCGAGAGGAGTAGCTAGAGTTTAGGGGCATGAGGAGTTCATAGAGGGCATGTACCAGTTTTATCTTTGGCAACATGGTGGTGAAGTCGACAAGGGCTTGTCATCACAAGGAAGTCATGGGTGTGCGCTGAAGTAGTTCTTACAGTTCCACCCACCTCAGTTTGATGGGCAGCCAGATCCAGATGTAGTGAGGGCGTGGATAGATGCCATGGAGAGGTGTTCCGTTCCATGGAGTGTGCAGATGATGAGAAAGTGTTGCTGGCTACTTATCAGTTACAGGGTTCTACTTTGGATTGGTGGACAACCGAATAGGAACTGGCATTTCATTCCCGCCCCCTCCGGCAGATCTAGTGGCAGGTGTTTCTTGAAGCTTTTGAGCGTGTCTTCAGCCCAGAGCATGTCAAGGCAAAGAAGATGCATCAGTTCATGGAGCTGACCCAGGGTTACATGTCAGTGATGCAGTATAGGTCTAGGTTTATAGAGTTGGGTCACTATGCTCCTCAGATTCTGGCATATAAGAAGATGAAGGCTCGACAGTTTATTAGAGGTCTGAGGCCAGAGCTCAGGCATGTTATGATTAGAACCCATACTACCAACTTAGAGGTAGCATACCAGGAAGTAGTAGATTTAGAGGAGGATTTGTAGAGAAATCGGGAGTAGACTGGCGTGGGGCAGCCACAGTCGGGCCGTGGTCAGCAGTCATTTGTGCAGCAGCAGAGTGCCTTCCAGCACTCCCCAGGTAGCACTGGAGCATCGCCGTCAACATCATCAGTGCCAATTCTTCATACTTTGGCTCAAGGCTCAAGAAGATGTTTAAGAGGGCCAGTTTTGGTAGGAGGTGCCAGGAGTGTAGAGCGTAGAGGCAGGCATTAGTGGGCAGCATGCAATAGCCTTCATCAGTCCAGCGCCAGGGTTCAATAGGTGGTCAACAAGGGGGCATGTGCCTGATGTGGTGACTTTCACCTAGGTAGATCGTGCTCAGTGCCTGTGATGTGCTTCATGTGTGACCAAGTGGGGCACATGACACATGACTGTCCTCAGAGGTCCCACCCGCCACACCAATTTCAACAGCAGTAATTTCAGCCCCAGTAGTCACCACCGCCACAGTAGCAGCGACCTCAGCAACTGGGTCAGTTTCCAACACTTCCACGGTCGGCCAGTGTACAGAGCCAGAGGTCCCGAGGTCGAGTGATGCACATGACCAGAGAGCTGAGGTGGAGGCATCACAGTTAATGGAAGGTACAGTCATGATTTTGGGTTGTGCGGCTTGAGTTTTATTTGATTTTGGTGCTTCACATTCTTTTATATCTGAGGATTTTGTTCATTGTACGGAGGAGTCTGCTAGCGAGATGTCTTGTGATTTGGTAGTAGAGTTGCCCACTGGTGATCATAGCCTTTACAGTATGGTAGACTTTCAGTCCCAACATGGTCACCCACTATTATCTGATTAGTCAAACGAGCGCATAACAAATTTTGTTACAAAAGTGGCTGGCACACCCCATGTTAATAAAATGAACAAATAAATAAATGAATCAGAATAAATAAATGAATAGAATCATCCTCACAAAGCTTGGCACACCCAGTGGGACTTAGTTTCCCTTTATCTTTTCGCCAAAGTAGAAGGCCCTGGGGCCTTTCCCAAAAATACTGATTGTTTGTTCATTCGATTTCGCATAAATTATGATTGCTTGTGATTTTTCCAGACTGACCTTCGGTGCTCAAGTAGTTGCATTGCATGCTCCGCACGGGTACCTGGCGGTGCCCACCACTTTCGGGACTCTATCGTCAGTGGTAGGATTCCCGAATTTCCTCGACGTCGCTTTCGTCGCCCTACTGTAGGTCGAGAAGGAGAACCAAGAAGCTGTCACAGTTGAGGCTGTGACCCCTGTGAGGACTGGCACTCAGCGCAAAGCTACTTCGCCTCGTGCTACTGCTACTTGCTTTGTCTACCATGTGGACTACCAAACTGCCCTTGTTGTTGGCAAGGCGGCTAGAGGAAAGAGGAAGAACTATAAGAGAGGAAGAATAGTTGTTCCTAAAGGTTGGCTTTCCACTTTCGGGAAGTCCGTACTAATTGGTGGCATGCGAGTGTTCCTAAATGGTCACACCGCCGAAGCTTTTTTGGACTGCATCATCTCAGTGGTTCCTACCTGCAACACCTTTCAAGTATTAGCATGTCGAAGGGCAGATTCAGAATGGAACAACTAGGGGAGGCTACCCCCTAAGCCAACAAAGTTTAAGCAAGTTTGGGTTCTCAAGAGGACCCGGGGTCTGGCTCCAGCCCCGCAAGATACAAGAATGACAGTTAAAGGCCCTAGGAGAGGGAGCAAGAAGAGTGTACCTAAAGAGGAGGGGGTCATGCCAAGGGTCCTGCCACCTATCCATAGAGCCTGTGCCAAACAAGCTGATGTTTTCAGATGTTCAAGGAAATTGAATGAAGCCGCCAATTTGTCACAGTTAGCCTATATGCTGTTGACGCAAGAATGGTTGCTGCCCCGCACTTTGTCTTCGAGGCATAGTCGGGAAGAAATGGCCAAGGTGGTCCAAGGCTACTTCCACGGCCTAGGGAGCTCATCCTTAGGCCAGCAAAGATTACTCCGCGTCATGGACGCTGAAGAAAAAAAGAGGAAGAGAAGAAGAGACAAAAGAAGGGATTTCATCTATAGATTCTAATGGCTATGAGGATGGCCGAGAGGGTAGATGCCATGAAGACTCCCCACTACAGGGAGAAGCCTACTATAAACCATTATAATGTAGACAAGATACTAGTGGACAACGGGAGCACCCCAGATGTTTTGGC
>JANBPO010002351.1:23731-185052 GCA_024336825.1 Amorphophallus titanum
AGATGCCATGATGACTCCCCACTACAGGGAGAAGTAGGAAGAGTATTTGTGTTTGATCGGTTGATCTTCCCCGGTCAAGCCAAGAGGCAGGTCTGGAAGCAGAAGGGCCAGATGCGAGTCTTTTCCTGCAACATGGCAGGGGTAACTAACAGATATGGTGCCTTGCCTGAAGAATCTGAAGAGCTTGCCAAACTAGCCCACAGACCTGGGGCTGTGACAAGAAGAAGCCAGGCTGCCAAGGAAGTTCTTGAGATGACTTAGGATGTGTTGATGGCCGCCACCCTAACTACTAACGTGGTGACATCAGAAGAAGAAGATGTCTCCCTGTCGGTCCCATCAGAAGGTACTTCGAGCAAGATATTGGAAGATATGCCTATGCCCTCTGCGCCCCCCCTCTCTCCCCATCCACAAGGTTGACCATGATGACGCCGGGCCCTTACACCACCATCCCCACTCCTCGTGCCCGAGGACTCGACGCCCTGCTACTTGCATACCCAGGACTGAACCTGAGAACCGGCTTGCAGCTTCTGCCACGGCTCCCACAGTGAGAATCAGTGGAAGTCGTCTTCAGTGAAGTTCTTCTGCTCCGAGTCTACTTCGCTCCAGAAGTGTCCCTGCCTCGATTCGACTTCGGCACCTATCGCGTCGTTCATTTTTGTACAGCTGCACTGGATTCAAGCCAAAATCATAGGCCCGATTTGCAGAAGCCACACCGACTTCTCATGTGTGATTCATCCAAAATTGTCTTCACAAGAGTTGTTCACCTATGAGTTCAAGTCACTCCAGAAGTGGTCCTACCTCATTTTGACATTGGCACTACCCATGGCACCCGATCTCGTGCAACTGCGCAGAGTCACCGTGACCCACACCCGCCCAGGATGAACAGCAAACTAGCAGAGCGAACCACGCCCACTCTGCTAGTCCCCGGGTCAAGCCATTCAGTGGAGACGCACCTCCTGACGACTCGAAACCAACCCCACCAGTTTCGTCATGCCTTGACCTCCGTGTTGGGCGTACTACTTCGTGCATTCTTGCCCTATCCGTCTGCTCGGCCAGGATCCAGAGCTTTAGTCCAGAGGCGACCATGGCCAGCCCCGAGCTCTGAAGACTGTCAAACTTATCCGACACATAGAGATCCCTGTCCTATTTCAAGCCACACTGGTCCTGCCTTGATCAGAATTCGGTGGTGAGAGTACTCCCTCCCGCACGGTGACTGCGCCAACCTGTCCTACGGGACAAAACTATGTAGGTCGGCTCGTCGGCACCGCTCCACCCGCCAGTGACCTCAAACCATCACCAGACGTTGCAGAGCATGGCAACATCACTCCAGAGATGATGCGGCACTAGTGGCACCTATTTTGGAGTCTGGCACGTGTCGTACCGCCCCAAGCTCTTCCGTTCTGTCCTGCTGGTCGGAGTGCTGATCCGGTTGATTATTCCCCTCCCCGTGCTCCCCCCTCCTGCGTGAGGGTAGTGCTATACCTCGTGTCACTCCCCAAGTTCCCCCTCCCTGATGGAGGTTGTTCTTGTACTTGTACTAGCAGGGCCGACTGCAAGCGCCATCGACGCAACGTGATCACCGGGTGCACACGCCCCCCGACGCTCCTTCATCTCTGATCGGTGTCGGCCTCTTCAGGCTTGGCAAGGTACGTGGCTGACCACCTTCTCTCTTGTGGTTTGCTCCTTTGTATTTTCTTTGTGCTCGTGCCGACGGTGAGAGAGAGCCCACTCCCGACCCCCGGTACACATGAGTTTGTTGCCATGTGAGAGAGCGAACCCCATTGTGCCCTTAGGCACGAGGTCTACCCCAGTTGAAACTGGGTGATCCCTCCCCTTTTGGTCGGCCTTCCACCAACCCACCTCAAGAGTTTCGATCTCGCAAGCTGCTTGTGGGCCAAGGCCCATCTTCCCATCACCGGGTTACACCCAAATTCTGAGTGCGCCACGTGTTTGTCCGTCATCTTTAACCGGGCCTGTTTGGCCTTGCTTGTTGTCCATTAAAGTCTAGCTTTCGACATGGTCTCGTCCCACGTTAGATTTGGTATCAGAGTAAGTTCTTAGCTTGCTCTCGCCTGCCGAGTCCTAGGCCAACTTCCATCCCCTTGCATAGCCCTCGCATCAGTAGCATGTGGTCTAGTCACTTAAACCACATAATTTATCCAATTAGACCAGCCAGTCTTCGTTCTCATTCACACATCCCACCCACGTTTTGGTGCTCCCCTAGGGGTTCAAAAACTCCCAGGTGAATCCCCGCCCATGATCTTTAGTTTCAATATCATCATTCTTAGCATTTATTACACTTTGGAGGTCTAATTTGAGTTCATTTTTGTTGCTTTACACTTTTTTTGTAGGTCAGCAACCATCCAACGCGAGGCCCATCCTTTCCAGCCGGCTAGAAAGGGTGGAGGAGGAAGTTCTCACAGTTTGAAGGCTGGTGGAGTCGTGCGGTTGATCTTGGGCCGCACGTCTTCATCTTGAGGTTGGAAGTGGGCTGCACAACTTGGGCGGTTCGCTAGAGGCCGTACATCCCCACTGGCAAGTGTCTCCCTCTTTCTCAAGGCTCGACATGTCTATCACATGCGGGGTCTTGGGTGGCGATCACAGGTTCTTCTTCTTCCTTTCTTTTTTGGTTTTCAGCAGCTTTTCACCATTCTCTTGGTTGCCTCCATTGCCGGTACGTTCAAGAAAGAAAGGGAAAGATGATCTTTTCCTGTCTACAGCAGTGTCATCTCTTGGGCCTGCGAAGTCGAAGTATCAAGATTCAAAGTACCAGGGGCAGCCAGTTGTTCCAGAGCCGCCACCGATAGGGGGGCCAAGCCTCCCTCTGGTTCTCTCGAAATGGGACCATCATTGTCTGAAACCAGTGGTGAATCATCAACAGCCTGCTACAAAGCAGCGTACCTATTAGCTTGAGTCACACCCTGTCGAACAATTGGAGGGCCTACCGGATGAGGCCTGAAGACCTAACAAGATTTCCTGGACTCTGGATCAGGAAGATTGGGAGGATTAGCCACCTTACCCAGCTTCTTCTTACAGTCAGCTTCAGAATGACTAAGCTTATGACAATAAGAGCAGAGGTGAGGCACCCGGTGGTAGTTGAGTGCTTGCCAAAATCCCACCCCATCCAAATCGATCCACAGTCGTTCTTTGTGTTGGGCTGACAAATCAATTTCCACACAAGCAAGAGCCTCAGAGGTGTCTATCATCGCCAAAGTTTTGTCATGAATTCTAAGCACAGGCCCAAAGTTCCCAGCAATGGATCACATACAATCCTCATGATAGAGATTAGCAGGAAGGGAGGGAAACCCGATCCAAATAGGGGCAAAAGGTAGGTCAGCATCAAAGTCGAAATTAGGCATCCAACGAAAGAACCAGAAGAGATAACCCTTTATCTAGAGGTTCTTCTATATAAGAAGCTTCAGGAAATCCACCTCACTTTCAAAGCGAAAGAGGAGATGCCATGAGTTTAAACGGGTGATGACAAAATCAGAAGGCAGAGATAGCTGCTATGTCAGGTAGGTTTTAATGTCAGGGAAAGCAGGCCTTCAATACGTGCACTTAGCGATGACAGCGAAGTTGAGGGATTGCATCGATGCCTGAACATTTACGTTGGAGAAGAAAACTACCGGCTCCCCCAGATCTGTAAAACCTGGAGCTTTTATCAGAGTTGGGAGCTTTGTCTTCAGGTGGGACGCCACGAGCGACTGCACATAGGAACGATGAGGGGTAGGGGGCCCGATGAGGAGGAAGGACGAATGAGGCCAGGGGTCACAGGAAACGTGGGGGGAGGTGCCTCCCCCACCATGCCGGCCATGGCCTGGGCTAGGGCATACCTCGTGTTGTTTCTCCCTCCAGCAACACTTTCTCAACGTCGGCTTTGAAAGCCTACCCTCCTAATCTCGACCCTTGTAGCCTTCTTTCTCAATTTCGACTTTCGTAGCCCGCTTTCTCAATCTCGGCTCTTAAAGCTTAATCTCTCTCCCTCACCATCACCCACCCACCTGCAAGCACTTTGGCGGCAGTGGCAGCACCGCAATGTCGGCCAAGGACTGCGGGCACCACGGCCACCACAGCCACCACAAGCACAAGCTCTACCGCCGGATCCTGGCCGGTCTCGTGGGCTTCGTCCTCTTGGTTCTGTTCGTGATCCTGGTGGTCTGGCTGGTGCTCCGTCCCACCAAGCCCAAGTTCTACCTGCAGGACGCGACCGTCTACGCCTTCAACCGCACCGACGACGCCGGTAGCCTACTCACCACCACCATCCAGATCACCGTCTCCACCCGCAACCCCAACGACCGCGTCGGCATCTACTACGACAAGCTCGACGTGTACGCCGCCTACAAGTACCAGCAGATCACCCTCGCCACCTCCATCCCCCCGTCCTACCAGGGCCACAACGACGTCATCATCTGGTCGCCCTTCCTTTACGGCGCCAACGTCCCCATCGCCCCCTACCTCTCCATGTCCCTCGGCCAGGACCAGATCGCCGGCATCCTCCTCCTCTACGTCAAGATCGACGGCCGGCTCCGGTGGAAGGTCGGCAGCTGGACCTCCGGCCGCTACCATGTCTTCGTCAACTGCCCCGCCCTCCTCAGCTTTAACAGCAAGGGGGTCGTCTCCGGCGGGGCGTACTCGCCGGTCATCCGGTTCCAGCAGATCGCCACCTGCAGCGTCGACATCTGAAATGACCCCGTCCTCCTCCTTGGTCCCAGAATACGGGGAAGGCGACGACGCAGTGTTCCGGTGAGAGTGTTGACCTCAGGGCGGTGAACCGGCCACCTCCGGCCTCCCCTGGTCTCTCTCTCTCTCTCTCAACCATTTCTTTCTTCCTTCCCTTTTGTTTTGGGTTTCTTACGCCGTCGCCGTTAAAGTCCTCCCGGTCTCCGGAATAGGAAGTCGAAGGCAGGAAATTAAGTCTGTAACCCGTTGATTAATGAAATAATTAAGGAGAGGGAGAAAAGGGTTTAATTGTTGATCGAGACTGTGAATCATCACTTGGTGTATTTTATTTTTGTGCAATTTAATTTAAGAAACCGATGCAATTGAGGCATGGACTTGTAGATCTAAATGACTGAATATTAAATTACTGAAAACGGGGAGTGGGTTAATAATATTAGATGAAATTTGAAGAAGACGGGTGGAGGGGAAGGTGGACCGGCGTTTTCCCATTTGTTCTTAGACAGCTCACAGATGCAACACATCTTCCCCTTGGGCGGAGTTTGCTATTTGCTTTGACGCGCTTTAAATAATCGGTTAGCTATCCACAATTAAGGATGCATGTGCACAAGGTTCCTTAATTTATTCCTGGTCATAATTGATGTGAAGCCGCATGCATCAACGGATCATATTATATATATGATCGTACGTAGTAGGGAATTGAAGAAGAAGAAGAAGAAGATGTTTCCTGATTCCGGGAATGGCAACGTTGGATTTGCCATTTCCGCTGCGTTAAGTTGTTGGTTGTCAGTACGTGGAACCATGAAATCAAAGGTTTAGGGATTTACGATATTCTTTTTTTTGTAATCCATTTAATTCTTCTCTTATGTTGTGCTTGGTATTGATTAAGAATTATAAATTCTTTTCACAATCCGATCGAGACTCGAGAGAGAAAAATCTGGTCTTAACCGAACTTCTGAGGATTTTCGAAGTTTTATTTTTTTTTCTATTTTATCTCTATTCTTCTATAATCCTCCTTTTTGAAAATACATGTGAGATGAATAAGTGACGGCTGGTCCGTCCCTGGCTGACAGCGTACCACATGCAAATATACACCGCTTTAAGAATGCTTAAGGGCCTTAACCAATTGGCCCTTTAAGAGCCTTACAACCAGCCCATTATGCAAACCCATGTATAATATTCATTACAAGCTCAATTTTAATGTAAAAAGAGTCCAAATTGAAGCTAAATTATTTCCAATTTGAAGGGAAGCCGATGTAGTCTACTTGGCGCTCCGCGTATGGCGCCGTCGATTCACCGACGTGTCACTAGCTCGCCTGGTGTCCGCACTACCTCTCTTCGCTTCTACCTCCCTCCAAGGAAAGGGTCGGCGGTCCAAGGCAGGGAAGTAGCACGCTGCTGTGTACTGAATGTTCCCATGCGTCGACCTCCGACTACTGAACATTCCCCCACGTCGGAATCACTAAACATCCCGGCGATTGGATACATCCTCATCCTCTGAGTCACCTTCCATGCCACTCCCAAGGATAGTCGCCACGGCCAGGCACCCTGCAAGAAGGAAGGAAGGAGCCAGCAGTGAACGGGAAGGGCCTCCCTCGGGACCTTTTTATAGGCCGGAGAGGGAACCCCAACTCCAATTAAATCTCCCCCGCCCAAGAAGCCCTAAGGGGCAGACACTCCGATATTTTCAAAGGCCCCCCTTGATAAGATGTGCGAGATGACAGGATGTGCCCAACGTGAATAGACAAAAGAAGGACAGCACTGCACTAGCTGCCTGATTGGACTCTCTAGAAGACATCGCGCAGAAGGGCTCTCTCTTCCTTACCCACCGCCACGGAGATGACTACAGACTCGATTTAAGGGTTGCTACTTATAGGGGATTGAAGTCCCCAGAAGTAAAGATTCTCACCGCCTCATGCATATCCAGGGAAACCAAAGCGATGGATCCCGAAAGTCACACCTTCTCAGAGTTACCCGAAGGGCGTCGATTCGTATCCCCAGAGGATCTCGGAACCATTCGTAAGGTGGGAAGATACACACAAGAGATTTTTGTCAAGATTTCGCTAAGGAAAGGAAGACTTTCTATTCCGAAGATAGAGCGTTATACAATGAAGACCGGCCCTAGGCAGAAATAGTGGAAAGTGAAAAGGAAAAACAAGCAAGTACGGGCGCCCCTCTAAGGATCCACCCCAAATACATCGACACGTGCCCCGGACTCACTGGGCTCACGTGCGTCAACGGCACTGGTAGGAGGAGAGTCCCCGTCCAGCTCCACTACCTGGCCCTCTGCCACTGAGGTATCCGCAGGAGCGTGTTCTCCCTTGCCCCACACTAGCACCGGCACCCCAGCTTCAGCTCCAGTAGCCTCCTCCTCATCCGCGTCGGCCTCTGGATCGTAGGGTGGCGAGGGGGGAGGAAGGACCGGGGCCTCACAACCCAAGCTTGCCACAGTGGCCTTCACGGCAGCACTCCAACCATCCCGGAAGCCTCGGTTGTGAGCTGGCCCGTAGAACTCCAGGGCCACCTCTGTCAGCTCCTCCCGGTAGGCCATAGAAGAGTGGAAGCTTTCCACCACCTCCTCGCCCGCAGTCGATAGCGAGGAGCGGAGCCTAGCCAGCTCGGCCTCAATCTCCCGAGCACGAGTCTCTGCAGCTTGGGCCTGCTCTCCCAGCTTAGCCGCTCATTCCTTGGCAGTGCCTGCTCGCCCCTCGGCTGTGTCTGCCTGCTCGCGGAAGGCATCTTGGTCACGCTCCAGGAAGAACTGCTCGCGGAGCTCGTTCTGAGCCAACTCTGACTCCTCCAGGCCTTTCTCCAACTCCGTCTGAGAAGCCCGACTGGACTCCAACTTTCGAGCGAGATCCCGAGAATGGTGCCTCCATAGCCCGAAGGCACTCACAACCAGGCAGACACTCTTAGCAACTGTCGCTATCAATTCATCCTCGACTTCAGGGCCAGACTCACCCAGAGGCTTTGTGGACGCACTTTTCGGGACTCTTCGTTCTTTTCATTTGTTTATTCATCTTTTCGTTCGTTTGTTTGGTTTGTTGGTGCGAGGGTGTACCAGTCACCGAGGTGACGATTTATGCGGGCTTAAAGAAGCCCATGGTGCACTCGTTCTAACTAATCAGATAATTGTGTGTATTGTGTCAGGACTGAGGACCCACCGTACCATAAAGGCTATGACGTTGATTACATCCCCTCGGAGAGGAAAAAACCCTTGATTAATCACCGAAAAAGGTGACCCTACGGCCTAAGATTCATACTAATGAAAGTGAGAGTGAAATCTCAGATTGTGTTTAAACGAACCCCGCTTTGGGGCTTAAACGTTAATAAACCCATGTGTGTCGGTCACTAACAGACCATTTGTTATTCGGACGGCAGTCCGTATTTGTAACGACCCAGAGCTCAGGGTACCGACAACCCGATACAAGTATCGAATCACTACCACCAAGAACTGGGGACGCCACCCAAGAGACTGATGAGGCCCCTGAAGGGTTGGAGGAGTTTGTCGAGGGAATGTATAACGAATTGAAAATACACGAAGTGCAGATTGAATTAAAATAGTTATTATAAACTGAAATACAGAAGCAGTTGAAATGATTATATATATCAGAGTGATAGTCAAATATACACTAGTCCAGAACTGCCAAAAGGACAAGTCCATAATAAATAAAGCCTAAATGTACAACTACACGGGGCATACTCCGGTCAAAAGTATAAAAGACTCCACTGACTCGAGCTGGCAGCTAGACACGGTCAGGAAAGGCGCGCGGAGCTGCGGTCGACGGCTGAGGCGGCTCACCTGAAAAGTAAAAGGGTGAGTCACAGCCAGACTCAATAGGGGTCACGCGGATCCCTACCTTGCAACTAACAAGTGGGCATGCGAATATAAAGCAATTAGAGCATGCATTTATGCAATTAAACAGGCATGGGCATAATTTAAATCACATGGACTACAAAGCTGTAAAGTCTAGCTGAGCAGTTTAAGCAACTATCTATATGCCGAAATAACACAATTTAATAACAATAAAGGCTAAATCTACCAGTAGAATGAACTTCAACTTATCTAGGTGAAATGAGAGACAGAGACCACACTAGAAGGTAGAAACCAGAAGCGTCCACTGACGGCTTACACTGTGTCTCAGGCAAATCATACGTCAGAGAGACGCAACGTGCGAGAGGCGTAATCAGTACCCGATCAAGAACCAATCAGAGTGACACTCGTCAGCGTCAGTCCAATCCTCTAACCCTGTGTGCACACACCAACTCCTGCCTAGGGTCGGGTCTCTAGCTAGTCCCCCCCACCCGTAGGATGCTACGGTAACCGCAGGGGCCCACGGTAACTAGCTTACAAACTGTTAATCGGGAAATACCCCTCCACCTCTCCCAGGTGGGCCGACACTAAGGTCGTTGGGCTACGACTAGTAGCTCCATCACGAGGAAAGTGAAAGTAATTCTACTGGGACTAAAAGATGCAATTGTATTCATAAAATAACTTAAACTAGGTGAAAAATGCATTAGAATAGCCATTTATTACCTTTGGGATAGCAGAGAGTATAACGGATCAGGGATGGTCCGCTATGGAGCATAACGGATCAGTCCTGGACCATCAAGGGCATAACGGATCTCATGGAGTGCGTTATACAATACATGGCGCGCCTCCACTAGACCGTCAATTCCACTTGCATAATCCCAAACTCAAAGGCTATGGCGGATCACTGGGGGTGCGTTATGCAATGCATGGCGCACCTCCACTGGTCCGCTATATTCACCCGAACATGTGTTTTATATAAATTAATTTCTCAGAAACTATAGCGGTCGAGTAAGGGTGCGTTAAAGTCACCCGAACGTGAAAAATCCATAGGAAACTCAGACCATAACGGTCGCTCGAGGGTGCGTTATGCCAACGACCTCTCTACAGGAATCATGGGCATAACGGACCTCAGGCGGCCAGCCATGCTACCATAACGCACCTTCATTGGTGCGTTAAGCTCATGGCGGTCACTGGCATGACCGCCATGTGAGCTGGGCGACGAGCGGGTTCTATTTGAAATCGCGCCGTCCCCCGGTGTGGACGTGCAAAATCGCACGCCCATATGTCCCCGCCAGTCCAACAGCAACAATAAATCTTCGACCGAAGAGACCCTGGAGGACACGTCTCGTTCGGACCCTCCGAACAGACACCATGCCAATGTGAAGCCATCTCCGGAATCACAACGACGAAGAGAAGTCAATCCTTGGAGGACACGTCCCGTCCAAGCCCTCCGAAGAGACACCATGCCAACGTGGAGCCATCCCCGGAATCACAATGGCAGCGTCGACCTATCAGAAGACAGCCTCTGCGTCGACGCAGGAAGGCCCAGCGTCGACCCTCCACAGCCTCTGCGTCGACGCAGGAAGGCCCAGCGTCACAGCCTCATTAAGGGCCTGACTCCTGCTCGCTTCCCCCGTGTAACTCCAGAGTACATTAGATGGTGGAATGTGCGGACGGGCTTTTACAAAAATTTTTGCCAGGAGTGTTGGGCCATTGCGGAAAGGAAGTTTTGGACTCCTAGCCGGTGCCAGATCTTGATATCGACCCTTCTTATTTAAAGAAGTTGAAATCTTTGACTAACACTGAAGTGATGGCCTATCTGGAAGCCCGGAAGGCTGCGAACCGTCGCTCGCCCAGGGCTAAGCCGAAGCTGCTAGAAATCAGTAAAGACGGCTTCATGAAGATGCTTCAAGGGCTATGCTGTGTAAGTAGCAAGCGGGTAGTCCTTCAGTAGCTTCCTTTGTCGGTAGAGGAGCCCGTCCCTTCTGTAGCTGAATGGCGTCCTGAGAGTGATAGGCTCTATCCTTATAGGACTTTCATTAGAAGAGAAGACTAGCGGGCCACACTTTACAGTGACACCCCTTGGTTGTTTGCATTGCTCCACTCCCACAAGATTTCAGTTGGTGGCCTAAGTGAAGTCGTACTGGGCCAACCTCTTCTTCTTTCTTTCAAGTATGCTGATGGATTGGAACTAGACCATCTTGGCTTGTACTACCATCTATCTTCTCGTAGCCATTCGGACTTGGTGTCGCTGACTAAACAAAGTAAGGTGATAGGAGATGTATGTTGGTTAATTCGTGAGGCAGCTTTGAGAGACAAAGTGCCCTTACTGTTTTATTGGCCACTCTCCCCTTTGTACATGGGGCCGACAGGTATGTTTTATTCTTTGTCTTCAGCCTCTAGTCTACTTTTCCTTTTGTTGTAGTACATGTCATTCTCGCCTTTGCACGTGTGCAGTCCGGCTCACTTCGGAGGAGACCAGGCATTTTAGGGAGTTGATTATAAAGGCTTGGAAGCCAACATATTTTGAAATTCCAGAGGCGGCTCCGACTACAACACCTTTACCTCCCGGTGATTCACGAAAGTGAACCAGATCTCAAGTAAAAGAGGTAGTAGCTAAAGTGAAGGAAGTGACTACTAAAGCCAAATGGGCCCGGTGAAAGAAGACTGTAGACTCGGAGTCGGTGGTTGTTCCGCCGCCCGTGGTATCATTTGAGGAGTTTGAGGCTTCCCACGTACAGACGCATGCGACCGAAGGTACATTCTCCCTTTTATTCACATTGTTTCTGCTCTGGCAGCACATGCCAATAATTTTGTTTGACAGTTGCTGCCACTCCTTCTGTAGCGGCTACGCAAGAGGTCGCTACCCCTGCGGTAGCTGGAGAGAGAGAAGAGGGAGTGCCCATAGATCCCATTGAGGGGGATTTGCCTTCTCCCACGCCCAATCACGAAATAGAAGGTAATTTGTGGTTTGTCCCCTAGGGCTCCCGCAATTTATTATGCCTTCAGCGTACATGAGTATTCTTCATTTCAGCTTCAGTTGAGGTCTGACCGCCTTCGCCTCCCATTGTCGAGGCTGCCGAGGGAGCTCCTATTGAGCAGGAGATCATTCCATGGAGTGAGCCTACTCCCAAAGTTCATTCACCTGTCATTCCTGCTATGGAACCGACCGATCAGGTCTCTGTTAAGGGAGATGTCCCTCCCAAGGATCATCTAGCCGAAGAGCCATCTGCCTTGATGGGAAAGAGTCTGGCACCAGAACAAAGCTCGCCTTCTGCAGAACAAGTGGACTATAGTGACGGCTCTAGTGACGAGGAGTTTCTCCCAGTGGAAACTAAGACTGAGGATGTCGGGGCGTCTTCCGCATATGAAAGTGATTACACCACTTTTAGCCCAAATTATTTCCTATATAAACACCCTAAACCCCCCTCTCTCCTCATTCTCTTATTCTCTCCCTCTCTCCTCTTGTTTATCTCCTTCTCTCCCTCCCTTCTCCTGACTGTCGATGGAGGATGGCATGGGCGAGGTTGTGAGGCACGTGGGGTGATGAGCGGCTAGGATGGGGCAAGGAATGATGTGGTGGCATGGTGGAGCTCGTTTGCGAGTTCATGAAGTCGACGTCGGTTCAAAGGCCATTTTTACGTGGAATTGGCATCCTCGGCATGAGATCTCATCGTGAGAGGTAGGGGGATTGATCATTGGCCCTTCCTTTCTATTTTTCCATATTTTTTAGGCTAAGGTGAGGTCGAGGGTGATTTTATTTCACGTCGGGGTTAAAATGTAAGATTTTGGGGTGAGCGATGGATTCGTCGATTTGACTGCACTTTTGTGGTTAGATTGAGCCTTATCAATAGTTTAGAGGTAGGGGAATGGTTCCCTTATGTTTTTCCAATCACCTGGGGTGATCGGGGCATCGAATAAGGCCCCTCGGATGGGGTTTCATCAGTGTGTAGCTAGAATCGATCGACCAACCCAGTGGGCTCGGTCGACCAGTTGGGCATTCGCCATAGTGGGCAGACTGCCTAGGTTTGGTCGACTGATCCCATGGGTTCGGTCGACCAACCAGGGCTGCCTACAGCCTGGCTATTGGCCAGGTCGACCAACCCAGTGAGCTTGGTCGACAGACACCTGTGTACGTTGGTCGACCAGCCCAATGGGTTGGTCAACTGAAATATAGATTCTTCACCCATTTTGGCTTCTAGTCAACTCGGTCAAGGCCCTTTGGTTGACCTTTGGCACCGTGGATGTATCAGATACCTCGTGGGGACCAAGTTCATATTTTTGGGTGTTGAGAGAAATCATGATATCTCGATTAGCATGCTCATGTAGTTTAGAGAGTCTGGGTGACCCCGTGGGTTCTGGGTTTTCTCATTATGCTAGATCGAGTCATCATGTACCGGTGTAGGTGTTGAGGGCTATGCCCGCATGATATTAGCTTCTTTTGAATGTTGTTTTCCATGTGGGCCCTGAGTGTGACCAATAACTGTGAGTCCCGTAACCCAACTAGAGGCTAGAGGTTTCATAACCTCCCTTGGAAAGGGGATGAACTCAGCGGTTGTGAGCCACCTTAAGGATTCTTTTGACTGTGGTTTCTAACTCTTGGACTAGGGTAATTTGATGACATCGAGCCGTATTGTGCAATGGGCTTGGGATGAGTCGCATGACTCTTTTGCCGTTGGATTAGCAAGCCTAGCTAGTTATCCTGAGTCTGGTGACACTGAGACACCTTGTGTTCTGTGACACTTATGACGGGTGCGTGCATAGCTCGTAGGTACTTCGGTGTTTCTTCTACCAAGAGTTTTACCTAGAGTGACCCTCCCATTAGACGTAGTTGACCTGCACATGTAGTTGTTGACCTACTTGGGAGTGGTGGAGGCTAGACACGAGTAGATGATTTTGTAGCTGGTCACTGTAGGTCCCCATACCTTTGCAGTTTGAGTTCAGTTGGGGACAAAATCGGCTAGATGACCCAACCTAGAGTAGTTGGCTTGTGTGTGATCACATAGTTGGGGGCCATGAATGGGTGTTGATGAGCACGGCCCCGACTATTCCTTGTTCATGTTGAAACCCTGATTTTGATGATGTCGCACTATGAAACATGTTGAGGAAAAACTACATAAATAAAGATTTCTTGAGTTATTATTTTAGTTCATAAGTATGAACGCCATACAGGTTGATGCATCTTAATCACTCATGAGCTCAAAGCGCGAGGCCCAAGCTTCCTGGCCGGCCGAGAGGCGTGGAGATTAAAGTTCCCACTTTTTCTCTGCAGCAGAAGTATAACGGATAAGTTCAGGCGCGTTAAGGTCTTATAACGCATCATCTCCAGTCCGTTAAGTTCTCCTGAGTTGTAGATTTCAAGCTCTAATTTTCTCTCTCCTACGGGCGGGTGCATCATCCTCCTATTCTAAGGTATTCCCCAAGTCTTTGACTTGTTGTGATGTGACACCACTAGGGAGAAATGCAACAATTAGACAAGGACCCTCGGACCTACTACGCAAACATAATCAACAATAGAACGAGATCCTCGAAAGTGGCCGAACCACCATTGCACACACATGAAACCCGGGTGACTCGATGATGCCGAGTGGAGGTGGTGGGTCAAGTCCCTTACTGGTAGAGTGCCAGCAAGGCTAGGGTGGCCCTCCCAAGGGTACAAAGCCCACAAGTCAAGGGCTGGCCGAGTGCCGATTAGGGCACTAGGTCCCTCTCTCACACACCCACGGTGACCGCTCGGAAGGTGGACCACTCCAGGGTCAGGCGCTCTCTCTCTCTCTCTCTCTCTCGCTTAACAGAATAATATCGCGGATATGAAATGAACAAGCATGGAAATGAGAGCGAGGGTTTCGAGCTTACCTGGTCGGTTTGAAGAAACCGACCCCATTCGGAGACTAGGGGCAAGCGGGGAAGTGTGGGTTCCCCACACACTGTGCCGAAGTCACTTCCCTTGTTTCAAATTACATGCACTACTCCCCGCACAGGGGGGTTGGACTAGGGGAGGGAAACTTGAGATTACAATAAAATACTACCTCCACAGAGGGAGGGGTGCTAAGCCGTCCAGGCGGGGAGGGGAGGTTAGTTAAGCTCGCGCCGGGAGGGCACTGTCCAGCTCTGTCCAGGCCTGGAACTGCCCAACAGTGGGTCACTGTTGGTGCTGCCACAGACTGTAACAAACTTGGATGTCGCCGAAACTAGTGCCAATCTTTCACTGACAGGTCCAGGAAGGCTCCAAAATTTTTAGGGATGTGTCCAATGTCGTCACTGGTCGTGGCTGACTCTGGAACTGGGCTGCTCTACTCAGACTAGGACTGCTCAGAAGTTGTAGTAGGAAGTCGACGCCGTCACGAGCACTCCCGAGGTCGAAATGGTACAAGACCACAACGGACGTGTACGTGGCTGGGTACTCTTCAATCTCCAACCAGGAAGGACGCCAGGGGAGGTCGGGAGTGGATGTTAGAGGATGAAGAGTGGAGTGGTATCTGTGTTAGTTCTGAGTGAACTAACCTGCACACTTGGGGGAGAAAATTTAGAACGGCCAGCTCTGGATTCCAAACGAGGCTCCACCAGCTGGGTTGGACATGGGACTGGTAGGGGAACATCCCAGCCAAACGGTGAACCAAGTGGAGTTGTGGTGTGGATGTAGCAGCTTCTGCACCAAGGCTCTGGTCTACCCTTGGATACCGGATGTGCGATCTGACGAGAATGGACCTCCAGGACAGCCCCGAACTTGGATGAAGGCGGGATCACCTTGTCGTAGAAGCTAACTAGGAGAGCTTTTCGTCAATGTATGGCACACCTCCAGAAGTCACCGAATGACCCCGGGGCAAGCTTTGCAAGTTGGGCTTCTACTGTAGTATGTGATCTGGTTCAAGGCAGAGTGGTAGAATGTGAGAGTAAGAGTGAGGGAAAGGGGTGGATGACCCTAGGTTGGAGAGGGGGTGTGTGGTCCGACCAGAGGAGGGTGTAGAGGTTGGGAGGGGTGTGTGGGGGTGCTGGGAAAATGAACAGTGAAGAATTGATGAGGAAAGAAGCCAGGTCACCGCTGGAAGAAAAGCAATCAGGTCGATGTAGCAGTGGTTTTATGCTTATCAGGTCGATGCAGAATGGGCCTTATGCCTAGTAAGGTCGATGCATTTGAAATGACTCATGTTCATTAGGTCGGAGCGATAGCTAGTGGACTCGATGCATCATTGGTTTTCATGGTAGTCATGTCGATGCATACATGAAGATACACTCATGACTTGTAGACTATCAGATCGATTCATTTTCATGCATCTATTTCTAACATGTCGATGCACATGTTGTTAGATGCTCTCAAGTCGATGTAGTAATGGTTAAAGGCTAACAAGTCCAAGCAAAGAGATCTGTGTGAAGAAGAGCCAACCCATACACTATAGCAAGTCAACACAGTCAAAGGCTAATGGTCAAAGTCAGCATCTATGTCAGTCAAGCCTATAAATGAAGCATTCTGTTCAATAGGATTTATCTTAAAGGCCTTGATGCATTAAGGTTGATGCACCGACGCACCTAGACATTTAGTGCTATATCTTTGAGAAGGTCGATGTAGCTGGAGTGTTTATGCCTATCAGGTCGATGCACGTATACATAGTTACAACTATCAGGTCGATGCACAAGAAACAGTCTCTACATGTATGGTCGATGCGACAGTCGATCATGAAGAAGACAGTTCGATGCACCTCAATACTTCAAAGCCAACAGGTCAATGCATCAAGGACCCTCAGAGTTATCAGGTCGATGCTCATAACTACTTTAAGGATAACTGGTCGGTGCGCTCAAGAACCATGTCAAGATAGAACAACAAACTTAGCGCAACTACTGCATGCTAAAGGTCAACGCAACAGAAGAAATTGAAGGTCCCCATTGAAGAATTAGCCTACAGCCACATGCAAGTATACTCTAATCAAGTAAGGTGAAGCTAAATGCTTTCTTACAAGGTGGATTAGAAATGTTTAGTGGTCCATGCCCAAATGAGCCCAAATTCATAGAAGAAAAGAAATTGTTTGATGTATTGCTTTTCTGAGCAGAGTCTGATTGCATCAACCTCAAAGTCAATTAGGCTGTTACCAAGAGCAACTTAAGAACTCCAGAAACCAAATTCAAGAGCATGCTAAAGCAATCAATTCAAGCTCAAATGGGACTCAATCTAGCAAATAGTATTACATAAGAAGATGGAGCAGCTGGAATCTTTACGAAGATTGGATATCATAATGAAGCAAATGATGTGAATTATCTTTCTGCACTTAAGATGACATCAAACCATTGAACACAGGGTAGACAACATCAACTCTCAGGTGACAGCAGTGACACTTAGTAGGCAATCACTTGAGGTAGATTTAAAGCACTAACACATGATCCAAGGGAGCATATGATGGGCACTTGATTTGAGGCAAATAGCCTAGCAGAAAAGATCTGCCACGTGGAAAGCCTCTCACCTCTACTTGACACGTGGACTCTTGGATCAAAACACCTTCTAGAATTCCTTTGGCGGGAGTGTTCCCTCCACATGTTCTCGATGGAATCTTGTGGGGACCACAAGAATCGTGCCAATGGAAAAAGGGTGGAATCAACTTATCCAAAGCATCTCCGACGCCACTGTTTATATATAAGGGAACTTTTCCTTGGAGAAGATATACAGAGCCACAGTAGTGATAGCGCGACCTTTAGAAGAAAAAGAAAGAGAGAGTAAGCAGAGAAAAAGAAAGGAGAAAAAGTGATGGGATCGTCACAGGATGGACAAGCAGCAACGGATGAACGTCAAGGCAGCACCGACAACTACAAGTTGGAATGGTTACCCTTGATTTCTTTTGTTTGAACCTTGATGAATTAAATGATTTCTAACCAAGTTGATGTGATCACTCAAGGTAATGGACCTAGTTTCAATGGCTTTTCTCCGGTGCCAACTAGGTTACTTCTCACCACATGTAGGCCAACTAAACCCAGGGACTTCAAAAGGTACAACATGCCCAAGCATCCGTGAGGGAATCCACGGGTGCAGGGACTTATGGAGGCCTTGGTTTAGGAATTCTCGGTCCAAAGAGACGGAGTGCTCAATGGAGAGTCCTTCCTTAACCAAGAGGGGTATGGCTCCTAAAAAGTGTAGGGAGAGGAGGTCTCCCAAACCAATGCAAAATGCCAATGTAAATGCTAATGCAAAGAAAAGAAAACAAATCACAGCATTATATGACTGACATGAATGATCATGTAGTGAAATGGTTAGCATAACACAGAACAAAGTAAACACCTATTTCTGTGAACAGCGACAGGATGGATGCAAGACAGACGCACCAATTAATATGAACCGCGATATGCTTTAGCAGTGAATGCAATAGAGAAAGTGAACGGGTGATACACAACAAATGCACCAAATGCACCGAGGAAGCACAAGATATATAAATATGATATGTAAATAATGACAAAGAGACAGAATATGATATACACTATGCAACAGATACAAGATACGACATGCTATGCTATATGTAAATGGAATATGAATGGGATGGAATATGATGTGCACAGGATAATAGAATGATGCTAATGGTATGTGACAGATAATGGTATGCACAGGGTAAAAGAAATGAAAATAAAAGGAGAACAAATGGGTACACAAGAGAACAATGGGAAAGGGGGATTACTGTGAACAACAGTATGATGATGCTTTAACAGGGATAAAAGAAATGCACATTTAATATGTCATGAAGGGCACAGTATAATAGAACAAAGTGATGATGCCTTACTGGTAAAATGTAAAGTTGATGCATATTGAAGGGCACAGAAACGTGAATACACAGGAATGCAACTAGAGAGACAACTTAGAAAAATGATCGTTCAACACTACGGACCCCCCCTTTTTTTTAGAAAATAGTCACTCGCAAATAGCAAACAATTCCTTATAGGAATGAGCGTCTGAGACACTGGGCACCCATTGAATGGGCGTCCACTATTATGGACGCAAATTATTTTTTTTAAAGAGGATGACAGAAGTGGAATTTTAATAAAATCGACTAAACTAGTCAATCATTGTGGGATGTGCACGTGGTGCACAAAAGGATGAAATTGAAGGGAAAGGGCACTACGTGGAGCACTAAAAGGAAATGCATTGTGGGTGCAAAAGGGAGATGGTACACATGGGTGCCCAGTGGAGAGAGGCAATCAAAAGAAAGATAAAAGAAAGTCTCACTATGATCACCAATTTGTAAATCTAATTAAAATCTACAAAAAATAAATAAAGAAAACATAATGTAGGATGCTAAATGGAGGGTGATCGCCAGAGGACTCACGGGGCCTCAAATGGAATAAACAATGAATAAAAGAGGGATCGTGATATACCTAAAAGAGCGTGGGGAGATGTGAGCCGACTTCCTTCTCTTCCTATCGGCCGGCTGATGGAGAGAGTCTTCTTATACTTGATTATCCTTGCAAAAATCAAACAACAACTAACAAAAATAGGAATTAGAGATCAAGTCTGTAGTATTGAATCCAAATAAATATGAACATGAGCATTATGGAGTAGAACACACATGTTGGGTGTTGGCCTTTAAACCCCTATACAAAGGGAGGGATAAAATGATGAATGATCCGGATCCGATATGTTTACACCCCTAGCCACGTCATTGTGGGTGTCCTCTATCGAGATAGAGGACATCCAAACAACCTGGGTGGATACTGTGGAAAGACTCTTTGGCCGCGTTTGACAACAATTGAGCTTCTCCACTTTTTTAAAAAATCTAACTACCGTACGAAATGCACATAGAGGAGTGATTCGTAGTCATTTTAAAATCCCCACAATCCAAGTACAGGCTGCTTCTAAAGATTTTTCAAACTCGGTATTTTTGTGTCTTACTCTCTTTCCTCTTCAAAATCTTTTAGACACGGAAGTCAAGAATTTTTATGTTCATTTGACATAGCTTAAAAATTGTCGGACGCTTTTACCTGGAAAGCGACGCCCAACTGGAGTACCAAACGGTGCCTTAAGACTCAAATTACCAGTTGGCTCTCTACAATAAAACAGGAGTTAATTTTTACATATGTCATATCATCTATACGGAGGATACGGTGAGAAAACATAAACTATTATCTTTGGATGTGAAAACTAGACATTAGATTCTCAGACTTCTACCTATCTTTTATATTTGATGCTATTCCATAATGTTTTCACTTTGCCTTATCAAACTATAGAACACTATCTAACATTTAGACGAGGCTAAAAACCTAAGACTTTATTAGTTGTGGTTAGAGAGTGACAATGACCTTATACCTCAGTGTAGAGGCTCACGGATCCAACCGGAACAGAGTTGGGCCTCGAGTGTCCACTCAGGCCCATTAATACCACCCTTTTCATCTTCTCTTCTTTTTCTTCTCCTTCTCCGCTGTACAGCGAGCTCATCAACCATGAGCGTAGATCTCCTTGATCTTTCTTCTCGCTGTCCATCGCCTTGCTTCCCAGGTCGACGTCGCCATCGTTGTTGATGGTTTTATTCTATTCTCTGTCGATGGCTGGTTGTGCTGATCTTCGAGTACAACGGGAGCGCCGTGGTGGCGATGATCGGGATCAAGAACTGCTTCGGCATCGCCAGCGATGGGCGGCTCAGGGTGAACCTCCGGACCGTCGTGACCGACTTCCAGAGGATCCACAGGATCCACGACAGGCTTCTACATCGGCCTCTCAGCCTCGCCACCGACGTGCAGACCCTGAAATGTTTCGAACCGACCTGGATCGTGTGGGTTCGTTCTCCGGACTTGTTCGTGTGCTTTCCCTGTTCTCACATTGTTTTTCTTCTTCTTCGATTCTATCGTTTAGGTACCAGCGGCTGGTGTTCCGGCATAAGCAGTATCAGCCGAGGAGAGGGATAAGAAGTTACCTAGTTGTGCCATGAGAATAGATGGGAAAATGAGATATGTTTACAGGAAAAATGGATTATGATAAAATTTGGAGAAAGTTGACCTCTGTCGCCATCGAGCCCATCACCGCCGCCGTTGGGTGGGTCGCCAACGCCGGATGGGGATATCTCCTTCGACACCTCTCTCTCTCTCTCTCTCTCCCCCCGACACCCCCACCCTGTCGAGTGAGGGTTGCCAGCATCGGAGGGGGAGGGCATCCCTCTCTCTCCCACCCACACCCCACGGCAAAGGCGCCTCGTGCGCGCTCTCTCTCTCTAACCTCGCACCCAATTGATGGTGTCGGAGGGGATCAATGGGGCAGGGTCTTGGTAGGGAGTTAGTCCCGGGTTAACCCAATGTTAACTCAGGATTAACTGTTTTACCAATTTGATAGGTCAATCACGTGGATTAGGATTAAATTAGTATTAAACTTGTATTAATCATGGATTTAGACTTGATTTTGGTATGGAGTTAGGTTAAAGGTGGATTAAGTCAACCATATCAAGCATTTATCAGTTTATTAAAAACACCATGAACAGATTACTAAAATATAATGTTTCACATGTTAGTTCCAAAGTCTCCTGCACAGCACGCATGAGGCAACATCAGAATTATATTCGTGAAGGACCATGGAATTTCAACCTGTAAAGCAAGATATCATCATGTTAGCTTATTTATCATCAAGATGCCATTCACCATAAAACACACAATACATTGGAGTCATCAAAATCATTATCAAAGATAAGGAGGGGGCGCATAGAACCCAACACGGTGTCCCATGCATGCATAGTCTGGTGATGTGCGCAACGTCCTCTAGCGTAAGGACCATGTGGCCCCATGGGAAGAGGAACATCTGGCTCACCAGATCCTAGAGATTATGTAGAGCATAGAGGAGTGGCGTATCCAGTCGGGTGACCTCTACGATCAGGAACTCGGCAAAGCCCATCACCGTGAGCCTCTCCCGCTGAAAGTCTGACAGTGCAAGGTACACTACTCGGACCTACAACCAGGAGATCCGAGTTCTACGCTTTCCCTACATACATTTAGAACAATTATAATAGAATCATGCATTTCATTAAATAAATAAATGAAGGGCAAAAGAAAGGAAAATGTAGTTCAATAAAATGAATGGTCACCTACGGGCCATCTACCCCTTCAACGGTTGGGTTCCAACTGTCCCAATAAACCACTCTCAGAGGTCCATGGCCACCCATGGACCATTCTACACTGTGGAAGGTCAGGTGCCGACCATGTGTTCTTCCCATGTTCAACCCATTAACGGCCTCTTCCTAGCCGTTTAATGATCCCACGGTCGCTAACTAACCATGTAACTCCCCTTTTAAGCCCCTGATCGTTTAAGCTTGCACGGTCTTTCCTTCAACTGTATAACTACCCACAGTCTCTTGAGCACCATCCTGTTCACAAAACTTTAAATTATGAACGGACCCAATCGGGTCATCCTAAATATCCACGGTCTTCCCCAAGCTGTGCTACCTTACCAATAGCCTGTCGGTTCAACTACACCAAAATGGCCACCCATGGACCGTGCTAGTCATGAACGGTTCGAAGTGAACCATGTAGTTTTTTACACAGTTACTGTTGAACCATTTTGTGACCATCGTGCCCAACGACGTCCATCCCCTCCCCGCCGGCGGTGAGGACCCATAGGAGCTCCCAAATGGCCCTAAAGGGGTCGTAAGCCCCTCGTCTACCCTTTTAGGCCACATGCATGCATTAAAAGATGGAAAAAGGGTTGGTTTCTAGGTGCCTACCTCAGAGGACCTCGGGGGCTTCTCCACCACCGCCGTGGGTTCTGTTGATGGCGCTCCGACATCTTCTTCACCAACAACGATCGCCCTGGCCTCCTCCCCAGCCATGGGTGGCGGAGGCGCTCCTTCCTTTGCCGCGGGCAGTGGCACTACTGCCTCCTCCGTGGTGGCTACCGAAGGCGGCATTTGGTCTCCCTCTCCGACCATCCGTCGACGTATAGCTTGGTGTTTGAATCGCATAAGAGGGGGACGAGGGGAATGAGAATGGGAGTGAGGGAGAGAATGAGAATAGGGATGAAGAGTAGGATGGGGAGAACATGGGTTGGTGCCTTCTTCCCTCCTCCTCCGTCAGTTACGGTGGAGAGGGAGTAGGAGACGGAAGGGTTTCTTTTTTTGAAATCGCCAGTAAGTACACGTCCTATCGAAGGGCCGTGCACCTATTGGACGGTCCAATATCTGGCCGTTTACACTCCAATGGTTCACTTCCTTTAAACGGCCAGAGGGTGGCCGCTCAATTCATTGAACGGTCCACGACAACGGTGACGGGGCCTGATCCCGAGTCGGAGCAGAGATTCTGCCCCTCTTCCTCGAGCGACGCTGGTCGTCCAGTGCCGCTATCTCCTCCACCGTTAATGAAGCCCGACTGCCACCAGCCATGGTGGACCCTTCTGTCGCAGCACTAGCGGTTCCTTCGGAGGCGTCCCCCCCAGCACTAGAGTCATCGCTGGCTGCAGAAGCTGCCGCCGAGCTCACCAAGGGAACCCTCGCAGGAATGGGATACTGCAATCTCCCTGGGGTGAACGCGACCTCAGCTTGGGGAGCGACGACAGACACTTGATCGACTCCTGGCTCGACGTGGTCCACAGGACCTGGGGAGCACCGTGGCAGTCGCACCACCTCGTAGCTCCACACTGGCACTTCCGACGCCCCTGAAATCAGATTAAGCAAAGTTAAGACACTTCGACACTAATATAGCCTTAGGAATGATTCAAGATCGGTACCATGCAACAGAGAGGGACTCAACCCCAGCTCCCGGAGCAACCCCGGGTTCATCTCTAAGTCAGCGTTGGCAAGGGGAAACCGAAGGATAGCATCTATCTTCCTACGATCTTCGGCATTGGCTGGGGGATTCCTATCGGCCCAGACAGGATGGAAGCCCCTATGCCTCCAGATGCCGGAGGAACCACAGTCACTAGATTTGGTGATATATACATACCGTTGCGACCAACCCTTGAGGTTAGCGGCGAAAGTGGATACCTGGATGATATTGCGGCCAGCTCGTGCCTTGAAGTACGCATAGGCTGTGTCAGCCGGACACTTCTGAAAGTAATAGAAGTGGCAGAGGAGATGGACGTTGGGTTCCATCGACGCTCACTGGCACGCATAAACAAACCCACAGAGGATATGGTAGGAATTGAGGGATAGCTCCCCTTGATGCTGGCCATAGTAATGGAGGATAGAAGCAATGAAAGGATGGACGGGAAGATGGAATCCTGCCTGAAAAGATGCTATCGGGACCATGACACCCCCCAAAGGTAGACTTAGTCGATCATCATCAATAGTCGGGAAGATAATGTCAAACTCGGGCGGAATCTGAAAAGCTTCCCGTAACCCGCAAATCACCCTGTACGCGATTAGCGATGGGGAGCGAGGACGACTAGCGCTGGCGCCCGAGGTGCTCGGGGCACTGTCACGATCGGGGTCCACTTCTTCGACAGAAAATGTGAGACTAACACGAAGGGTTCTCCTACGAGGAGGCATGACTACGGGAGCTTAAAGACGTAAAGGGGGGAAGAAAACCCTCACCAGGCGGAGGAAGGATAAGAAGCCTACGGCAAGCACGGCAATCGACAGGGCGTAAAGGGAGTCTTCGGGGGAATCCCACGATGACTCTTATAACTGCCCACGACAGGCTGGCGCTTCCCAGCCGTAGGGCAAGTGAAAAGGTGCCCGTCACTGTCATGGCACGGTTGCCCACGCTGAGTGTCTGTTCAGAGCCCGCGCTCCCAGACAAAATCGAGCATCCATTATGATGATAGGCATGGCACCTGCCACCACCAGAGGAACCTTGCGCGCCCCGCATACTGCTAGTATTTGCGCTACAGGAGGATCGACTTCAAATATTGTACTCCCATGGACCTCTCTCATGTTCAACTCTCAGTCCCCTGCACGGTGCTCGGCAATTGAGAGGCGGGGGGGAAGTGAGGAGGGTAAATCCTATTTGACCCAGGACCAGCCCAACGATGGTAGGCCCACACCAGGCCTACTTCTATAGCCCGCCCAAGAGGCACCTGGTGGTTACGGCCCATCAGGAGCGACCCAATCCGACAGTGTGCGCTACGCGAGTGAGCCCGCTCGAGTGAAGTCACCGGTCCGCTCATTGTTTACTTGCTAGGTCCGAGGGTCCTTCATCTTGTGACTATCACCCCCAAGGTGGTTTCACATCAGGTGCCTTCCTGGAAGGTCGCCCATTCTTGTGAAAATTATTAAAATTTTGAAAAATAATGATTTGGCAACATTATGAATAGCCGCATATTTATATAGCGCCTGTCTGAATGGACGCTATTTTTGATTTCTCAGTTTTATCAGGTTTTGACCCATACCGCGAGTCTATTTGGCACTCCTATCCCAGTCTGTGGATAGAGTCCCAGTGTTCATGTTGTTTCACGCTTACACCTCAACTCTTGGTGATGATTGGACCCACTGCGGGATATTACTTCCTTCGGACTAGTGCTTTCTTCATTGAGACCTCTGTAAGTCTTCGCTAGCCTTGAATTCTCTCATGGGAGCCGAGCTGGATGTACCCTAAAAACCCTAGAACCTCTGTCTATCATGTCACTCTGAAGAAACATGACGCCCTAGTCATCATAGAGCATTATTTATGGTGTTCTATGATAAGTCTATCTCTGTTTAGAATTGGCAACCAGACAGTGGAGGCCAATTGAAATGAGTGACCGTGTGCGTGGTGTTGTGTCTCCTCTAGATTTGATGTCTAGTTTTGATGCTGGCAACAATGTGATTGACCTTAATTTTGATACTGGCAATACTGTGTTGATTTGAAGTCTCTACTTAAGTCAGAATAAGTTCCTCTTCATTCTCAGGTCGATGCATACTCATGCTGCTGCATTATAAGGTTGATGCATATTCATGCATTCAGATAGTCAGGTCGGTGCATATATGCATATTGGTCTAGAAGGTCAGTGCATATGTAGAAGTGTTTCATTGAAAGGTCAATGCATTTTCCACTACATTGAACAAATGTCAATGAATATATGTAGTCTAGTCTAGATGGTTGATGTGGCTATTAAAGTCATGCGCTATCAGGTCGGTGCACTTTGTACAGAGGTCGATGTTGTTAAGCACTATATGTTACAAGTTGCTTCATCAGGTCGATACATACCATAGGCTGGTCAATGCTAGTGAGCTAGTGATTGCAGCATAAGGTTGGTGCGATAATGGTTATCATTCTTAAGGTCGGTGCATCTTGTGCATCTGCTGTAAAGTCAGGTCGGTACTGTTGACACTCATTTTTAGCCCACAAGTTGTGTCATTTCTTTTATTCATCATTTCTGATGTCCCGAATTACCCATTATTTTGGAGCCTTCCTTGGATGGATTTCCCATTTCATTGTTCCCTAAACCTTTGAGCTTTAAAGATCATGATTTCTTAGATCCCTTGGGCCTATTTTGTTGGATTATGGGGTCCAGCGTCTCCCTTAAGGATTTGCTATCCCACGTGGATTATGAGGTCTACATGGGGCATCGGTGCTTGACAGCCCAGCCTGCCACATGGATTATGTGGTCCAAGTGCGAAGCCCCTCATGCCCGCCCACAACACGTCATAGACGTGCAGCTCTGCGTTGCCATAAGGAAATATGGTTCTGCCTTCGCTACCAGCTCAAGCTTTGAGCACAACGGTTGGGGCTTGATCCTATAAACTGGTATCAGAGTGAGGTCGCGGGTTCAAATCCCCCGGGTGTCGTTGGGGGGGAGATAATTGGATTTTCCAGCATCTCCCTTGTGATTTGCTATTCCATGTGGGGTATGGGACCCACGTGGTGCATCGGCGCTTGACAGCCCAACCCGTCGCATGGATTATGGGGTCCATGTGTGAAGCCCCTCATGTCCGCCCACAGCACGATAGTGTGGGGTTCTGCGCTGCCATAAGGAAATACGGTCTAACCTTTGCTACCAGCTCGAGCTTTTAGCATAATGGTAGGGGCTTGATCCTATAAACTGGTATCAGAGCGAGGTCTCGGGTTCAAATCTCCCGGGTGTCGCTGGGGGGGAGATTGTTGGATTTTTCAACGTCTCCCTTGTGATTTGCTGCTCCACGTGGGGTGTGGGACCTACATGGTGCATCAGTGCTTGACAGTCCAACCCATCGCATGGATTATGGGGTCCATGTGTGAAGCCCCTCAAGTCTGCCCACAATACGATAGTGTGGGGTTCTGCGCTGCCATAAGGCAATACAGTCTAACCTTCGCTACCAGCTCGAGCTTTTAGTGCAATGGTAGGGGCTTGATCCTGTAAAACATGACTTTGTGACCATTAGCACAGACATGAAAGAAGACCTGTATGCTGACCTTGACACTTGCACGGACTGCACGGGCTCACTATGATGAGCAAAACACAATGCACACAGATGCACACAGACTGTTGTTTGACGAGACATGCACACTGTCGAGACATGCACACTGGAGGCAGATGCAGAACATGATCAACTGCACTAAACAGGATGCAGCAAAGCACATGAGCAGAGATTCAATTCCATTATTCAAAGTATCATCACATCGCACAATGGGCACAGCAATCTCCCCTACATAAGTTAAATCATCATCAAAACAATCATGCATACTTATGTGGTGACTCATTATGTTGCTAACATCAAAACATTCATCACACAATCATCAAAACCCAAGGGGCACAACAAGATTATCTCTAAAATTTTTAGTAATAGGCTTGCTACCATTCTGCCTAATATCATTTCTAAGGAGCAATCAGCTTTTGTGAGAGGGAGACATATTGTGGAAAATATTGCCCTCGCTCAAGAACTGGTCCATGAGCTGGGCAGGAAAACCAGAGGAGGAAATGTTATCTTCAAGCTGGATATGGCTAAGGCCTATGACCGTCTTGAGTGGGACTTCCTTTTTGCAGCCTTATCCAAGTTTGGTTTCAGTGATTCTTTCATATCTCTCATCCATTCTATGATTGGTAACTGTTGGTTCTCTGTCCTTCTAAATGGAGACTTAGCAGGATTCTTCAGATCCTCCAGGGGAGTTCGACAAGGTGACCCCATGGCTCCAGCTCTCTTCAATATTGTAGAGGAAGCCCTCAGTAGATCTATCCGTAAAGCCCAGTGTGATGGTAGGGTGGACTGGGTTGCTGGTCCCCGGAGGTGCCCCAATATTTCCCATCTTTTATTTGCTGATGACACCTTGGTATTCAGTAAGGCCACGGCTGCCTCAATTAGAAATCTGATGGCTATACTGAGAGCTTATGAAAGAGCCTCCGGGCAATTAGTTAATGTTGGTAAGAGTGGATTCTTTACTCATCCTAAGGCCAAGGCATCTACAATTAAGAGGATCCAGGACATTAGTAGTTTTACAAACCATTCATTTCCTCACAAGTACTTGGGTTTCCCTCTGGTGAGTGGAAGGTCTAAGAAAGTTCATTTTGCTGGCATTATTTCCTCTATTCAGAAGCGCATTGAAGGCTGGTATGCTACTTATTTGTCTCAGGGGGCCAGAGTTATCTTACTGAAGCACATTCTTACTTCCATCCCTATTTATTCATTGGCATCCTCTCCACTTCATATTGGAGTTCATCAAATCTTAAAGCGTTCATTTGCCAATTTCTTTTGGTGATCTTCCAAGCAAGGCAACAGACGCCATTGGAGATCTTGGAAGGCCATATGCAAACCAATAAACTGTGGTGGTCTCGAAATCATGTCTCTAAGGCAGATGGAATTAGCATTAAGAGTCAAGATGTTGTGGAAGGCATTACATTCCAATTCAATTTGGGCTGACTTCTTTAGAGCTAAATATATAAGAGGCCGGCACATTTCTGATGTAAACTTCAAAGAGATGAAAGGACATGCCAGGAGGAGTTGGTTGCTGGCGAAAAGACTAATTCTATAGTACAAAAGAATTATAGTTGGGGATGGCAGTTTCTCCAACTTCTGGCAGGATTTATGGATTGGCAATCAAACATTCACTTCTTATTTATCAAGTGTCAACATCCCAAACCCAAATGCCTCAGTCCGAGATGTGATTATGCATCCTTCCCATGAGGTTACTTCAATAATCGATAGAATTACTTCCACCTTGTATAAGAACAGCAATCTGGCATACCACTTTAAGTCAAGAACATGATAAGGAGGTGCGGAGTCTTTCCTCTTCTGGTGAGTGCTTGGTTTCTTCCATTTATAAAGGCACTAGCAGCCATATACCTGATGAGAATTTCATTTCATGTGATCGGCTCTGGTCCAAATGGCTTCCCATTAAGCTCTCTGTTCATATTTGGAAAGTCTTTTATAACTATCTCCCGACTGATATAAGGGTCAAATCTCTGGGTATTCCCCTTCCTTCCAAATGCTTTTGCTGCAAAAACCATCATGAGGAGGATATTAACCATCTAGCCCTTAAGTTGGGACGTATTCTTTATGGCTTCTATGCCCCGTGGCGGGGTATGTTTCTCTTCATATGCCCTCGAAGTGGGGTGGATGTTGCTTCATGTGTTCCTGAGTCGGGGAGTAACTTCTTGCTCCTCATGCCCCCGGGCCAGAGTGGATTCTGCCTCTTATACTCCCCCCCCCAAAGGTGGGGCGTATTCCTCTTCATATGGCCCTGGTCGGGGTGTGTCTTTTGCTTCTTATGCCCCCAGGCCGGGGTGGATCCTTCTGCTTCTTATGCACCCAGGGCGGAGTGGATGTGTGTTCTCTTTGGGAGTCATGGTCGTGCTTGGCCTCGTCGCCATAAAGTATTCCCCACAGCGGACAGAAATTCATCAAGCTACAGTTGCGGCTTGCTGGATCTTCTAGCAGCCAATCAAGGGGCCGTCTTATGCCGGATAGGGGCAGCGGGAAGGTGAAACGGACCAGGGCATTGCACCAAGTGCTTGACCCTCCTAGAGTCGGGCGGGATGCATGCCTTCTTCTTGTTCTTTTGGTCGGCGATGCTTGTCAACTTTCTTTTTGTCTCTTTCTTTGCTTCTCTTCTTTTTTGTATGATAGACCAAGGTGGGTGTGCAAGAGAGCGCTCACCCCCTCAGGAAAGGGATGAGTGGTTCACTCCACCGCATCAATCCCACAGTGGTAATCATTGTTCAGCACGGGCCTTGACGGATATGGCCGCACAACCCTCTCACGCCAATTCTTTCTCTTCTTTTTTGTTTCTCTCTTTTCTTCTTCTCTTTCTTGTTTCTTTCTTTTCGTCTTTTCTTTCTTTTCTTCTTCTTAGGGACGGGAGGTTGATTTCCCCTCCCTTCTTCTTTCTTTCTTTTTCTCTAGTGGCCTTCATGATTCCTGGATGCTGTAGGCGCCCTGGAGTAGCATTTTCAAGGTCGCAAAGATAATTTCGCCTATTCCGACTTTTCTCCCCATAGGGCTGGCGAAGACAGCACCCAGCAATTCATCAAAGCAGACAAACATCATTTGTTAAGAGGCCATGAGGCCCTGAATCCCAGCGAAGAGATGAAGGGTGGTTTCCAGTCTCACCGGGCGTGCCAGACTTGTGGACGCATTTTTTATCGATTAATTATGGTTATTCATTTATTAGTTTATTAAGTGCGTGGACGTGTCACTCACGAAGTGACGATTTACTCGGGCTTCATAGAAGCCCTTGGTGCACTCGATCTGACTCGGCCAGATGATTGTGTGATTCGTGTCGGGGCCAAAACCCGCTACGCCATGATGGTCACGGCGTTAATTACATCCCCTCGGAGAGGGGAATACCCTTGATTAATCGCCAGGAAAAAGGGCCTCATAGCTAGAAAATTAATTGCATAAAAAAATCTATTACGAAATACTGAAGTTCTCGTACAAGGGCGTGAAGAAAGTGTTTGAGCTCATGTCGGTCACACGTTGACCATTTAATGTTCGGACGAGTGTCCGGCTTGAGAAAAGCGTAACCGTCACGGGAAAACCGGAGCATATGTATGTCAGGATACAACAAATTTATTGTTCAAAGGGGCGGAAAACGTTCAGTTAAATCCCGGTTAGAGGGGTCGGAAACCAATAAGTTTGTCGGCCCGGTGCAAGATCAAGCCGCGACCATACTGCGGTGGACCCCCCGCGGTCGAAGCCAGGCTCGCGTGGGCATCGTCAATATTTTCAGTGCCAAGGGGCACCAGAAAAATGTCCCGGGATTAGATCCCAAAACAAAGACATGTTCGAAGATAGCGGACTATAGGCCTAGGATATGGGTCGGGCAATGACCAATTGATGGAGAATGCTCCCTAGTGCTTGAGTTCAAAGATGCAGCACGCAGCCAACGGAGTGCTAGTACCTTCCAAGGAATAGATGGTGTGTATACATGAATGCGTAGTCCACAAAGGTTGAGTGTGCGATAGAGATGAACAAGATTACATGTAAAAAAGTAAGCACACTGACCTGTGAATGGGAATAGAAGATATGGAGCAAACCCACAAGATGATCAACCCACAACATAAGGATTTTTGTGGTGGTTCAGTTGCAAACCCACAACCTACGTCCACCCCTCACCAAACCCATTGAGGCTTTCCTGCTGACGCACAGCTTGACCGGGGACACGTCCCAAATCACAGAACGAAAAATCCTTTGTCTATCTTCCTACACACAAAACCGGTAGGGACGATTCTCCAAAGATCGGAGCACAACTCCGTCTGTCTTCCTATACACTAACTGGTAGCGACAGTTCAAGAAGTAGCCAAAAACATAAAAGGAATATATTGCAAGTGCAGTGGGAAAAACATAGGAATAGTGGAATGTAAATCAACACCAGCTGAGTCTATAGATCAGGATTTGGAAGCTGGTGACTGTAGCTATAAATTTCATATTTGAAGATCTATTTCTTCATGCTCAAGTAGACCGCAGGGCTACTCTTTCTCTCTCTCTCTCAAGACTTCTCTTTCCTTTTTCTTTTATAGCACTAGACTGAAGTCTACAGGTGATGGGCTGCTCTCACTCCCTTCCTTTTCTTCCTCACAGGTTTTTTTCTTAAAGGCTCAAGGGCATGGCTTTCTCTCTGGACAGTAACAGCTTCTTCTCTTATAAAAGCTTGATATTTATAGTCTAGCCTTAAGCAAATGTGATGAAGAACTTTCCCTCCAAAATCTTTTCTTGACATTAAGTAAGATACTCTACCCGAGGTATGACTTTAATCAAGTCCAAGGATCGGACAGTGGTGGCAAAGAAGAAAAGGAATCAGGCCAAATCCTCAATTAGTCAATTTCAGGTCTTTACATTAAATGTCCTTTAGAGATGTGGTCTTCTCACTGGCTGGAGTTTACTTCTATCTACTGAGGACTACTAGGACAGGAGTCACATGGGGTGACAGTAAATATGCAGCAGACTGTGAGGTGTCCTTTCTCCAGCTGGATTTTTGACATAGCCATCTCCGAAGAGGTACATTAGATGTGACATGATGATAGGGACAAAAGTCAAACCAGGGTACTCCATCCAGACCTCGAAATCTATAAAATTAGACATTTATGGTACCTATTTTCTCTCTCTGGATCGCCCACTTGATCTGACAGAAAATTGTCTTGAAATGCTTCTGGGCGGTCATACTATGAGACAGGTAGACCTTTCTTCTTCGTTAACGCATTTCATCAACCAGTCCCTTCTTCTCATGCTGAAGGCAAACATGCACAGACCTTTCTTATAAGTATGCTCATTCATTGATAGTTGGCTTCCACATGTGCACAGACCTTGGTTCCTTCATGTGCATAGACTTGGACATATGCGTAGACCTTGAATTCTTAATGTGCATAGACCCAAAACATGCATAGACCTATATGTGCACAGACTTGGATACTGCATGTGCATAGACCCTAGACATGCACAGACCTAGTAATTCACATACTTAAACCATGCATAGACTTATATGAGACTAATGCAAATGTGCATCGACATTATATATATATAAGGCAAATGCCCATCAACCTTATATATGCGTAAGATAAATGTGCATCGACCTTACGTGTAACATCCTGGATCTTTATTGGATCATTATTAGGTCTTTCGGATCCTTTTTGGAGAAACACTCACCAACATTCTCATTCAGACCCAAAGGTCATCATGTCGCTTGAAGAACCAGCATATTACATACATAGACATGGCCAGGCGTTGTCGCACGGGGACCGGTCATTTACATTCTCTCATTGGAAACATAGGGATATAGGATGCAAATATTGAAGGAAAAGAAGATTAAACGGGGATGGGGAACTGCGGGCTCATATCATTGCCCATTTGAATACAAAGCTTAACAGAGATATTGGCAAGAAGGGGGGAAGAGATGATGGAAACAACTCGCCGGAGCCCACCTCTATTCTTCGCAACGAAAATAGAGTATCAGAACGGTGGTTCCTCTCCTCGCTTCAGACCTCTCTCCTCTGTAGAAGAATGGCGAAGATGATGGCCCAGAGAAACCCTCACTTGCTTTGTTTTTCCCCAAGTCTTTCCTCTTCGATCCCTCTTCTTTTCCTTCACTCACTCTGTGTGTGTCTCTCTCTGTGTCTCTCTTTGTGTGTCCAGTGAAATCCATCTTCTTATAAGTTTTAACCGGCGTGACTTAACCTGGCGCAGAGGATGAGCGCACCGGTTAGGGGCCACTGATATATTATTTGTGCTCTGGATCTAGGGGAAGCCGATGGCAGGAGAGTACGCTGGGTAAAGAGCACGTCGGATTAGCCCCTTATTGCATTTGTTCGGGATGGTCTCAGCCTGCGAATCTCGGATTGACTCTGGGGGTCGACTTGAACTTTCATCTTATCATGGCCCTATGGGACCGACATGAGAAGCATTGAGAAAGCCTTCAGGCCACTAACTGGCCAATTCCGGTGCCATCTGTGCCCTTAGTTCGGTCACCCGGGTTTCTGCTGACATGGCCTTTGGCACTATGATCTGTGCTACCAGACCAGCTTCATTTATACTTGTAACATTCCCAGGGAGTGGGTCACTCTCCGGGGTGCTTTCATCTAGGCTGGACAGCTATTTGGTCGCTAACGGACCTATCCGATAAGAAAATGTGCCCACGTCGGGTCACTCGGGTCTTTTGCTAACACAGCCTTTGGCACCTTATTCTGTGGGACCAAAGATGTTCCTTTACCTCAGGAGGGTTTCTTAACAGGTGGTGGTCCACCAGGTACATTCTCGTCCTGATCGAAGGACGGATGGGGTCTGTTCAGCACGACCGAGTCGATACCAGTTCATTGGGTAGGCCGAACGACACTATCGGTTTATTGTGGATTTCATCCGACCATCCTAAGGTGGAGTCCCTGACGTTCTCATCAGGTGACCTGAGGCTTCAACAGTTTGAGAGGACCCTTGTTTGTTGATTTCCTTCAGCTTTTGCACTTCGACGGGCTGCATTCTTCTGTCGTTCAGGCGTGATTGCCATTGATCATATTTTGGGTGTCAACATGGCCCTGACTTATGGACCGGTGTTGCTGAAGACTCTGAAGATGTCTTTCCTACCATCTGGGTAGGGCTACAAGGCAGGAGAGGAGGGCCCGATGGCTCGCCTGCGGAAGGAACATGGTGTGGTCGAGGGGTGACCTCCACTTGCTTTTGCTTTCCCTTCCTATCTTCGGGTGCCAGAGATGGGGGTAAGGTAGAGGAGGAGTGAGAGGAACTTGGAGAGCCCATTGTCACCTCACCCACCAGAACATTCTCTTGGCCAAGAAGTACTCGGAGGAGCCTGGTAGTGTCTTCTCTGAAGAAAGGGAGAGACTCTAGCTCTTGCCAGGGTCACCATTGTTATGCCCCTGTGGTCATTAGTCATATGTATCTCATGGTTTTGATAATGGCTAACACTATAAGTCATTGTTATTTTTCCAAAAACTAGCTCTATATGAACATGTGGACGTCTGCCTCTCAGAACATTGTCCATACCTCTGTTCTTGCTTTGCTCTGTTCAAGTTCCCTGTATACCTAGTTCTGAATCTAAAGGGCCAGTGCCAATTGCGTAAACAAGTGTACAGACGTAATAACTTCAACAGTGTGAAAAAGCTCATCCTCCACTTGAATGATTACATTTCCATGTAAAAGATAGGCACCATAATTCCTCTAGTTTGACTGCTTTATGCCAGCAACCTTCGCCTAGCCAAATAAGAAATTCAGATAATTCTGCACTAAAGGCCTATATCCTATGCATTTATTTCACAAAAATGTAATGGACTCTTGTCCTTTCAGCTCTAATGGTGTTGCCTTCTCAAATAACTGGCTTTCTTGTCTTTCATATTGACTGTCGTTATATTTGGTCATTTAAGATGGGATCAGAGCCCGAACCTTTCTCTTCAGCAAGCAATACAATTTTTATAAGTTATAACATGAAAAACAGTGAAATAGACAGAAGCTAACCAACAGAATTAAGGCAAAACCAACCTTTGTCATTGTCTCACATCATAATACTCGAAATTAATTTATAGGTCCAGCGTAAGACGCAGAATCTATGTTTAATTTTTGAATGTAATTGAAAATCTATGATTCCCCGTTTTGGCCACCTTCAAGAAACAAAATCTATGGTAGTTCTCCTGATGTACTCCAATGAAGCAAATCTTCAAGCTTTTACCATCCCCAACAACCAAAACTACAATTGTTCCATTAAACAAGTGATAAATTATCCAATTTTACTCAGATTTCAAAGAAATTTCTTACCTGTTCGATGTTGTATCCTGGGCTGGGGTCATTAGAGAGCGTGAGAACCCTTGCAAACCGATCGAGGCAGTTCCCAACAGCGATATCGATGGTCTCCCCAAAAATCCTGTACCTCCCCTCGCTATAAGCAATCACCTGCGTGTTCCCCCCGCTTACATACAGCACCACCGGGTCCTCCGCCCCCGTCACGACCCTTCCCATCTCAATGTGGGCGACACAGTGGTTGACGGCCACGATGGGCTTCTTCCACAGCTGCGACAGGACGCGGACGACCACGGCGGAGACCTGGAGCGGCGCGCCCATGCCGGGCCCCCGGGTGTAGCAGAGACAGTCGACGTCGGCGGGGGTGACGCCGGCCTCCTCCAGGGCGGAGCGGAGGAGGGGGAGGACGTGGCGGAGGTGGTGGTGTGCCGTCTCCCGGGGGAGGAAGCCCTGGCCCGGCGGGGTGACGTAGGTGTGGCGGGGGTTGGAGAGGATGGTGCCATCGAGGGTGACCACGCCCACCCCGATCTTGTTGGCGGAGCCCTCGAAGCCCAGGGCCACGAGGCGCTTCATCTCCCTTCTGCTGCTTCCGCGGCGCCAATCCCGGCGTCTCCGAGAAGCCGGAAGGCGGCGTTCGGTGACGGCGGAGGTGGGAGATGGGGACGTGGCTAGGGCAGGGCCAGGAACTTCCTGCTGCGTTTAAAATGAGCTCTGGCTTTGCCGATTGATTTGCATGCCTTTTTTCAGAGGTTGAGCACGCGTTGTTTTGGGATAAAGTTCTGATGAAAGGACGTTTTTTTGTGGGCGTTTTCATCAAAGATTTTAATTTTATAGATTAAAACAAAATATTTCTTACATTCTCATATTTTTCACTTTATATTCTCCGATAAGTAGAATGAATTTGAAAAAAGTAATATCAAATCATGTTGTAAGTGAGATCCACATAACTTTACAATCCTCGTAGCAAAATATAAAAATAATATCAAATCGTGTCCTAGCATTTGGATAAAACACCCGCCCGGATCTCCATCCTTGAGTTGCTTAAGAAGTCTACGTCCCATCAAGAAGCTTTGATAGTGTATCTTCAAAAGGTTATGGTGAATGAGGACCTCCCCATAGAGAAAATCTCGACAGTACTGAGGCTGACAGATACACAGCCAGCCATCATGGCACCGAACACCTCACTTTCGGTGCCTTTCGATGCCCGTTCGTTGCTGGCTTAGGATGTTTTTTCCGATGCTAATATGTTTTCCAGATATTCTGCTAAACTGATTGTTTCTGCTTATCATTATTAAAATTCTGATATATTCTGGCCAATTCTGTAAAGTTATGTTCGTCTGAAGCATCTGCCTTTGCTTTCATACTAGCATCTTGCCCTTGGTTCTGCGTGGGAATTATTCCCTTTTCTCTTGAGCTTATATTTGCCTTGGCTTTAATGTTCAAGAATGATCACCCTTCCTGCTAGATTGATTGTCATGATTTTCAAGTTATATCATTCATGCATTACATGCTCATGAACATGATTAATTGGCTAATCACTTATATCATGCTTGATGAGAGATGTAATTCCTACTGAGCTTTTTGCTCACCAGCCTATTTTAACATTTTTTGGGTAATAATGCCGAAGACAATCAATGAGATGGGGAAGGGCAAGAGTGATGAGGGATCTAGAAGACCAAGTCAATGTCTTTTTATTTTCTTGAATCTCGTCCCATCATTGAGTCTTTTTCCTTATATTAAAGTGTATTTGAGTCTTTTTTCTTTTACTTACGTAAGTTGAGTCGGTTATGTAATTTTGCCATTTTGATATTAATAAGAATTATATTATCAATATTGTCTGGCCTTGTATTTGTGTCTTATGATTTACTTTGATTATTCATGACTGTTCGCTGCCACGTTCTGAGCAATACGTTCCGCTGCTATCGGTTCGGGGCGTGACATATGAACTGGTGGCTGGGGCTAACCTCACGAGAGGTGTAGGCTTGTGTTACTGGGGGTCGGGATCAACCAGTGAGGCTGTGGTAGCATACATTGTTAGGGTTACTAGTTGATTCTAGAGTGGGTTGGTTATAGGCTGTGTAGCGGCGTATCGGTTGCTGACATGTTGTTAGCCAAAAATGTAATTCACATTGATCTGGGGCACTGGAGCTGAGCTAGCTGGGTGGCCATGGAAGGCATTGCGGCCAGGAACTGGGGATGGAACTGGAATTGGAGCTGGGACTAGAGCTGGAACTGGAACTGGAGCTGGGACTGGTGCTGGGACTGGAACTGGTCGGCTGACCAAAGAAGTGTGTATCCAAGTACTGAGGCTGGAAATTGGGACTAGAGTTGGGACTAGAGCTGGAGCTAGAATTGGCACTGGGACTAGAATTAGAGCTGGAAGTGGTGCTGGGACTGGTCGGCTGACCGTTGAGGCGTGTAGCTAAAATACTGAAACTGGAGACTGGAACTGGAGCTGGCCGGCTAACTGCTGACGTGTAGTAGCCGGAAGATGGGAACTGGTCAGCTAATCATTGGGGTGTGTAGCCGAAATGCTAGAACTGGAGACTGGGACTAGAGTTGACCGGCTAACTACTGATGCGTAGTAGTTGGAAGACTGGAACTGGTCGGCTAACCATTGAGGTGTGTAGCCGAAATGCTAGAGCTGGAGACTGGGATTGGAGCTGACTGGCTAACTACTAATGCATAGTAGCCGAAAGACTGGGGCTGGTCAGCTGACCATTAAGGTGTGTAGCCAAAATGCTGGGACTATAGTTGGTGATGGCCGATGCTCGGGGGTGTGTTGGCCATTATTTGTTCCTCTATCCTCCCTATCCTCTTCGCATCTGGTTCCCAGAAAATTCTCAGTGAAGCTCCTGCAAGTCAGGAAGAATTTTGCACTGGTTTCGCATCTATCAGAGCTCTAGATCGCCGGCAACAATTCTTCTCGTGAAGTCCCACAAATCTGCCTGAGCTTGCTGTCCAGATCCTCAGTTTCCTAATTCCAAATTTCTCTAGATCTACTCCCAAGGTTTCTAGAGCTGAGCTTCTGATAGATCGTAGGATTTTTCATCTTCCTCATGTTGCCGCCAGTCTCGCATCAATATGAGATCGATGCTGGTCATGGCGGGGTTTCTCGTGAGACTGCATAGATGACTTTGTGCAGGTCTGACCCAGAAGTAGAGTCAACTTCCAGAAGTTATCCCACCCTCACACCTGTAGATCTGACCAAACCCCTTGGTCAGATCCTTCCTCTAGATGACGCCGATGATCTGCAACAAACAGCGCCTCATTTCGACACCAGCAAATATTTTTCCCATAATTATTTGTTCACCTGTGCAGTTCTATGCGAGCAGAACCTGAGGCTCAGTGCAGTGGCTGCTAAGCCCAGATCTGATCGCGCCGTCTGGAGCAAACGTACTTCATCTAGTCGCTGACGTCCTCCAACAAATGGAGCTCTAATCGGACCCCGGATCTAGCCATACCGGCCTCCGTAAGATTGCTGCACAGGGTGACCAGCGTGGGCAGAACCGGACCGGTACCCGATCGTCATCCGGAACGGCCCCGACCCGCATCCCTCGGCTCCCCCGAGTGCTGCCCGTCAACCCGAGTCCCAGCAGCCCCAAAAATCAGCGTTGTAGCCTGTTATCCCCCTACGAGGAGGATTGTAACTATTCTTTCATATTCGTGTATCGGGGTTGTCGGATCCGGCCGGGGTTTCTTCCCCATACACTAGTCATGGAGATACGTGCTTCGTTCCACACTCGCCTTGCTGATTTAGTATATTTTCTATTATACTGCGTTTGTGAGATTAGGGCCGTTAACTAGCTACAAATTATCGTGGTTGTGAGTTGTGAGCGCCAGTTCCTTAGCTCCAGTCGAGCACCGAGTTCGAATAGCACACCCTAGGCGACAATGGTTCCTTAACCGCTGAGATCCCACGTTTCCCTTGCAAGGGACGATCGTCGGGCTGAGTGAGTTTCTGTTGAGAGGCGTCTCGACCTGGAGAACACCACGGTGGTCAACTGCCCGACTTGTCTTTAGCGTGCTAGTGCTGGCCACACATCGAGTTCGTCGAACGTCTTAGCCCGGTCGTGTCGTTCACCCCGCATCACCCAACCAAACCTCGATGTGCGTAAAAATCACGACCCTGAGGGACGTGGCTAGACAATCATCACGGACAACGCCTTGCTCACAACCCGAGACACATCGACCATCGGAGCAGGCACATACAAAAGAGTACAAGTCTGGCGTCGCCTCTGACTACACGAAAACCAACCACAGCATCACTGTCACCACCATGCTCATTGAGAAAACACACTCCTCGCCACGAGAGCCCAACCACCGGTCAACGCCCATGCTCGGTGGACCAACCAATCGCCAGCTTCACAACTCGCTGATCGCTCTCACACCCTGCACCAGGGGCAACCAACACTGAACTTCCACCAGCTCACACCTGGCAAGCCGAATGTTGACAACAGCACCGGACCAACTCTGCCAGAAGATAAACTTCTAACAATTCCCAGATCTAATTTTGGAAAAAAGCACATCTCATGATTGGCCACCCAAGGCCTTGCCGGTACACAGCTCACGCCATTCTCGAGTCCCAACAACCAGTAGCCCGAGCGCTACTCATAAGTGTAGTCAGCATCAACTCTACCCTCACAAAAGGTACAAGCTGTGGAGAATCCGACCACTCAATTCCATGCCTTGGGAAGTCGGTGTAAGGGACTGCTACATGCTCTGGGGCCCCCCATTCCCAAAGAGACAATGTCCTCTGGAGCTGTAAAAAAGAGAACAGATAATCACGATAATCAATCTTTCAAAGAAAGAGAACAGAACTAGAAGATATCATGCTTCCAAAGAAGGGTTCTCATCCCACGTGAGATAACCACAGTGGTAGAGGGTTCCTCGTCAGGATCCTGCTCAAAATGTTCAACCTCCACAACTTGCAAACTACCCCCTCCTGAAAAGTGGAATATGATGCACAATTTATTCCAACCCAAGGAAGATATTCATACCAAAAAATAAGAAAGACCGAATTATATGGGTCTGCAACACCCTCATTCATAGAAGGAATCTCGGCTATGGGAGCAAACAAGGAGACCCTTATACCCTCTATGCATACAAAGCCCAATGATGAAGAAGTATCATCAGGCAACTCACCACGTACCAGATTGGTCGGTGCGTGGTCCAACAAGCCGGAAGATTCAACAACCCCTGAAGGAGAAAGGACTCCTCCCCCTCTTGGCTGAAGCTCCTCACCAATTTCTCCATCTGGACAGCCCGAGAGTTACAAAAGAAAATAGCCTTCAGGGAAACAACCTTGGCAAAGAAATTAAGAAAAAAAGAGGCGGGGCAGCTTACCTTCAAGACCCGCATTAGAATCACCAAGTTGACCCACTGCTAAGCTCTATGAATAACGTCCCTGGGCCTCGGATCGTGTTTCCGCGAATTGCGGATCGTGTTTGTGTGGATTTCGAAGTTTAAAATTGGATCCTCGAGCCTTTAGATGGTGTTTATGTGGATTATTTCGGGTCTGTGATGGCATGTTGAGTGACTTTGCCTTTTCCTGAAAATTTTCTAAGTCAGAATATATTTTTCAAGATTTTTCAAAGTTCATGTGAATTTTTTAATTGGAATGGAAAAAATATAATAAAATAAAAATTAAAACCCTATTTTAACACCCCCCCTCTCCCCCCCTGTTCTCTCATCTCTCTCTCTCGCGTCCCACCCTCACTCTTACTCTCCCATCTCTCTTTCCCTCTCTCTTTCTCACCATTCGGTGGCTGATGGTGGTGAGAGGGTCCGTGGTGGAGCGACGGTGACGACGTGCGGCAAGGATGAAGGCAAGGAGTGGCAATGAACAATGAGGAGGGAGCATTTACAGTTGTAGGAGCTGACCATGTGAGGAGGATCGACGTTTCTATGAGGTTCTGAAGGTTTAAGGCTTCAAAAAGGTAGGGGGACAAATCCATGCTCTCCCCATGTGTTTTCCCCTTGATTCCATGCCATGCTGAGGCCGAGAGTTGGAGTACTTCATGTTTTGGGGAATATTCATGTTTAGGGACGAGCGACGAATTCTGTCCAATCTAGGCCTCGATTTATGGTTTAATGCAGTTTCCCGGATGTAGGAATGCCTGGGAATTGATTCCCCTTGTTTTTCCCTTCGTTTCAAGATGAATGGGGCGAGGGATTGAACTTCGTGTGGAGTTCGATAGTTTCTGTGAAACCCGAGAGGAGGTGACCACGGGGGTGGTCATCGTGTCCAGAGTTGGGTGGCCAGAGGGCTACCTGCCCAGGTCTATTGGAACACCAAGGGTCTAGCCGCCCAGGCTGTAGGTGGCCAGGAGCCTAGCCACCCTACTCTCCCTTTTCTCTCTGTGTAGCCCATTGTCTAGGAGGCCCAAGGGGTGGCCCATCAGGGAAAATTCAGCGTAGTCATACACGCCGGCCCGGATGTCCTCTTCCTTGATCGGCACCTCATACTCCGGAATCAGGCTATCGATCTCGGTGTTGTTAACCGAAAGATCCGCAGTAGAAATTACTGATGCGGGGATCATGCCTATAGGCGCGCGGTACAACAGCTCTCCGGTGCCATCGTCATATAGGACATCTTGGTCGAGTCCCGTGATTCCGTATGCGGCGTAGCCGGGGGTTACTGGAATGATCTTGATCAGCCAGCAGGTAGTGGTTGCGTCGGTTCGCAAGTGATCCTGAAGCTGGATGGAGATGGCACGCCCCATGTCAGCTCTCCACCAAGACCGGAGCAAAGTCCTCGATCAGTTCCACTTGCCCGTTAATGGCGAATCCTTCGGCAGTGCGGTTGTCGATGGAAAACGGCATGTCGTCCTGGTTGAACCTCACCCACAGGCTGAACTGCCCAGACCAGCTCAGCACCTCTCCACCACTCATGGGAGTGGGAGGGAATGCCAGGCCGCGGTCGTAATCGAACGTCCAGCCAGAGGCCACAACGTTATTCACACGAACTACAGGAGTTGCTGCAATCGCCTCTGCAGGGTTGCTGGGATCGGGCCGATACAGTGCAAAAACCTTACGCTCGTAGAGCACCCCGTCCTGCTCGCTGTACTTCCCAAGTTGGAACTGGGTGTCCCCAAGCTCTGCGATGGCGAAGGTAGCGTTGCTGGCTTCAGAATCCAAGCGATCCAGATAGAGGAAGTTGTGCAGCATGCCCTGAGAGTTCAGGAACAACTGCTTGATGCCTGAGTACAGCTCTGGCGGGATGTTCTGGTAGCCAACCACGAAACGGTGCTTAGGTTGGTCCCAGTCAGCGTTTCTCCGGTTGCGCCCACTGGACATCAGCACCTGGCGAGTTTGGAACCCGGGACCGCCTGACCAGCCGAAGGCCTCGCACGCAGGAATGTAAACACGACGGTAAGCCATCAGCGGTTCCTCGTCATTGCCACGGTGGTCTGTTGTCCTACTTGCTGGGCGATCTGAGCTGCAGTCCTGCGGTCAATCTGCCCGGTTACGGGGAAGTTGATGACCTGAGTATTGCCGCCGCCGCCGAGCTGGTGGTTGGGGGTGATCTGTACCGGAGAGTTACCAGCTAGCATGTAGCTACGTCCATTCACCGTGGCCATCTCTATTCCGGATTCGTTGACCTCCACGAATTGGCCCGGACTGACGTTACCGCCAGATGCTCGACCCCCGGCAAACCAGCTGGCGAATGTGCTGATCCACTGTCCCCAGTTGGTGCCGCCGGCCGCGCCTCCACCGGACTGACCTTGCTGCCCGAAGAGCTGGTCCACCCAGTTCTGTGCAATGCGCTTGGCGATCATCTTGCCGATGTCCGCAAGCATGTCTGAGAAGGCGTCCTTGACCGACTTGGTGCCGGAGAGCACGTCCTCGAAAAAGTCCCCGAAGGAATCACGCAGATCGTCCATTACGGCGATCTGTTCCTGGGTGTCCTGATAGGCCTTCGCCAACTGTTCGACCTTTGCGCGCTGCTCGTCAGTGGCATCCGCACTCAGGTTGGCCAGCTCCACAGCGACCGCGCGCTGCTTGTTGGTCATCGACAGTAGGTCGAGCTCCTGCTGCATCTGGGCGATCTGGTGATCAGCGTCTTCGATGCCGCGCTGACGTTCTTCGTCGCGCTTCTTGATCTCCTCGTTCGCAGCCTTCTGGAGATCAGCAATCAACTCCTGAGTGTCAGCCTGCTTTGCCAGGTCGATCAGATAGGCCTTCTGCTCGGAGCTGAGCGCTGCCAGTTCCGTGTGCTCCAGGTCATAGCGGATCTTTGCTTCCTGGCCCACCTGCCCGAACAGATCGATCTGTTCATGTAGGGAGGCAGCGAGATCCTTGTAGCGTTCCTGAAGCTTGTCGACAGTTTCTTTGGCCTTCCCGCCCGGATCGGTTAAGAGGTTCTGCAGCGCTGCCTGGGCCTTGGCGGCATCCTTTGCCGCCTGCTCCTGCTTCTTCAGGGATTCGTAGTCAGAGTCCCCCAGCGCGCGCCCAGTGACGGTTGCGAATGGACTGGCTGCCTTAGCAGCGGCCTCCTGCTGCGCCTTGTTGTAGGCGTTCCAGGAGGCCGTGGCCTCTTCGCTGGCACCCTGGATGCGCTTGAATCCAGCGACGACAGTCCCATCTGCGGCGCCGAAGGTGATTAGGTTCTTATTTGCTTCCCAAGCACCTTTTGCTGTGTTAGCCACAGCTTCGAAAGTCAGTGAAAGTCCGAACACCGCACGGTTGTAGGCATTGACCGTGCCTACGCCGGCCGAAAGGATCCCGGAGAAGACTGAGGCCATATTGCTGGCCAGGTCACCTGACTTCACCAGGTTGGTGAACTCCACGGTGGTCTTGGTGAGTACCGGGAGCAGCTGGGCCGCGATCTGAGTAAACAGACCCTGGGAAGCAGCCTTCAGATCATCAAGACGATCGTTGAACTGAGCAGCCGCGGCAGCAGTACCGCTATCGATGACGATCCCGAGTTCCTTGGCTCGGTCAGCGAATTGCTTCAGGCCGTCAGAACCCAGGCTCAGGAACTCCAGCAGCTCGGCACCAGACTTTCCGAAGAGTTGCAGGGCCAGGTTGGTCTTTAGGGTGTCGTCGGTGATTCCCTTGAAGGCATCTGCCACCTTGGGCAGAAGCTGCTCGACCGTGGCCAGCTTGCCGGTGGCAGGATCGATTGCATCGATGCCCAAGGCCTTGAAGACCTTGCCAAGCTGACTGGTGGAGTCAGCGGCCTCGGCAATGTTCTTGGAGAACTTGGGGATGACGCTGGCGAAGGAATCCAGGTCTGAGCCCGTCAGCTTCAGGGCATAGCCCCATTCGGACAGCGTCTCGGTGGAGACGTTGAATCGGGCCGACAGTTCGTCCAGGCGGTCTGCGCTGTCGATCGCTTGGTTCAACCCGCGGATGGCCGTGTCGACCAAGGCAAGCCCAGCGACGAAGCCAGCGATGGCCGCGCCGATGGACTTGAACGAGTTGGTGAACCCGGTCTGGATCTCCTTGGAGCGCTTGGCCGCAGAGCGTGCGGCCTTGTCCATGCCAGCCTCGAAGCCAGCAGTCTTCGCTACCAGGTCGATCGTCAGCGAGCCGAGATTGCGACTAGCCATTGCGGGCAGCCTTCGTCTTCATTTCCAGACCCTTGAACATTGCGAAGACTCCCTCGATGTTTGCCTCCGGCTCTGGCTGGCGTGGCCAGATCATCAGATCCCGAGGCTTGACGTTCTTCCCCATGAAGGGGGCGACAGCGCGCGCAATGGCGGACTCAATCCGCAGGGCCGTATTGAACGGCCCATTCTTGTTCACGTATGCCACCCAGGTGCCGAGCTCGGCCATGGGCATACGCACTTTCAACTCACCCACCGTCATCCCCAGCGCCAGCGCTAGCTCGCAGAGGAATTCTTCTCGGGGGGTGAGGTCTTTTTTGGGGAGTTGACCTCCATGATGGCGCCCATCATTGCGGTCGCCAGGGAGGGATGCAGGCTGGAAGCCTGGGCCACCGTCATCTGTTCGGATCCGTCGCCCAGACGGATCACTGCGGCCAGGCCATGCCCGGTGCGATTGCCCGTCAGATCGACGCCAAGGAAGCTCTTCTCCCACTCCACGATGCCCAGACGGCGCACCCAGATGTCGGCAGAGTAGTCCTCGCCATTGGCGGACCACTTGATGTGCTTCTGGACGGGTTCTTCGGGGACGAAGCCACCGATGGTCTGCAGGTCTTTCAGGGAAGTCATGTCTCGTCGCCTTATAGGGTGGGCTGGCGGGAACGCGAGGCGAGGCACGCCCCAGGCCCAGCCCGTAGATCGTGTGTTCGCCTTATGCGGCCGGAACCAGCTCGATACCGCCGGACACTTGGATGCCAACCGTGGAAGCCACCACGCCGTTCAGCGCGAAGCTGAAGGGGAAGGAGTTGATGAAGCCTTCGAACAGTAGCCAGGAGCGCGCCGGGTTGGTCACGAAGACGCATTCGTCATCGCTGTCCGTCTCGGTGGTCGGGGCCACGTCCGGGGCTTCGGACCAGCCGATGGCCCAGCGCAGGGTGGCGCCTTCGTTCTTCAGTTCCAGCAGGCGCACGTGGGAGGGATCCTTTGGGTCGATGTTGATGCCGAAGGTCGCGGTGCCGGGAGTGGCCAGGCCTGCCTCATAGGTGCGGGCCGTGCTGTCCAGGCAGGTGGTTTCGATCTGGTCGACCGAGGTATCGATGCCATCGATGGAGGTGGGGCAACCGACCGTGATGACCGAGCAGTCTTCCGGATCGATCACGTAAAGGTTGGTTCCTTGGGTCTTGACAGCCATGCTCTTTTCCTCATCAGGGGTTTTCGGCCAAAGAAAAACCCCGGGGTCGGGGCGGTAGGTCTGTCTCCCGGCTTGGCCTGCCGTTCGTCAGATGTCGCGGCTCAGCTTTGGTTGCGGCTGGGCCAGAAGTCCACGGTGAAGCTCACTCGATAGAGCCCGGTTTCCTCGTCCACGCCTTCCAGGTTCCAGGCGGTGACTTGGTTGTAGCTGCCCTCGTATGCGTCCCGTAGGGCGTAAGCGATCTGCCATGCAGCGCTGGCGTTGGCCGCGTACACGTCGAACTGGACCCCGAAGTTGTCGATGTCCGGAGGGCAGCTGAGCGTGTTCTGTGGCGTGCCGTAGACCACCTGTTGCACGGCGTATGGGACGGCGTATAGGGGTTTTCCCTTTTGTGGTGCCATCCCGAATGGCCACAGACGCACGGGTGAGCCCAGCAGTGCCTTCACGGCTGCGCTGGCGTCTGCGATCTGGAAGGCGGGAGTGGGTGCGGTCATTTGAGCTTGGCCAGTTCCTTGTCGATCTCTGTATCCATTGCCTCTGCCAGGACTCCGAAAGCCTTTTCTGCTCCGCTTACCATGGCATTTCGCATGAAAGGCTTAGCCGCCATCTTGGAGGTGCCGAACTCCAGAAGTCTCCAGTACCAGGTATCACCGCCAGGATTTCCCTTTCCCGCTCCGCCGAACTCGCCATATTTCGACATTTGTCGAGCTCCACCCAGAACGCCAACGCGCATCACAGGGCCTCCTGCTTGCCTTTCACTCTTTGCGCGGACGCCCTGAACCACGATGTTCTTGGAGATCATCTCTGGGGTGAGCGGATCATTGAGCCTCTGGGCGCCGGCCCTGGCCTCATCGCGAATGACGTTGGCGCCTTTCCTGAGAGCTCGGCGCAATGCGCGCTTTCCCACATTTTCGGTGAGCAACTTAAACTTCCTGGTGGTTTCTTCGAGGCCACCGATCTTTACGGAGATGAACTCAGCCATTTGTCATGCGCTCCCGGTACTGCCGCCACAGCTCTGCGCCCGGTGCCGATGAGTAGGCCGGGAAGGCAGGGATCCCAGCGGTCCAGTGCATGACCTTCGCCCCGACCGTGTTGTGTCCCTCGTCCACCAGGCGGTTCCATTCGTCCGGCAGGCTGCCGATCTCGTCATCCTTCAGCCCGTGGAACTGCAGCATCTCGATGGTCTTCCATCCCAGCAGGCGATCGGGGGTGACCTCGCGCCATGCCGGGTGGCCACAGTTGAACAGCATCACGCTCGCCCAATTCTTCCGGGGATAGCTGGTGTTCACCGTCTCCATCTCGGTGCCGCGGTACTTGATCGGGTGACGGGTCTGGTAGTTCGGATGCTTGACCACCTGCACCGCGCGCTCTGGGTCGAACAGGCGATCCAGATCAGCCACATCCCCGGTCAGGAGCATGTCGCTGGCGTCCATGAAGATCGCCCGGCCCTGGAACCCCATCAGGAACGGCACTAGGAAGCGCGAGGCGGTGAACGCATTGCTACCCTGCGGCATCCCCACCGATGCCAGGGGAACGATCCGCACAAGCTCGCTGGCGTTCTCCAGAACGCTGCTCACGAAGACATGGAAGCCTTCGGACTCGCGCTTCTCGTATCCGCAGAACAGATTGATCACGCCCGGGCCTCGATTCGCATGTCTCTGTGGTTCCGTCCGGCTGGATGGAATTCTGTCATCAGCTCCACAGGTGCCTTGAATCCGTTGGCCACCAGCAGTTCCTTCAGCTCCTCGGGCGAGTACCCCCATGGATGCGTCATGAAGTGGTCGCCTGTCCTTGGATCCCCGTAGATGCCCCAGCGCGCAAGCTGGTCAGGATCCTTCCCTCCCCGCTTGCGCCCGCTCAGGTAGTTCTCGCAGCACTTGACCAGGTTGGGCAGCTCCAGGATCAGCAGGCCACCTGGCTTCAGGAGCCGGCGCCATTCCTGCAGAACCCCCTCTGCCTGCCACCGGTAGAAATGTTCGAACACATGGATCGCCATGACCGTGTCGGCGCAGGCATCCGGGAGGTCGATCTTCTTGGCGTCAGACAGCAGCTCAGGATCACGGGGCGCATCTGGATTGCGCACCACGTCGATGTTGAACCAGCCGTCCAGAACCCTTGATCCGCAACCGATGTTCAGCCTCATCCGATCTGCCTCTTAATGAATTTCCAAGCCAGCGCGGCCTCGGATGTTGAGTATTGCCACCACGCCAGGCTCCGCAGGAACTCCAGGCGCTGCTCGCGGCTGGGAGTGGACCCGTGCTGATACAGCGCGCGGGCCGCCCCGTCCTCGCACTCCACCGGCACCCCAGCGATGCAGGCATCTACTGCCACGTTCGAGTGGTGGCATACCAGCAGCGAGGCGCCCCGCAACGCTTCCTCGATCGTCCCTGCCAGCAGTCGGCAGCCCGGAAGGGTCTGCTCCAAGCGCTTCGGCTTGAACATTATCTGCCGACCAGGGAAGCGGCTGCGGAGGTCCTTCAGGGTCCACATCTCCCATTCCTGGAAGGCCAGCCCCTTGTGCTCGCGCTGCTTCCTGCCAATCCCACACAGGACGATGTGGCCGTTCGGGTCAGCATCCTCGCGGAGCTGGATCCCCGACTTGTCGAACCGCTCTGGCGCTTCTGGCTGGATCCACCGTTGGGGGTGATCGTCGTCCACGGTCAGGCGCATCTTGAAGTCAGGCTTCTCCCGATCCCAGTAGCCCAGATCCCATCCCAGCAGCCGGCCACCGCGTGCCACATGCTGGCGGGTCCAGGCACTGCGAACCGGGTGGCCTACCCCATAGGACATCAGAACCGGAGCGTCGCCCTCCCACTTCGTCGTGACCTTTACCTTGACGCCAGCCGTGCGCGCGCTGGCCACCATCGCCCCCAGTATCTTCCGACCCCGGGTTGACGTACCCGGACACATGAGGACTTCACAGTCCACGCAGGAAGGCCTTCAGGTCGAGCGCGGCGTCTTCCACTGGGTAGGCCTCTGCGATCCACTCGTGGGCCTTGACGCGCTCCTCGTAAGGTGTGAGGGCATCCAGCGCTTCCCTCAGTTGCTTCTTGGTGCTGACCATCTTCTCGCCGCCCAGCGCCGTCTCCAGGTAGCCACACTCCGGATTGCCGATGAATGGCGTACCGCTGCCGTGGGCGTTGGCAACCTTGATGTTGGACTTCCATGCGCTCGGCACATAGCCGGCGTACTGGCCACCCCTCAGAGCCACCACGATGTCCAGGTCCGCCAGCTGCGGGGGATTCACCACGAACTCCCAGCCTCGCCTGGCGCATTCGATCTCCAGAAAGGGGCGCCACTCAGCCAAGTATGCCAGCTCACCCTCGTAACCGACCTTAGCGATCTTAGGGCGTATTAGGTTCTCCGCGATTCCAGGCCGGTGGTGGTGGTAGAGCGTGGTCGACGGCAGCGCAACCTGGCAATCCAGACCCATCTGGCGGTTCGGCCAGATCACCGCGGTCGGATTCAGTTCGGCAATCTTGTTGCGCACCCAGCGGATCGCCTGATCCCGATCCCAGTGGCAGGCCGTGGGCTGCGGGTAGAAGTCCACCACATCCAGCACCCAGGGCTTCCTGGCTTTCCTGAGCGCCTGCAGCAGCTCCGGAGGGACGCGCTTGACCACCACAGCCACATCGGCCTTCGCCAGGTCCTCAGCGGTCGCCATGGGCTTGACCACCCCGCCGCATGCCTTGCCCAACTGATCGCCTCGGCATGCCCAACTGCCGGCCGATCCTTTCCCGGTGAAGATCAGTTCCATTCCAACAGCCTCGCCATGGCCTCGCCTGAGGCAATCTCCGAAAGTCGCCATTGCGCCCATGCCAGCCGGCGGAACATCTCCAGCCGTCCCTGTTCTGTATTGTCCTGCTCTGCAATCCATCCCGGCATGTGGGATTCGACCCTCACGCCAAACAGGAGAGCCTGTACGGCCGCCCCGCTGCCCCACGTGACCACGGTCGCAGTCTGAGCCAGGTCGGCCTCCAACGGCTTCCCAGACAGCTTGCCGGGGTGGTGCCGAATCCTGCCTCTACCTGCCACACGCTGCGGCCAGTCCCGCGGCATTGCCGTTTCCAGAGGTCCGATGCCGCGGGAGGGAAGAATCACCGTCTCCCCCGTGGTCCGGAACTCAGCCATTGGAACCTTCAGATCATCCCAACGCGCGCTGTCCCCAATCGGGAACCGCCCAGCCAGGTTGTGGAAGTTTCTAGCTAGAGTCAGCCATGAATCCCTACAAAACCCATTCCCCCAGGTTGCGTTTTCGACCACTAGCACCGGCCGGCTTGCAGCTTCGAACTGCCTGGCCGAACCTCCGCCAATCCCGACCCGGTTCCATGTGACCAGGATGTCCCGATCGCCTGGATCCATTGGCGCCCCGTCGACCGGCTGGTATCCCAGGCGGGATAGGCCGGACCGGAAGGCCTCAGCCCGCGCGCTGTCGGGGTGCCGTAAGTTCAGCCACGCACGCATCGAGCTCGCCTTTCGGGAAACAGGTCAGGGCCGAGCCCTTGGTCAGGTTGATCACTTCCAATTCCCGGTTGATCTTGGCCCAGTGCTCGTACTGCTTCATGTGGTTGCTGCGCTGGTTGGGCTGGGCATTCCGCAGACCGTTGGTGTACGGCCCGAAGAAGTGCGTCCCGTGCATGTCGAATCCCAGCAGCAGGATGCGCGTGGCCCCGGCGCGCTTGGCGCACTCCAGAGCCAGGACACCTGAGTTCACCACCGCACCCAGCTCGGGGAGTTCGATCTTCTCTGCTTCCTTGACGCTGGATCCCATGCAGTAGCGCTTGGCACCCAACTGGTACACGTCAGGGTAGGACCGCCACCAGGCCGCATCAGACGAGGCCACGAAGGCTGCCCACGGTGCGAGCTGGTAGGCACACCCCACCGCCCCCAGCGGGTACTGACGAAGCGCCTGGGCGTCCTCAGCGCGTGCTGATGGGCCTGGCGCCAGCAGGACCCAGGTGGTCAACGGTCCTCCCTCACTCCTTCGCTGATCATCAGGGTCATGTGTTCCAGCATGGAATCCGGATCCTCCATGACCCCCAGGATGTCGTAATACTTGCCGCGGTACAGGATCCGCATGGAGGCGTCGATGTCCTCGTGGTAGCGGATCGTCATGCGGCCATTGACCTTGGACTGTTCGGCGTTTGCCGCGATGAACTCGCGCGCTGAGCTCATGACGATCTCAGCCCACAGCTCGGCGATCGTCTGCCACTTGGGAATGGGCTCGCCCGTCTCCGGATCCTGAGCGCCCACGTCCTTCTGCAGCTCCACCCAGTGGCGCAGCTTGCCGGCCGATACGCCGCTCATCAGGCCACCGTGGAACGACGCAGAGGGGCGAGCAGGGCCGTGGCGCCCTTCGACAGGACGTAGCCATAGCCAGCGTCAGAAGGCACCACGTTGTCCCCTTCGCCCTCGCGGTACTTGTACTGGGAAGCCAGCTCTAGGAGGCAGGCGCCGATGACCTGGTCGCGCACGATCGGATCGCCATTGCTGTCCAGGAGCACGATCGGATCCTCGTTGCTGTCCAGCACCAGCAGGCCCTGGGCGTCGACCTCGACCACGTAGGCGCGCCAGTCATCCTTGAGCCAGCTCAGGATCGACTGCGAGACGATGCGGATCCATAGGCTCAGCCAGCGTGCGTCAGGCGGATTCGGGTTCCCGGCGCCATCAGCGTCCAGCCGGAGCTGGGTGACGGCCTCCTGCTGGGTGATGAACTCAGCCATGGGAAGAACCATCCAGCTTGATCGGGCCGCGGGGCTGGCTGCGCTTCACCACTTGGACGGCATCGGTACCCTTGCGCGCGGCCAGATAGTAGTCCTCGGAGTTCTCCCGGCAGGGCTTGGCGCACGTCTCGCGCTTGGCGATCCACAGGCTTCCATCGTGCGTCACAGACTGCCCCGGCAGGGACTTTAGGCCCTCGCGGTAGAAGCCCAGGTGAGCCATGCCAGGCAGCACCAGCTCTGTCTTGCGATCGCCGGCAGACAGGGTGATGACATAGCCGCGCTCGGAGTCGTATTCGCCCTGCACCGATTCGAAGCTGAGGCCGTCCTTGCCATCGTTGCCGACGAACTTGCCAAGATCCTTGGTGGTGCCATCCGACATGACCGCGATCAGGTTGCCGCCGTCAGCGCGGAACAGATCCTTCAGGTCCAGACCGTCACGCCCCTTCTCACCCGGCAGACCCTTCTCACCCGGTGCGCCATCAGCGCCGTCCTTGCCGTCATGCACCGGGTTCTGGGCGAAGTATTCGGCCACTGCCTCGACCACGTGGAGATCCACCAGGGTCTTCAGCTCATCGCTGCCCAGCAGATCCCGAACTTGTGCGGCTTCAGGAATTGTCTCCAGCGCGCGCTCCACGGCCTCCAAGCGTGACAACAGGGGCGTAACAGCGTCCTTAACGATGGCGCCCATCGCCTTCCCGAACTCGACAGGGTCAATCTCAATTGGGTGGATCATTGCATGGCCTCGGCTCGGGCGGCGCCAAGCGCCTTGATCATGAAAAGCTCAGCGGCCATGGCACGCGCTTCGTCCTCGGCCTGGTCGTCTTCACCATCCGGCTCGCCATCCGGTGCGGGTAATGCGGGGGGCGTAGGTGCCACGGGGGCTGCGATCTTGTTCTGCGCCACCTGGTCCAGCGGGTAGTCCTGCTGCTGCATGTAGATCGTATCGCCACCTTCCAGCGGCGGCAGGTTGAACTGCAGCCGGCCCTCGTTTGGAGCGGCCAGGCCATCCTTGATCATGGCACCGTAGACCGTGGCGCGCTTCTGGAAGTCCATGCGCAGCAGTGGGTCGGTATCCATGTCGATGCCCTGCGGCATGGTGATGCCCAGGCCTTCCTCCAGCAGGTTCTCCATGGCCTCGATGTGCTTTTGGAGGGCCCTGCGCAGGTAGATGTTGAACAGGTCGTCGACCTTCAGGCCGGCAGGCAGGCTGCCCATGCCCACGATGAAGGGTGGGATGCCGAATGGCTGGCAGATCTGCTCATCGCTGTACTGCATCTGGGCGACCAGCTGCGAGTCTGCGGAGCTGAAGGAGAAGGGGGTGAACTTGAGATCCGCGCCGATGAGGCCGACCTTGCCGGAGTTATCCCCGGTGAAAGCCTGGTTCCAATACTGTTTGACGGCCTGAGCGTCCTCATCGTTCATGCCCGCAGGCGCCGTGAGGATGCCGCTCGGGCGCGCGCCATTGGCAAAATAGCTGGTGCTGTCCTTCAGGATCTTGAGGTTCTTCAGCGCCGGCCAGTAGGCAGCGCACAGGGGCGGAACCCCGATCAACTGGTGATGGAAGCAGTTCATCCGGTCATGGATGATCTCGCTCGCTGGGACGATGATCTGTTCGGCCGGGTAGTTCGGCGGCAGCAGGTTCGTCGGGGTGCTGTACTGGATCTGGTAATACACGTCACCGCTCTCCGTGACCATCGGCATCACAGCGCAGGGGTCCAGCACGTACAGGCGAACCACCACGCCCCGCTGATCGCGCTCCTTCAGGACATACGTGTTCCCGTCCGTCAGCTTCGACAGGAGCCAATACTCCCGGAACTGCTGGGCAGTCTGGTAGCGGTTCTGCTTACGCAGGACGGGGTTGTATGAGGTGTTCGCCTCGTCATCCACCCAGATCCCATTCTGCTGGAGCTTCTGCAGCTTGAACGGCAGAAGGCCCATGTCCGAGGAGATGCGGTCAAGGCACGCATACAGAGTCGGATAGCACAGAAGGTCGGGGCGGGTTTCTTCGATGTTCTTCTGCCAAGCGCCCGCGAACGGCTCAAGGATGCGATTCCACCAGCGGCTGCCGCGGTTCGGAACCGGGGTCAGTTGCTGCTGTCGCTTTTCGCGCGTCAGGCGCAGGGAGAGTTCCACTGATTCAGTCCTCGGCTCGCATGTCGCGGCGGCTGTACTGGCGGACAGGCTTGCCGGTGGCCGGGGAGATGCGGACTTCGGGCTCAGCAACAGTCACCGGCTCGTCCACCACTTCCCGCGCCAGACCGACCTTGACCAGCAGACGGCCGGCCTTGTCCTTCACTTCCATGGTCTGGCCCACCTTGGTCTTGCCGATGGTCTTCTTGATGGGGCTGATCTTCATGCTTCCTCCTGAAAAAATGGGAGAGGCCCGAAGGCCCCTCCCTTACCCAACTCCACCAACTCAGCAGCCGGAAGGCATGCCATCGATCCACTGGATTGCACCAGCACGACGCGGACCCCACCAGGTGTAACGCTCGGCGCGGATCGCGATGCTGTTGGTCTGGAACATGTTCACGAACGGCGAGCCATTCGAGGTGACCGTCGCCGAGGTCGAACCGACCGGGGTATCGGACATTTCGATGGTCGCTTCACGCGAAGCATCCAGGGTCACGACACCGTCGTCGGCCATGTAGATCTCGGCCTCGTCCACCAGGATGAACGGTGCGCCGCCCGACCCGCCATTGTTGGCCAGGTACTGCGACACACGGACCGGGACGCCGTCGATCGTGCCGCCGTTGGCGGTGATATTCGGATACACGCGGTTGCCCAGCGCATCTCGCAGGAACGCCAGGTAACGCAGCACGCCCGGGGTGGTGTAATAGGCCGGGCGGGCTCCCATGAAGCTGGCATCCCACGGGGTCCACAGGCGCAGGATCGCGCAGGCAATGTCATCCGAGTCAGGGCTGCCACCGGGGCCAGCCACCGGGGCGACGCCGTTCAGCAGGCCGGCCGGGTTCACACCGGTCACCGCGGCCAGGTCCGGATCGAACAGGTCCAGGTCCAGACGCTCGATCACCGTATCGGCCAACTGGTCACGAACCAGGGCTTCGGCAGCCGGGTCCGAGAAGCGGGCCAGCTCTTCGGTGATCACGCAGATCGCAGCCACCTTGGTGAAGGCGGTGTTGATCGCGTCGAAGTCGAAGCGGGTGAGCGGCTTGGACTTGCCCTGACCCACCCACTTCGCCGTGCCGCCGCTGGTCTGCCGCGGGATGCGGACATTGAACGGGATCGGGCGGAACTGAGCCTGGCCGATCAACGTGCGCGGGCGCAGGAAGTCGATGAAGTCCTGCGAGGTGGTCTGCTGGTAGACCAGCGGCGCAGCCCAGGTGGCATCGGTGGTCGTGCCGGCCGGGATGGTGGCCTTGGTCATCAGGATCTGCTGGAGGTTGGCACCCTCAGCCTGGGCCTTCAGCAGCTTCACCACGTTGGTGGTGTTCGGGTAGTGCTTCTCGGCCAGCTGGGCAGCCACGCGCGCGTCGCCCTTCGCATGGAAGAGACAGATGGCCTGGCGGGCAAACGCGATGCCAGGTTCCAGCTTCTCGACCGTCTTCAGGTTGAGGTTGTCGTTGGTGCGCACCGGAGCGTTGTCACGGCCCGCGGTCGGCTGGAAAGTCTTGGCCTGCACCGGAGCGGCGGTGGCCACCTCGCGGGCTGCCAGGCGCTCGTAGCGGGCCTCGTTGGCTTCCAGGTCGTCCAGTTCTTTTTCGAGGGTGTCGAATTCCTCGGCCTCGGCGGTGTTCATTGAGCGGCCTTCGCCGGCAGCCGTGTCGCCGATCGCCTTCAGACGAGCTGCGTGGGCTTCGCGGGTGGCCTTGATCGCGGCCAGTTGTTCCTGAGTGGTCATTTCTCGTTTTCCTTGTGGTCGCAGCCGTTCGGCCCGGGTTCCACCCCAGGCGGTGCCTGCATCATTGGGATTCGGGTTCCACCCCGGGGCCGATGGCCCTATTTCAACGCAACAGCTTCACCGCGCCGCCGTCGAGCCGGATGGCCGGATCGGGAAGGCGCTGGATGAGGGGGACGCCGAGGGACTGAGACTTGCGCCCCGCGGTGTCCATGGCCTTGATCGTCTGGATCGTGGCCGAAGCATTCGCCGGAATGGTAACCAGCGAGAGCTCGTAAATCTCGGTTTCGTCGAACATCACGCCACCGGAGTCCATGAAGCTGTACTTCAGCGCGCGGAATCCAATGGAGACGCCCCGGACCAGCTTGTACTTGACCGACTGCCAAGCCAGGTCCACCAGTGTCTTCAGCGGGCCATCCTCTTCGACGCTGATAACGGACGCCTCGAACGGGATGCCCTTCTTGGTCGCCTTGCCGAAATAGGCCGTGCCCACCGGGGAATCGTGCTTGTGCTGCCAGAGAAGCGGCATCTCGCGGGCGAACTTGGCGCCCAGGGGGTTCACGATGTCGCCCATCCGATCAGTCTCAGGCGTGGTCGCCCAGCCAGTGATGGTGCGGGCCTGGTCGTCGTAGGCCTTGATTTCGAGAACCGAATACGCGCGGTTGGTTTCCATGCTCATCCCAAGGTCATGAGGACCAGTTTCTTCTTGCGAGCCGCTGGGTTCAGCAGCATCAGGCTTACAGCGTTGAGGGTGGCCATCAGGGCATCGATCTTCGCCGATCCACTGACCGCCTTGTTGATGGTGATCGCGTTACCTACCCGGACCACCTTCGCATTACTCACATTCCAGCTCATCAGGCGCTGGTCGCCGTGGACCAGGTCCTGGCCGGCTGCAGCGCGCTCCAGCGTTCCGATGGCGCAGTTCAACTTCCAGCCCTGCTCGACGCCGATGATGTCCTCGTTCAAGACAAACCCGCGGGAGGGCTGTGTCAGCTCCTCAACCATAGGGATAATCCCTGCCCGGTCGACACCGATCGAATGCTTCTCCGCCAGGATTCCGGCCTTCTTGACCTTCTCCACCATGTCAGCGACCTCGACCAGGTCGCGGCCAGGCTTCTCCACAACCGTGAGCTGGCCGGCAGCTTCCAGATCCCGGAGCAGAGGTGCCAGCTCCTTCCGGCGTTCGAAGACGATCTCGTGCGCCCAGGCATGAGCCCAGACCAACCACTTGCGCGTTCCCTTCTCTCGGCCCAGCACAGCGAGCCCCAGGAGGTCATCCAAACCACCTCCGTCGATCCCTACCACCGCCACCTCGGATCGCTCCAGGAGGCTATCCAGCGTCAGCGTGGGGTCGCCGCAGTCCGACCAGAACTCAGCACCCGCCCAGCTGCCCCCTATGTTCTCGCTCGGTGGCACGTTCAGGCGCTTGGCCAGGAACACCCGCAGGGACTGGCCCCCAGCTTCCAGGGCCTCCTCGTACTTGCGGAGCATGTCGACCGGATCCACCGACGCCCCATAGTTCGGGTTCATCAGGCGGAAGTTCTCCGGATCCATGTAGGCCCGGGACTTCAGCATGTCCTCCGGCCACTCGTATAGGATCGGCAGGAAGTGGGGGGCCTCAATCTCGCCGTCCCGGACCTTCCTGGCGTACTCCAGCTTCGCCTTGTAGATGCCAACCGGGTCATCGTCTGACTCAGTGGTGATCGAGATGACCACGCCCTCCGGCCGCGACGCCTGGCCACCCGTGGCTTCCACCAGCATGTCCTCGGCGCCCTTGCGCTTGGCCAGCTGCCAGAGCTCTTCCAGGATCACGAAAGCCCATATCTTGCCCGCCACCGTCTCGCTGTCCGCGGCATACACCCGGCAGGTCATGCCGGTCACCCGGTGAGTCACCCGGCGCATGATCGGCTCGACGTGATAGAGCTCGTCCAGCTCCGGATCACGCTTGATGGCGTCCCGCATGGGCTTGAACACGTTCTCCGCGCCGTCCTTCGTGGGGGCGATGATCGCCGCCTCGTTGGAGTCGCGCCAGTTCCGGGTCATCAGGGAGAGCATGACCATCGCCGCCCACCCGGACTTCCAGTTCTTCTTCGGTACCTTCAGGAACACCTCGCGGATCAGACGCTCCCCGCTGGCCTCGTCGTAGGCCCCGTGAATGACTTCAGCGATTTCCTTCGCCCAGTCCCCGCACACATCTCCCACCGTGGGAGTCTCGCCCCCGCCATCAGGGTGAGGCACGCCTACCGCCAGGAAGGAATTGAACTGTTCCATCCCCAGCTTGGCCTGGAGAGGGAACAGTGGCCTACAGGGCAACAGGCTCCGACCTTCCTTGATCCGGTCCCGCCAGTCAGGGCAGGCAGTGGACCAGATCGGGAGGGTCACTTGACCGCCATGAGCTTCGGACGAACCGCGCTCGGGGGCGCAGCAGGCGACAGGTTGCGCTGGACGATCGCCTTGGCAGCCTCGTTCAACTGCTCCTTCTTGCCCATCGGACCGGCAGCCCTACCCACCTTCTTCAGGGCCAGAGCCGCTGCCATCCGGTCCTTGAAGTCAGCCTTCGAGTCCTGCATCAGCGCCTTCAGGAATTCATCCGGATCGGCCGTCTGATAGCACTTGGCCTTCGTCTTGCGTCCCGGCTTCGGTTTGGGACCGGAGCCATGGCGGGCGCCCCCGCTTCGACCTTTCACGCCTGCCATTTGAACCACCTGTGGGACAAAAATTCTTACGGATGGGATTCCAATAGGATTAAAACAAGGAAGATGATCTCTTGGACATGGATCTCCCTTCCACAATTGGTCATGGAGTCAAAATGAAGAAAGACACCAACTGAGGAGGTTGTAGACGAGGAGGAGACAGAATGGAAATGACGACGAAGACCATGTCACCCATTCAAATAGCGTCTAAGAAGCTGGCGCTCATTCTAAACTTTTCATAATTAATAATTAAGAAATAGCGACTGTATGAAGCACCATTCATTAATGAGCGCCCATGCAGAAGGGCCTTAACTCATGGAAATTGAAATCCTAGCGAAAAGTAAAAATGTGAAATAGCGCCCGTGCACACAGTCGTTCATTACTATGAGTCGACCTACCGGAGGACCAAGTCAACCCTCAGCAGTAGTAAATAGCGACATTGTTTAAGGGCGTTCATTTAAATGGCACCCAAAGGGCTGTCGCAATTTCCAAATAAATCCCCCAAAAATGAAAGAAATCTCATATTGAGCCAGTAATGAAGTCCACTTTGGGGCATTGCTTTGTGACATGAAATTCACTCAACATAGCATCGATTTTGGCGTGTCTATAGTATGAAGCGTCTTCATTGAGTGGGCACCCACTGTGAAAGTTTTCATCCCCACGGGACAACTTTTTGGTCACTTACGAACCACTTCGGCATTCTGGGTGCCTAATCGGGTCATCTGGGTTTTCTGCTGATTTAGCCTTCGGCTCCCTATTTTGAGGAACCAGGGGCATTTCTTTATCTCGGGAGGGCTTCTTTATCTGGTGGGGAAGCACTTGGTACATTCTCGTCCTTGCTGGATGGGGTGTGGAGATACATTCGGCACGATTGCTTCGTTGTCAGTTCATTAGCTCTGACCGTTATCTGGCCTTAGTGAGCTGTGGTAGATGTTTTTACCCCAAGATGTAAAAATGTAGAGTCCTTGGGACTTCTTATAAGGTGACCTAGGGCTTCAACGGTCCAAGCAGACCTGTCTTTGACCTTCATTTGACTCCTCTGGGCACACAGTCATTACCCAATCATATTTTGGATGTCAACAAATGCCCCCTAGCCACAGACGTCGCGACCGAGGGATGAGCGGAGCAGGGTCTGCGGATGTGCTTGCTTTATAGGGCTTTGGAGTGGGGCCCACTTCATTTGACATCTTGAGTCGGTGACACGGCTTAGACGATAATTCGGTGACGCATGCATCTACCTGAGTCGGTGGCATCCCATTAGTTGGTAGCGCCTTGAGTCGGTGAACACTTTAGCACCTTGATTTGGTGGCGGGGCTGCGCCTTTGATTCAATGGCGGGCCGTATGCTTGATTCGGTGGAGGGCTCAAAAGGTGGAGCAGTGATACTTCTATCTTAGCGATCGAGGCTGGCACCAAACTGGAACAGGCAGCCCGACTGGGACAACATGACGAAATCTCCTCGAAGGGTGGAGACTTTGAAGGAGAAACAGTCGGTGAAACAACTGCTCTGGTGCTTACGGCTAGTACCGAGTTGGAAAAGGTGACATAGTCGGAGCAACATGTAGAACTCACCCCTAAATATGTGAGCCTTCAAGATCAAGACTCTGCTCCTTCAACAGAGGTCGAAGCTGAAGTTCCTGCTCCAGTCAGTGTTGAGTCCACCAAGCAACTCGAGAAGGAATTGGTGGAACCATCTTCCTTTTTGCCCTCATCCTCTTCACAGCCTACTGATGATATCTGGGCTAAGGTTGACAGCAGGGTAGAGGTCCATCTCCCTGACAGACCATCGCTTGGCTTGTCATCATCTAAAGAGCTGGTGTGACAAAATTTAGAGATGCTGAAGCAGGCTGTGCTGACCCGCCAAGACTTATCCTATGCACAACTGAGGGAGCTAGTAGAGCCTATGTCACGTACCCTCATGGCTTTTGGCTGTCCTATGCAACATTGGATGCCTCGTGTGATCTTGCTACTCCGGTATGTAAACCGGTGAGAATTCATTGACCACGGCCTGAGGGACCAACTGACTTCCCTAAAGCTTCAACGAAAGGAGGGCCTTACTGTACTGCAAGCCTCCACATAAATTGTCGGCCAACAGAGGTTCATTGCCAAGGGAGCCACTAATTAGATTTCACTGTTGCAGAAGCGGACTTCCAACCTCCATGCTGAATTGGCCCAGGCTGAAGAAGATTTGGCACACACCAAGCAGCTGCAAATACAAAGCTTAAACGAAGCTACATTGGTGGAAGGGCGCGCTAGCTCCATTCAAGAGGGGCTACTAAAGTTGGAAGCTGAAGAGCGGCGACTACAAGACCTGGTCGACCACCCTTCCATCGGGCTCATGGAACTTGATGATATTTTCCATCGTCCCAGCCAATGATGTATCATTATGCCCACTTTTTTCTCTTTTCTTTTTTTTGAAACTTCATGTATATCAGAGCTTGCTACGAAACTCCATGTATCTTTTTTTTAGCAATGAATTTTCTTCAGCTTTGCCGTGCAATCTTGGTGCTAAGTTGTAGCTGCATGTCTCTTTTCTTTCCCTCATAGATTTGGGTAGGGATATGATGCCAATTCACCCAGTCTAGGGTACGTTAATTGCTAGGGCAGGAGAGCGCTCACACCTTCAGAGAAGGTATGGGCAGTTCGCTACACCGCAATGCAAATTTCCCCTGAGGTCAAGGCTATGCTAGCTCGAGTAGAGAATATTTAGGGACAAATGTCAAATGGTTGCTGTATTTATCGACATTGAAACATATGCCAAGGCAATGAGAAGGGGTAGCCATCAAGGGTGGAAGACCCGAGTGACCGTGTATTCACTGGTCTTGCCGATGATGACAAAGACCACGGGCTATTGCATTCGTCGGCATTGGGTAACATGCTGAAGCAAAGGGTAGATTTTCTTTCATTAACGAGGATGAAAGGTCCAAGTTAAAGATTCTTTCACTGATCTCGTCGATGATGACGAAGATCAGGGCTAGTGTATTCATCAGCATTGGGTAAGATGCCGAAGCAAAGGATATGTTGTATTCATTAAAAGGGACGAATGGTGTAGGTTAATGGAATATTGACCGATCTTGCCGATAATGACAAAGGTCAAGGTTGGTTTGTTTATCGACATTGGTTAAATGCCGAAGTAAAGATAGGTTTATCCATTAATAAGGACGAAAGGTCCAAGTTAAGGGTATATTGACCGGTCTTGCCGATGATGACAAGGGTCAATAGTTATTCATCGACATTGGTTAAATGCCAAAGCAATATGGGTTTATTTATTAAAGAGGATGAAAGGTCCAGGTTAAGGAAATATTGACCGATCTTGCTGATGATGACAAGGGTCAATAGTGGTTTATTCATCGACATTGGTTAAATATCGAAGCAAGATGGGTTTATTCATTAACGAGGACGAAAGGCCCAAGTTAAGGGAATATTGACCAGTTTTGCGGATGATGACAAGGGTCAATAGTAGTTTGTTCATCGACATTGGTTAAATGTCAAAGTAAGATGGGTTTATCCATTAACGAGGACGAAAGGTCCAGGTTAAGAGAATATTGACCGGTCTTGCCAATGATGACAAGGGTCAATAGTGGTTTGTTCATCGACATTGGTTAAATGTCAAAGTAAAAAATGATTTGTTTATTAACAAGGATGAAAGGTCCTGGTTAAGGGAGTATTGACCGATCTTGTCGATGATGACAAAGGTCAATAGTGGTTTGTTCATCGACATTAGTTAAATGCCGAAACAAAAAGATTTTGTTCATTAACGAGGACGGAAGGTTCAGGTTAAGGGAATATTGACCGGTCTTGCCGATGATGATAAGGGTCAATAGTGATTTGTTCATCAACATTGGTTAAATGTCGAAGTAAAAAAGGGTTTGTTTATTAACGAGGACGGAAGGTCCGGGTTAAGGGAATATTGACCGATCTTGTCGATGATGACAAGGGTCAATAGTGGTTTGTTCATCGACATTGGTTAAATGTCAAAGCAAAGATAGGCTGTATTCTTCACCAGAACAGGCAGAAGGTCTGTTCCGGTCAGGCTTTGTTTATTGGTGGTTTATTCTCTAGTGAGACTTGTGGGAATATTCTGTTTTGGCCCTGAGAAGGGTCCTCTGGACGACAGATGCATCACATCATTCATCATTCATTCATTCATCATTTTTTAACCACATTACCGGTGCAAGTGCCCTTTCGGGTTTTTGCTAGAACCGGCCCCCTCTTACTTTTACCCACGCACCCTTTCAGGTTTTCACGTGGCGGGGTACCCGATTTTGCCTGCAACGCCCTTTCGGGTTTTCACCACCGCTGGGTTATTGTCATTTTTTTGCCCTTGCCCTAATGTAGGAACAAGTCTGGAGCGGTGGGGACCGTAGGGACGATCCGTTCCTAGGGTATGATTGGTTCACCCCCATTGAGGCGAATCCACAGATGACCGACAAGGATGGTCTTGTCGGAGTTGCTGGTCGCAGCGGCGAATCGCCTGCCTTTGCGGCTATGGCGATGCTTCTTCTGGGGAGCCGAGGAAGACCCCGCTCTGAGGTTGTAGACCGAGAAGACCCGGCCTGTGGCTGCTAGTGGCACAAGACTATCAGCTGGGAATGCTGGAATCGACCCCCAAGACATGAAGTCTGTGGTGGAAGCCGCCGGCTGGGTGACTCGGGTGTAAGCTTTCGCCCAGGCCGATAAAAGTGTTGCCGACGCTCGAGACAAGTGATGATGATACAACAAGTGATGATCCCAGTTGTTCGTGCGCGTCGGGTCGCGTGGGTCCGACGACCCTCGGGGGGAATGCCCTCGAGAATCAGCCGCTCCCCGGGCACGCAGGTGTGTGTTCGGTGACCGGACTGAGGGGTGGGACAAGGAGATAGGGGAGACGCCGGATTCTAGCGTACTTCGGGCGCCCCCTCCTATGGCCGTATCCTTCTCAAGGCGGCACCGGGCACTCGCCTTTTACGAAAAGTCGAGGGAAGTTCGAATGGCATGGGTGGTTTCTGGGTTTTGGGGAAACATGGTTGGGGTGCGGGCGTGCCAGTTGATTTCTCAACAATCACCCATGGAACCAAGGCTTGACTGGGAAGCGTCGCCAGGGCGTGACATGTGGACTCGAGAGACGTGCGACACGTGGAGAGAAGGGGGCTTTCCATTACTGCGAGTGCGCAGGCGATTGTGGAGAGTCGTGTACGGGACGTCTTTCCCCACCGACCGCAAGCAATCGGTGTTTATTTATATCAGATTGAATCCAAACACCTTCGTTCTATGCTGAAGAGAAGTCTGTATGTATCCGAAGCCATGGGTGGAGGGCCAGGAGCACTTCGCAGCTATGGGGTCACGTTTGACTGGGAAGTGTTTGCTGGGGTCGAAGGGACTGAGTGGTGCGAGGGAAGACTGGGACCTAAATGTAGATGCAGAGATATTCATTAGGGTGATAATATAATTCAAGAGAGCTGCGTGGGCTTTATAGGTGGGCCGTTGCGGCTAAGGTACAATTGGCGCAAGCCGTAGGACAATTCTGGCAAAGAGGTCGGTCCCCGGGTCAATGCGTGAAAAGGTGGACATTCGCATGTATTGTAGAGACTCTCCTCGAGGCAGGGGCCATGCCCGATTTGTCGAGGGGGAGCTTGATTGGGTGACCGGAGGGGGTATTGGTCAGTGACTAGGCGAGGGCCAGACGCAGCTCGGGTTGAGCAGTCGGGCACGGCCTCGTGGCAGTGGGAGTTACAATGCCATGGTGTATGTGTGATTGTCGTAGACTGGCACACGCGGGTAATCCCAAGGTGAGAGTGTATTCGCCGTCGTAATAACGCCTTATGTGTAGCAGGAGTAGACTTGTGTGGCATGGCTAGACGCCATATGAGGGGAGTACGAGTGACATACCTTTGGCGTGTGTAAGCTGATTTACAAGCCAACTGCACACACACAAATCTCCTTACTTGCTGCGTCTGTTGTTGATTGCATTGCTCGTCTGTTTGCATCCGTTGCCACAGCCCTTGAGCTTCTAAGGGACTTTTATAGGGGAAGTTGAAGGGTCATAGAAGGGTTTAGGCAGACCAAGTTGAAGGGTTGAACTTGGTCTGGGTAAACCTTTGAAAAATACTTTTTTTTGTTTCTGAGTGGGGGAGGGAGGGTTTAGGCCGATCAGCCCAAGGGGCTGGTCTGACTTCTATGTTGGCGATTGAAGCCGGAGCTGAGCTGGGACAGATGGCCCAGATGGGGCAACAAGATGAATTCATCCCTAAGGGTGGAGATTTTGAAGAAGAGGTAGTTGGTGAAACAACTGCCTTGATGCGCATAGTCGGTGCCGAGTCAGAGAAGACCTTTGAGCCAGAGCAACATGTAGGGTTCAGAGCTACAGATACGGATCTAACAGTTCAAGACTATGGCCCTCCAGTAGAGGTCGAGGTCGAATTCCCAGCCTCTGTTGCTACTGAATCTGCAAAGCAGCCTGAGAAAGAATTAGTGGAGCCATCTTCCTCATTGCCTTCATCTTCTTCACAACCTACCGATGACATTTGGGCTGAGGAGGATAGCAGGGTGGAGTTTCATCTCCCTGAAGTGCCTTCACTAGGTTTACAATCATCTGAAGAACCGGTGTGGCAGAACTTGGAAATGCTGAAGCAGGCTGTGCTGACTAGTCGAGACTTATCTTATGCACAACTGAAGGGACTAGTGGAGCCTATGACTTTCACCCTTATGGCTTTCGATTGCCCCACGCAGAATTGGCTACCCCGGGTGACCCTATTGCTCAGGTACGTAAATCGATGAGAATTTATCGACCACAGACTAAGAGATGAATTAATTGCTCTAAAGTTTCAGAAGAGGGAGAGCCTCACTACACTAAAATCCACCACGGAGGTTGCTAGCCAATAGAGGGTAATTGCTGAGGGGACCACCACTCAGATCTCTAGGTTGGAGGAGCAGACTTCTCGACTCCGTATTGACTTGGCTCAAGCTGAGAAGGATATAGCCCACGTCGGACGGCTACAGGCACAAAGCTTAGATGAAGATACGTTGGCAGAGGGGTGCGCGAGCTCTATCCAAGAAGATTTTCTGAAGCTGGAGGCTGAGGAACATCAGTTGCAGGACCTGATTGATCATCCTTCTATCGGGCTCATGGAACTTGATGATATTTTCCATCGCCCTAGCCAATGATGGCTTCCTTCTTCTCTTCTTATTTTCATTTTGAAATTCCATGTACATCAGAGGATGCTCCGAGTTTCCATGTATCTTTTCTATTTATGCAATGAAGAATTTTCCTCCAGCCTTGCCTGTGCAGTCCTGATGTCAGGCTGTGATTATGTGCTTTATTTTCTTTCCTTCAGGGATATGGGCATGACGCTAATTCACCCAGCCTGGGGTATGCTAACTTGCTAGGGCAGGAGAGCGCTCACCACTTCAAGGAAGGTATGAGGAGTTTGCTCCACCGCCGCACAAATTTCCCCGAGGCTAAGGCTTCGTTAGCTTGCATAGGGGATATTTAGGGATAGGTGTTTGACAAGCTATTGTATTCATCGGCATTGAAAGATATGCTGAGGCAATGAGAGGGGTTGCATTCGTTAATAGGGGCGAAAGGCCCGGATTAACAAAGGATTGACCGGTCTTACTAATGATGACCAGGGTCAATGATAGCTTGTTTGTCGACATTGGTTAAATGTCGAAGCAAAGGTTTGTTCATTAACAAGGGTGAAAGGTCCAAGTTAAGGGATTACTAACCAGTCTTGCCGACGGCGACAAGGGCCAGTGGTAGCTTATTCGTCGACATCGGTTGAATGTCGAAGCAAAGGTTTGCTCATTAACAAGGACGGAAGGTCCAAGTTAAGGGAGTACTGACCGATCCTACCGATGGTGACAAGGGTCAATGGTAGCTTATTCGTTGACATTGGTTAAATGTCGAAGTAAAAGTTTATTCATTAACAAGGATGAAAGGTACAAGTTAAGGGAGTACTGACTTGTCTTGCCTGTCCACCTGTCGAGTCTCCCCGTCGTCCCGCATCACATGGTGTGTCCTTGTCTCCGCCTGGGGCGTGGTAGCTAGACACTTGTGACGCAGTGTAAGACGTCAAGGGATGCATCCAGTCATTCTTCTAGTGGGCGGTGCTCCCGTCACGTGACGTGAGTTGTCATGTTCTGGGTTTCCATTTCTCGTCTGCAAGATGGGGTTTCTGGTGTTATTTTTGAGAGCGTTCCCATAGCCGAGGTCTGGGGTTTTCGATGAGGGTCACCGAGAGTTTTCCCTAGACGGTGTAGAGTTCACGATAGTGAGATTGTGACTATGTTTTCGGACCGTGTGGTTTTGGCCCAGGCCCTGCTGAGAGGGTAGGCCTTTACGACCGAGGCTTCGTGTCATTTCCTGGTAGCGTGGCTAGGGCGGTTCGTGTCTGGTAGTCTCTCGATCGTAGAATCGAGATGTCAGATACGTGACTTGGTTATCCCCCGACGGGAGATCGAGTCGCGTTTTCTATTATCGGTAGGAGTAGCTGTAGTGACGAGTTTTGACCGGCCACCAGTTTGTTGTTCCTACAGTTACTGTTGTTCCTTCTACGGCTAGCGTAGCTTTCCTTTCCGCTGTTGTTTTCTCGGTTGGGGTTCCACGGGATCCCTACTGAACCAGTGATAGGAGACTCACCCCTAGTTTTCAGGTGTGGCGGTTCTTCCTCAAGGTTCGAGGACGTTGCGTGGAGCTTCCTAGTTGCTAGCTTGCCGGGCCGAGTGTTCACTTGGCATGTAGTACATTTTGCTACTTTTGACTGTACTTTCTGTTGGACTAGACTCTATCGTAGTTAGTTATTTATTTCTATTATTATATCAGTTGTCCTATTTTATTTCTTATTTCTATGTGCACTACACCTATCCTTTTTCCCTTCCGAGTCTTCGCGCTCGTGGGAGGCGGACCGAGGTTCGAGTTGCGCCGATTCCTTTTCAGCACTCGGATCCCGGGTCGCCATTGCTGGTATCAGAGCTATGGTTGTGGAAGTACATTAGAATTCGAGATATTGTAGTGATCAGAGTCCGTAAGGTCCAGTACAGTCAACAGCTGGCATAGGGTTTCGTGCTTATTTTTCGCTTAGTTTCTCGCGTGAGAGTGTGAGTGCGCGGCGTTGGCACTGTGAAGGTGGTTGCTGTCGTCGTCAGAGTGCCGGCGTAGGGTCTGAGGATCGAGGTCGAGGGCCTTCTCCCTCATCGGTGGTGGCCCCGGTTGTGCTGTATTGGGCAGAGGTTGCTGGCAGGTGTGTTGCTGCGATGCTGTGTTCAAGGGATCTGCAGCGAGGTCAGGCGGCTGCTGAGAATTGTTCGTGGTTAAGTTGTCATGGGTGTGCTCTGAGGGAGCTGTTATTGTGTTGGCCACCCTAACTTGAGGATTTATCCATCCCCTGAGGCGTTGAGATCATGGTTCAAGGTGGCAGAGTGGGCGCTCTAGTCAAGATATGCTCGGATGAGTGGAGGATATTCTTAGATTGGGCTGTGGTTGTCCTGAATTTGGTTTGAGATTGTGGCAGTGACGAGCTTACAGCTCGAGGATGAGCGTTAGCGGGTGCCGGTTATGGCTCGTGTTGCAGCTCGAGGCATGGTATGTTGCTGTTCGAGGAGTCGCAGTGATGGTGCATCGAGAGGTGTTGTGATCGTGGCCCGACAAGACACTTGGTGAGTGTGTCGGAGGTGCTGACCTGATGAGAGTAATGATTTTTTCGGTGCTGGAAGGTGCTGTTCCCAGCGTGTGCAAGGTTCGAGGTCAGGTCGAGCACGGGGACCTTCCGTTGGTTCCACCACTACATCTTGTTCAGTTCGCAGGCACTAGCAAAGGTCCGACTTGTAAAGCCTGCCCTAGGGCCATTCGGCGGCTTCTGGAGGTGTGCCATATATCGACGGAAAGCTCTCCAAGTTAGCTTCGACTTCGAGGTGATCCCGCCTTCATCAGAGTTCGTGGATCTCCAAGAGGTCCATTCTCATCGGAGCATACGACTGGCATCAGTTAAAAGACCTGAGCACTAGTGCAGAGGCTGCTACATCCATATCTCTGCTCCCCTTGGTGCGCTGCTTGGCCGGGACGTTCACCTTCTAGTCCTTCTTCCAACCCAATTGACGGAGCATCATTCGGAGTCCGGAGCTGTCCGTTCTGAATTTTCTCTCCCGGGTGCATAGGTTAGTCCACGGAAAACCAGCACTGATATCCTACAACTGTTCACCCTCTATCTCTCTGCTCTGACCTCTCCTGGAGACCTTCCTGGTTGGAGATTGAAGAAACCTCATAGACGGACGTGTCCGTGGTGGTCCCACACCTTTTCGACTCCGGGAGTGATCGTGACAGCACCGCCTTCCTGAGAATTATTCTCCCCAGACTGGATAGAACCAGTCTAGCCTGCTACCTGAGGTGGCTTAAAAAGGCTCCAGCGACCACACCACGGCTCTCTTTGGTGCGCCACTTATCTAGTCTGGATCCCCACTAGTCATCTGTCGAACGCAACAAGCGGATTGATGCCTCTGAAAAGTGTCGTTAATTAATTGACGCCCTATGAGACGGCGTGGATCATTATAAATATTCTGATATTTTTCAAAAATAGTGCCTTATAAACTGTCGTGTCTTAATAATCTGATGCCTTCAATCATGTCGTTATTTCTAACCGTCATTACCCATCGAATCAATCATTCCACCTCATTTATTGCCCTGACAATGGTTCAGACGACTGCTCAAATCACAACGCAAAGAAAAATGACGCCTCAGTGCCAACCGTCAAACGCCTAAACAACGCCTTTGGGGCAGTCGTTGATTTCAATTATTTTCAAAATTCTAAAAAACTAAATCAAACAACACCTTTGCACACGGGCGTCAATATCATAAATAACATCCTTGATCAAGTCATCAATTCATTTCAAATTCCACGAACAAAACTCCCGCTATTTCCTTTCCTCTCCCTTGCTATTTTTATTCGTCCCTCTTTCTACTACCCTAGTTTCCCTCTCTCTGTAACTTCCTCGAAACCCTAGCTTCCCGATCCACGTCGTTTCCATCCTCTCACTTCCATCCTCTCTTCCATGGCTGGGCCCAACAAATGCCAGCGCATCATGGCTCCGAAGATAGTGGACCTCAGCAAGGAATAAGGCGACGCCATCGAGCAACCCCTCGCGGCGGCCGGCGAGGAAGTTCCCGTGGCGGTACTTGGCGAGGCCAAGGGAGAAGAAGAAGGTACCGAGGGGGATGAAGGCAAAAATGAAGAAGGAGAAGATGGAGTAGAAGAAGAAGATGAAGGAGATGGCGATGGTGACGGTGACGGGGAGGAAGCCGATGAGGAAGGCGAAGGTGAAGAGGAAGAGGCCCCTCGTCATCAACCAATGCATGGAGGTCATGCGAACCCTGAACGTAGCAGGGTTGGTCCATGCATTTTATTTATATATTTTTTCATATTTCCATGGCGCTCAGTTGAGAGGTTTTAGAAAACCCTGCGACCTAACAAATGACGCCTGCAAGGGGTGTCGTTAATTAAAATAATGACCTGTAACAAGTCGGTAATTCATTTAATAATTTCTAAAATAATGCCCTAGCCGAAGCATGCTTATGACATTCAAAGAGGATGCAGATAAGATATCATGTTCTATTTATCAATCATGACAGATTCAAACCTATGAGAGGGGATTATTCGAATCAAAAAGATGTACCATACAAGGCATTGCGATACTTTCCGCTTACGCCTAGGCTGCAGCGGTTGTATATGTCCTCAAAGATAGCTCGACATATGACATGGCACACCGAAAGAGTATGTCGTGTCGATGATATAATCAGTCATCATGCTGATGATCAAGCTTGGACTCACTTCAGTCGTACTCATCTTGCGTTCTCATAGGAGCCACGTAATGTTAGGTTGGGTTTATGCACAGATGGCTTTAATCCATTCGGTGGTTCAGTGGCATCTTACTCTTGTTAGCCAGTGTTTATGACACCGTACAACCTTCCGCCATACATGTAGATGAAGCGAGAAAATCTATTTTTATCATTAGTAATTCTAGGTCCAAAAAGTATGGGAAAAAATTTAGACATATATGTCAGACCATTGATTAATGAATTGAAATTTTTATGGAATGATGGAGTTATTACTTATGATGCATGTAGGAAGTAAAATTTTAATATGAAGGCTGCACTGATATGGACAATAAGTGACTTCCCTACATATGGAATGCTATCTGGTTGGAGCACACATGGGAGGTTAGTATGTCCTTACTATATGGAAGATACTAAATCATTTGTATTGAAACATAGTGAAAAAGCATGCTGGTTTGATTGCCATCGGCGGTTTCTACTGCGTGACCATCCTTTCCGAAGGCAAAGAGACTCATTTCAGAGAAACACTGTTGAGATGGATGAAGCAGACTTACAACGGGTATCTGGTCGACATTTGGTGGCACGAGTGCAAAATTTACCAGATGTAGAACAACTATCTGGTAGCACATGATCACTCCCTCAATTTGGAAAAGGATTACAACTGGAACAAGAAAAATATTTTCTGGGAATTGCCTTATTGGTCAACTCTTCTAATACGACACAATTTAGATGTCATGCATATCAAGAAGAATATTTTTTATAATGTGTTCAACACGATCATGAACATAAAAGGTAAAATAAAGGACAATGCCAAAGCACATATGGACTTAAAGATGCTTTGTAAATGTCCAAGATTAGAATTGCAGAACATACATGAAAAAATTATGCAGCCTAAAGCAACTTACATGCTTAGTGATACATAGATCAACGAACTGTGCCAGTGGTTGAAACAGTTAAGATTCCTAGATAGATATGTGTCCAAGGTAGCTCGTTGTGTGAATGTTAATGAGGGAAAAATATATGGACTGAAAAGTCATGACTGTCATGTGTTCATCGAGAGGTTGGTGCCCATTGCATTCTGTGACTTGTTGCCAAAGCCTGTATGGGGAGCACTAACTGAGTTGAGTCAATTTTTCAAGATTTTATGTGCATCAGAACTCAGACTTTGGGATGTACAAACTATCAAAGAAAATGTGGCCACGATCGTTTGTAAGCTAGAGAAGATATTTCCTCTGACATTCTTCGATTTGATGGAGCATCTGATTATCCATTTGTCATACGAGACTATAGTCGGAGGGCTAGTACAATTTCGATAGATGTATCCATTTGAGAGGTATGTGAGAATTATTTTTCTTTTTGCCACTACATCTGTACGATATGTTTGTCATTGCCATCTGAATTGTTGTTGTAGGTGCGTGCATGAACTAAAAATGAAAGTTCACAACAAGACAAAGGTGGAGGGTTCGATTATTGAGGCATATATTATTAAAAAAAATTTAAACTTCTATTTGATGTACTTTGAGCAAAAGATTCAAACTCGTTGTACTATAAATGATAATAGTAATGAACACTGATCATTGCATTTAATGAACCATGAACCATACATGACAAGAGGGGCGCATTGCTCAAAAGTAGGAGAGGAGGGCGGCCACACCGATGGCCTTCCCCATGAGCTGGGCGACCGAACATGTGGTCGCCCAAGGCATGATGGGCGGCCATCGACTTGGCCACCCATCTGCTCTTATCCCAAACTGAGTGGGAGTCCGAGCCAGATGGGACTCTAGTCTTCAGAACCCCTAGCTGAGGTGCCCCTTCTCTGCCGTCAAACTAAAGCTTACAGTTGAAAGGGGAGTTCTGAGAAAGGAATCAAGCATGGCATCCTCTTCCACTCCGTCAGGAAACCACGAGCTGGGTGTTCTCTCCGATGTGCCCGGCCATTTAAGCGGCCTTGTGAAGCGGGGTGAGGTATGGTTTGTGTGTGAGATGTATATATTATATATATTTTGGGTTTTGAAGGACTTGATTTATTTGTTTATTTTTGTGTTTTCTCCTCTTTTGTTGTTTTTAAAAGGCACAGCCTGTACCTGCCTTCCCTGGGGCAAGACATGCCCGTCGCTACGACTGGCTCCACGATTTACTAGCGGCGATCACGCCTGCCATGAGGGTATTCATGCACCAGTGACATCTAATCCGTCTAGTCATCATGGCGAAGCGCTTTAACAGCGTGAGGTGGAATTGGGAATCTTTAGGAGCTTTGATCGAGCTGTGGCATCCAGATACCCACACATTTATTTTTCCTGAGTTTGAGGCCTCAGTGCTGGTGGAAGAACTTGACTTCATCTTCCAGTGGAGTGACCAAGAGGTAGGCGAGCTGATCGACCTCCCTCCCTGGGATGAAATCCTAGTAGAGATTGTGAGAGATATGCACGAAGTCCACCGAACGATAGACCAGCGAGGAATCTTAGTCGATTGCCTAGCGGGTTCACTCCTGGGCCAGGTAAAAGATAAAGCAGTGGAGGCTGATCGGATGATGCGTGGTGTGACGTTGTGCTTAGGCGGGGCATTGCTCTTCCCCACGTCATGGGATGTGTTAAGGCGAGAGTATGTGGGACCACTTGCTCTCTTATGGATGGGGCATTCTCTCTCCCTAGCGGTGCTGGCTCATTTGTATTGTGGACTCATCCAGATGAGCTTGGGTGGTAGCACCATGGGGAGCCTCTACCTTCCGCAAATGTGGATGGAGATCCACTTGAGCTTTGATTTCAATGACACGACGACCACTACATCCCAGATCTTTGACAAGAGGGCGCTCTACCCAGTGAGGGCCATCTTTGGTTCTGAGGATCAGGTGGTTTGCAAGATGGCACTGTTGAAGACCAGAGATGACTGGCGAGACTACTTGAACTTCCTACCCGAGGATGAGTTTGTGTTCATGTTGATGATGTATCGACGCGAAGAATTTAAAGTGTAAGGATCGCCAGAGCAGGAGTTGTGGCTCGTAGGAGTCGAGGACTTGGTGCTATACTAGGCCCATCGCTGCCATCGCCAGGTGGGACTGCCCAGACGGGTCCCATGGGCCGCTTCAAAGGGAGCATTAATCACCAAGCACATCCTCAGAATTGATGCGGATAAACAGCGGCTTCAGAGGATCGGGAAGATGCAGAGACGTCATGCCACCATCGTGAAAGCTCGAATTGATGTGGAAGAGGACAAAGATGAGTTGAGACATTATGTGGACTACTTGCGGGGTTTTAGGCCAGCCGTGAATGAGTTATTCATGAGACGACGCACCTGATGTTTGTTCAGCATTTTATCATGATTCACTAGTGAATGAAATAAATGGATGGAGTGGAATCTGGCTCCCCGTAGCGAGGGCAATCTGCTTCATCATCCGTGTGAGCCTTGCCGACCGAGCACGAGATGTGCGGAGTTTCGTCATTAGATAGCTCTGTGATTAGAGGCAAATCTTTAAGCAGCAGATGTGCGGCATAGAAATCTACAATCGCCCGGCCTTGGATGGGCTTATATCATCATTATTTTATCATTGTTTTTGAGTCAGCATTACGTCGAGGGGACATTTGGCAGCAACCACATATAGAATCATTGGCAATCCCTTTGCTATCATTGTCTTATGTGGGGATACCCCGAAAAGCTATAGCTTCTACAAGGATAGGCTCCCTGAACATGCACCAAGTATTGGCTTCTTGGCCTACTTCTATTGGTAATTATAATTGCAGGGTTTTCTTCAGCTTGACAAATGGTGTGGTCTTTTATGCTCCCTTAGGTACGCCTCATGCACTATTTCTAAGGGCGCATTTTTGCTTGTAGAAGGGACTACCGGGACTATCCCGTCTCACAGTTTCCTTCTTTTCTTTTTAGTAGGCAACCCAATCCCGAGTATTAAACAATCTGAAGTAGCTTCCCAGGGAGGGAGGAGCCTATTATCTTCTCGCCAATTTGCCTTTCTTGTTGGCTTCATCGGGGAGTCTCGTGGTCAAAATGACCAAATGATATACATCTTTAGGGAGGCAACAGCTATAGCTCCCTTTACAAGCTATTATTATATTGCATAGAATTCAATAAATCAATCCTCTGAGTGAGGAACTTAAAATCTTGATTAATTCAGCTGTCAAGTGGTCAGCATTTGCATTGGGTTGTCTGGTTACTAGCGGGAGCTCGGTGTGCCCACATAATTCTCTAGCTTCAGCGGGGACCTTGGTGCACCCGAATGATCTTCTAGCTTCAGCAGGGCCTTGGTATGCTAGAATAATCTTCTATCTTCAAATGCCCCTAGGCTGGGGTATATAAATAGAGGAGCTGCTCTGTGCATATCTTTTCTTTAGATAGCTTGGCCTCTTTGTGCAAAAGTAGGTAGTCAGGCGGTAGCGGGGAGATCCGGTCATTGGACTCCATTAGTTTCTTTTCTTCACCTTTAGCTTCCTGGATGGAACCAGTGGTAGTGGTTTTATTCTTCCCTTTTTTGGAGATAGCCCCAAGCGAGGGATAGAATTCTACTGTACTTGGAGACATTTCAAATTCTTGGTGCAGCTGATTATCTTTCCATCCTTGGCTTTGTCAGGTGCATATTGGAATAGCATTTTTGATGATTTCGAGAAGGGAGTATGCCCTAAGGTGCCCCCTGGATGAATTGGAATCCCGTTCAACAATTGATCATTCAGTTGCCCCCTCTCTTGATGTCATGTCCCGAACAAGGCGAAAGTATCAAGGCGTGAACAGTTATACGGTCAAGTCGATCAAGAGACTTAGATGATGAGTATGAACAACAAATAAATAAAATCACATCTTTATTTCATAATCTGACATTTCCAACAAATATTCTTCAAGGACTTATAATACTGTTCAAACTCAATACATTCATTTATAAGTAGACTGACTAGGAAAAGAAATTTATTAAAAATTATCATCACTCTCATCACTCCAGCCCATTCCCGTCATCTTCAGGATTTCATGAAACTTAACAACAATACACAGGGTGAGCTAGAAAGCTCAGTAGAACTTATATATCTTTACCAAGTCACTTTAAGTAATTAGCATTTTGGATCATCTATATGTTCTCGAATAAAATAAGTAAAAAAATAAATGACAAATAGAGAATAAGATCAGAAAGTCAAAAATTTTAAGAATAGGCACCAACTCCCACGGCACACAGCCACTGTGCTGGATGGCACATGACTTCTCTGCACCGGACCACCCCCGCCGCCCACAACGCCCCTACTGCGTTGTTCTTACCTCTCCTGCTCCACTCATCCGCCACCGTCTCCTGCCGCGTTCTTTCGCCAAGATAGGTCTAGGGCTATACTCCGTGATCGATAAGAAGGCCAGAGATCTTCTGTACAAGGACTACCAAACGGACCAGAAGTTTGTGGTCACTACCTGCGCAGCCAACGGAGTGGCAATAACATCTTCAGGGACTAAGAAGAACGATCTGATTTTTGGTGACATTCAAACTCAACTAAAGAACAAGGGCATTACAACTGATCTGAAAGTGAACTCTGACTTAACGCTCCTTATGACCATCACTGTTGATAAGCTTGCTCCTTGGTTCAGGACAATTTTCAGTTTTGTTGTTCCAGACCAGAGATCTGGCAAGGTGGAATTGCAATACCTTCATGACTATGTGGGTGTCAACGCCAGCTTTGGCCTCACGGCCAATCCTATTGTCAACTTTGCTTCAGTTGTTGGCCCAAACACCTTGGCTGCTGGTGTTGATTTATCATTTGACACTGCCTCTGGCAACTTCACCAAGTACAATGCGGGAGTTAACATTACAAACGTGGATCTCATCACTTTTGCTACCCCGAATGACAAGTTCGATACTCTGACAGCGTTATACTACCACTTCATCAACCCGTTGACGAGCACCGCAGTAGGTGCAGAGTTGACCCACGGCTTCTCAAGCAACAAGAACACCCTCACCCTGCACGGCCCCTGGCGGTTTTCACCGACACGCTCCAAACGGGCTTTGGCCGGCACACCCGCAGGTGGTCTCCTCTAATGGCAGGGCTCTTCGCATTCGGCAGTGGTCCAACTACCCTTTGATCCAGCAAGCTAAAGGCCCATCCGGCAACAACGCCTTAAAAGCCTTTAGCCCGGCACGCCTGTTGCTCGCTCCACCCGGCACGCTTGCTGCTCACTTTGGCCGGCACACCCCGAGTGGCCATTGGCCGACACGCCTGCTGCTCGCTCCACCCGGCATGCTTGCTGCTCACTTTGGCCGACACACCCCAAGTGGCCTTTGGCCGGCACACCTGCAAGAGCCTCCCCCCGGCGCGCTTGCTGTTCACTCCACCTGGCACAGAACTTTTCCTTCTTCACCCGGTAAGACTGCCAAGCCTTCCACCCGGTGCAGGACTTTTTCTTCTTCACCCGGCGGCACGTTGCAGCCGTTGGACCGGTGCCAACGGTGGTAGATCCAGCTGTCACTACCTGTGGCCCTTGGCGTGCAGTGGACTCACATCGAACCAGCTGGGATCTACCCCGCTGTCGACGCTTGAACGAGACACGCAGGCGGTCTCTGCTCGGAGACAAGACGGAGGTCAACTCTCGACCTGCTTCCATCGTCGACATGGCGTCACAGGCAGTGGCTCTATAAAAGCCATTCACGACGAAGAAAAAGGGGGTGAGCTCTTCTGCTCTCAAAAAGGCTCTTTGGCTCTCGGGGTCTCTGGCCTTCTGCCCCCTCCCGGCTGCTCCGACCACCGCCTGAGCGAAAAGAAAGAAGATAGAAGAGAGGAAGAGAGGAAGGGTGAGCAAAGAGTGGGAGTGAGGCCAGGGAGGGGAGGATCTAGTGCTCCACCTCTCCCCTCCCCACACTATATTTTCTTTTTTTTTTTCTTTCTTTCTCCTTTACGATGTATTAGCCCATATATTCTCCCTTTTCATAGAAAAAAAAAGAAACTTGCAAATGTTATCTTTTCTTCCCACAGAAAAGGGAGCTATATATCATACGTTTGAAACGTGAGCTTCTGTTCCTGAGGCCGTGGATAGGCAAACTGCGGCCAAACCCTAGAATTTTTGGAGGATATAAGAAGTAGGTGGACCATGTTTGGCAGCTCAGACTCTGAAACGAGCCAAGAAACTACAAATATGGTGAAGAGATGCGCAGTCCTCCATCATCACTTAACTTAATGTATGAAGACAGTGGCACAACAGAATAAAAGCGAGGTACAAATGCTACCTTTAAGTACACCACTGCAGTGGCCTCTCGGATTCCTCCAAAAAGCCATCTACCTTTCTCTTGCTAGTGAGCTGTGCATGGAAGATTACGGGGCCATGTCAATGTGACGAGTCTGGAGAGAGAGAGAGAGAGAGGAATAAAAAGAATAAGGCACAGAAACGACAGAGAATCTGATGGCTTGTTCTCCATGTCGCAAAAGAGAGCAGCGCTTTAGATCGATGCGATACCTTGTGCCATCAGCTGCGGCGGTAGTATCCCAATTAATATTTACTCCCTCTTGACAAATCGTGTGAGCTGTTCAGCTGGCTGTTCCTTAGAACCTGCAGTGTGATGACTTGGAAGGATGGGAAATATATGTATATTGACAGGCAGTGGTAATACCTTGTATGTGAAGATCGGCCTATCGATCTGTTGTTGAGAATGCCGCCGGATCGAGACGAGAGCATGTTAATTATTAAACCGACGGGGCAGCTGATCGAGCAGAGGTGACAGATAGAGAAGTGAGCACACATAGCTTCAAGCATGGCTTGCCCCATCCCCATGCAAGAAAACACCATGTGTGCTCACTCTCTTCTGTCACCCTCCATTGGTATAACCCATCTAACCAGCGCCACCTGCAAAACGCAAATGAACAGGCATAAACAATATAAGACACGCACCTATAACATGTACGTACCGGCCGTATGCTCTCTACGCCAAGCTTTTTTTTGTTTTGTTTTGTTTTCACACCAGAACAGGCCCAAGGTGAAAGGAGTCATGGGTTGTGTGACAGAGGGAGTTGGAAGCCAAGAAGTTAGCAGTTGTTGTCCTCAGGGCTGATGAAGAAGGGAAGGGTTGCAGTCTATATATATATAGCAAGAGGAGGAGGAGGAGGATAAGACGAAGGGTGTTGCCGATTACACTCTATCATATCATGTGAATAGAAGCGAATAAATTTCGGCTACCTGATCTTGGGCGCTCCTCCACATTAAAATAACATTAACACCAGTTCATTTATTCCATCCTTCCACATCCCACACACACCAATGCTTCTTGCAGTTCTAAATGCCTGCTCCACCTCTCCGTCACCCAATCATCTTCCATTCTCTGCCCCCACCCCTCTCTCTCTCTCTCTCTCAGTCTCTATCCTTTTAGGCCCGCCGTCCTCTATATATGCGTCCTCTCTCTCCTCATTATATGCTCATGGAATGATGGAATAGTCTTCCATTACCAAGAGAGATATGTAGAAAGGTGTGGAGACTTTGAGCTAGCGCCAAATACTTTATCACATTTTTATATTATTATTAAGAGCCCCGAGGGAGCTAGAGAAGAAAAAGAGACAAAAGATAAACAAGAACAAGAGGGAAGCCATCTTCTAACCTGAATTTATGGCAGCCTAAAGTGGAACAAAGGATACCGCGCGCCTTCACAATAAACAAGAACCCTAGAAACTAAAGTTGAGGCAAATGCATGTTCACCCGTATCTATCCTCTCTTGTTAAACAAATGCCGACCCTATAAAGGATTCGAGAGGAAGGAACAAAGCAGCACGTAGCCCACAATTAGGCCATAATATTCATCCTTTTTCACCCCTTATCAACTGTTTTTAATAATTTATTAGCAGAAATGACAAAGACATATGCAACACTTGATTCCATTTTTTCGTTAGTTTTTTCTTTTAACTCGGTTTGAACTCGAGACCTCTCCCAAATGAGGGAGGGTGACAAATCAACTACGCTTGGCAGTTAGTTTTATGTGAGAAGTATACATGCAAGTATAAATGCAGAATGAATTCTCATAAATGTATAAAAAATATCTTTTATAAAATTGTTGAATGAGGAGGGATTTACACACATTTACCCTCTGGAAGGGCACGAATTGAAGCACCAGTTAGGCAAATAGCTTGAGCTCATGCCTATATATTACACAGCTAAGTAGTTACTTATTTCATAGTATATAAAATAAATGAGTAAATCAAAGTGTACGCAGATTTGTGACAACCTTTCTTCTCTCCATATCGTTTCTCCTGATACATGTTTAGTTAAAGTCAAAACTTAATGATCGAGAGGCATGCCAATGTCTTCATTTGTTTAATGATCGAGAGGCATGCCAATGTCTGCATTTGACGCTCTGTGCACTAAAAAAATTGCCAACTTGCCCCTTGCAGGCTTGTTCATAACATCTGTTGAAGTGAACATGGTGGAAAAGGAGTAGTGCATAACGTTATATTATTGCCTTATACAAGTGATACAACCTAGTCCAATACGTTGTACATTTATTAATTATATTTATTTATTTTTTTACTGCAATGTTATTACAGAGATTAATGGTTAGAGTTCTATTCCTTTGCAAAATTTCCTCTCTAGAGCATGACGAGGGAATAAAATGGGTTAAGGCTCAATGAGTCCAATGCTGCAAACAACAAAACCCAAGGCCCAGTAAGCGACACAAGTGCTTCACTTGGGGGACATGGCTTCATAAGAGGCGGGAATATTATGACGGGAAGCTCTCTGTTGGCGTCTCAGTTGAGAGGAATAGCTATGAACATGGTCCACCTGGAGCAGGCACAGATGCCATCAATAAGCAGTACCCATTGGAGGTGGTCTGCATGTTGAAGAATCCCTCGGCAACTGGCACGGGATGCATCTCCATTCTTCTTCTCCTGTGGCCTTCCTTTCCATTATTCTCTCCCTTGTATTCCTCCCCTTCCCTCATCTTTCTTCATCTCCCGTGACAGACTGACAACAAAGGTCGTTGGGCCAAGCAACAAACCAATGGGTACACATGATCTTTAAGGATTGTTCAAATTCTATCAAATAGGTCGGGTCAGCATTTGATACACAACATTCTCATTATCAATGGCTTGGGCTCTAGTAACAAAAGCTGACTACCTGAGAGGTGTCAGAGCTTGTGGAGAAGTGACTTCCATCTCACAGTTTTCTGCTTAGAGTTTTTCTAAAGCTTTTCTCAAAATTTTGCATGCCAGCCAAAGCTGGAACACTTCACTCTTCACCAAGGCCTTTGTTTCTAACCATTTGACCGGGGCCCGTGATCGTGCATGTTGTCTATCCGGAGCACAACCAAGTGGAATTTGATGTTATGTAGAAACTATGATTCCTCTACATGTAAGTTGGAAGTTTAGGTTCTTCTCATAGATTACATAGTTTACATTGGCTTTCATCTCTCAGCAAAGAAGGTTGATTCTATCCCCAAAGAAAAATAACACTAATGAACACAACAAACAAGAAACAAAACACAGAATACAAAAACAAGCCCTAACTTATATTAAATACTAAAGACGTCATACAAAAAAAAATCAAATCAACATACACAAAAGGACAAAAAGTACATAAAAGAATATCAAACCACTCGATATTCAATACAAATCATTCAACTTAGATAAAGTTGTCTTTGTCAAAATATGCCGGGACACAACAGTCATGTTCCCAGTTATGAGCTTATATTCATAGTTTTGCTTATATTGAGCACCAACCATGATAGATTGCATGTCTTACATGTTTCATAAGTTTATTTTAATCTTATGCTAATTTCATGCCAAAATCAATATAGTTTTATATTTAAATCATTTCTTTATGCTCATAGAATGTGATTTATTGTGATGATTGATCACTGTTTTGTCACGATTTCACTCTCATCTCTCAATCTTTCTAAAGTATATAGCACGTATCCCGATATGATGCTATCAGTTACACTTCACACTTAAAGGCACACTTTCTTGGACTTGTGAACCTCTTCGCCGGATATTCCTTCTGTCGAACTAGGGGATCATGTTTCAAGGCCTCCATATTGTGTCCCTATGGTTTTGATGATATCCAACACTATGAGCCATTAATATTCTCATCTTTTGACTGTTGATAGTGTTAAAGCAAAATTCCTATATTGAATATCTTATAACAGATAATTCAGATTTTGCAAGAGATGAAGCCCAATATATAAGCCCAAGCTACTTCAATTCAACTCATTTACAAGTTTTCTAATGATTGGGGTGAAGTTTAGTTGGTTGGAAAACCATCCTTGAAAGTAGAGCGTCAAGTCTCTTAAGTTCTAAAATTTTTAGAAATCTAGAAGAAAAGAGTCGACTCAAGGAGTCGACACCTTTTAACCAAGATTCTGTCTGGCGCCTACAACTGCGAATGCGTCGGTGCACCCTGCACTTGCGTAGATGTAGCAAGCTAGCCTTCGAGTAGTTCAAGTAGCTGCATCGACCACACTAAATAAATTCCTTAAGTATGCATCGACCTCACTGCAGCCAGAATTTGAGTTGCACCGACCTCAGGCAGCAAGTCTACACAGCTGCATCGACCTCACTGAAGAAATTCTAGTAATTGCATCGACCTCACTGTAGCCAGAACTTGAGATGCACTAACCTTCAAGTAGTTGCACTGACCTCACTGAAGCAATTGTTTAGGCTGCATCAACCTGATAGGCCAGTCTTCAGTAAAACCTCATCAACTGCACCGACCTCACAGAAGAAACACTTCAAGTAAGCATCGACCTATCAAAGCTCCTACAGCAAACTTCTAGCTGTTGCATCGAACTCACAGTAGTAGGGGCACAAGCTGAACCGACCTCACTGCTCAAGTCCTCATGCTACACCAACCTCACTTCGACAAGTTTGCATGACTGCATCAACCTATCCAACAAGTTGCATTGACCTCTTTGCTCTCCCAGAAGCTCTTCAAGTTCATTTTTTGTCAATTCACTGCATCTCAAAAGAAGAGCCAGAGAGCAATAATATATATCACAAATGCCCAAATACATATAATTCAAGGTCTGGAGGATGCTCCCATGGTTGACTTGTGATCTAGTCATCATTACCCTACCAAAACACCTTTTTGGCGACAGTTATATCAGTGTCCTTACCTGGGACATGATTCCTATCAGGACCACCTTTTGTTGTCATCCAATGGGATATGGTCCCAGAATAGTATAGTGAGCAGAAAGTCAACCAGAGCCAATAAGAAAGCAGACCGCAAGTTATCCTTCTCTGAGGGTCATTAAATGCTCAGATTTTAGAGCTGAAGAAAGGTCTTTGTCAAATATTTTCTGTGAGCCATCAAAAGAGATTTAGTCTAAAATACATTTCATTGTCCCTGCTGTACCAATCAAAGGATAGATTTTTGGAGGAAAAATCTCCTCCTCTAGGCTCGCCAATGCATGTTTATTTCCTTAAATGCATGCTCTAATTACCTTTGCATGATTGTATGTTTAGTGCGAGGTAGGGATCTGCGTGACCCCTACTGAGTCTGACTGTGACTCACCCTTCTTCTTTCAGGTGAGCCGCGAAAGCCGTCTCCCGGAGCTTCTCGAGTTTTTGGCGACCGTCCTTAGCTGCCAGTAGTAGTCGCGTAGTCAGTCTGTTGTTGTCCTCTTCTTGTACTTTTGGACGGGGTATGCCCTGTGTAGTTATACATTTAGACTTTTGTTAGTTATTGGACTTGTTCATTTGTGAATCTGGACTATTATATACGTTTATTACTCTGATATGTTCAAATTGCTTCCATATTAAAGTTCTAATTCTTGCATTAATTAATACTACGCGTGTGCAATCACAATTCGTTATTCATCCCCTCGACAAACTCCCCCAACCATTACAGGGCCTCATTAGCCTCTTGGGTGACTTCCCCGAATTCCTGGTATCAGTAATCCGATGATATCGACTTATCATTATCCAGATCTCCTGGGTCGTTACACAACTGCTCCCCTATGGCCTTCCTCAAGGCCTCAGTCCTGCTCTCGGCCTCTTCCAGCTAGACAGCCCTGTTGACACCCGTCTTGTGACCAATGAGTTGGGTCAACTCCTTATCTATTTTTTATGATGTCCCAGGTTGTTTGCCGATTACTGGCTCATTTCTGATCATTCTTTGGGCTTGTTTTATGGGTCGCTCTCCCTGGTTGGGCCTTAGTTCCTTCTTTTCTCATCATTTTGGCTTATTGGGCCTAGATAAGGGCTAATAAGGGTCTTGTTGTGGATTTAATCGAAGATTTATCCGACCTTTATCTCTCTTGCCACATCTATTAGCCTTGTGGTCTATCGCACGACTGCTAATGGGCTTTGGCTGTCCTTTGCTAGACCGCTAAGGAGCAGAGAGTCCTGTTAGGTCTCTTTGGTCTTATCTCTTTGTGATCGGCCGAGTCTTGCGGTCTATTAGTCGACCATTTTTTAAGCCTTGCGGTCTATTGCATGATCGTTAGGGGAGACAGAGAGTCCTGCTCTGCCTGCTCTTCCTCTCTCCGTCCGTGGGCGAACTAGAGTCCTTAGTTTGGTGATTTTTCTCTGAGTATTGATCCTCAGAAGCTTCTATTTGTTTCTATGGACTCTTGGAAATATTATCCTCAAGATTTATCAAGGCTTAGCCCTATTTTGTGTTATTATCCCTCCAACTCGACCTAAGATTTTGGGGGTCTATAAATAGAGCCCTTGACTCCATGACTTGAAGAGGAGATTTCTGGAGCTTGCAACAAGGTGCTGCTATGTTCTGGAGCAAGTACCAACTAGGGAGAGCTTGTGTCTGCGCCATTGAGTCATTTGGTCCACGGAGTAGCCGATTTATTTAGTGTTTTTGTGTTCTTCTTTTCTTAGTCATTGTCCCTCTTTGCATCATCATAGTATCAATCCTCCTTCTTCCTCCACGTTCTTCTGCACTCACATCACATTTTTAAACATCCTCCTATTATTGTCACACCCCACAGGGGTTAAAAAATCATCAACCCCCCAGGTATTCAGCCTTCCTTTTCATGCATATTAGTTTCATTACTTTATAGATATTGCACTTGTCCAGGGCTAATTGGGTTGCTTTCTTCTTGTGTCTACACTCTTTTGTAGGTCCACAGAGCTTATTACACGAGGCCCAACTCTTCTAGCTAGTCAGGGGGGGTGGAGATTCAAGTTTCACATCACACTTTTCTAGGTGCACCTAGCGGCCGTCGCTAGACTGTTTGGGTTCCTTTTGGGTGTGCAATTATAAGGCTTTAATAGCCAATGTGTCAGTTCATAGAAGTCATTGGGTTTATTTGCAAAAAGGTCTGTAGGTCCAGTAGGGGCCCTCCACCCTCTCCCCCATTCCAACCTCAGCCGGTCAAACGTCGAACTAATAGAGGACAACTCTCCTTGTAATGATTTGACACTTACACGAGCCGTTCTAGGTCACTGTCGGTTCTTGCTCCTCCCCCGGGAGGGGCACTTCACCTTGCGCCTTGGGAAGGGCAATGGCCCCCGGCGTCCCTACCGTCTCTACATGAAACACGTGGCTATGTCAGTCTCAGAAAGTGAGCACAACCACAAGCAAAGCATACCCAGTCCCAACAGACCCTACCTGGCCGGACATCCTTGGAGGCCTTCCATGACTCAAAGTCAGGAAACGTCTTGACATTAGGCCCGGTCTCGCCCATCATGCAGAGAGCCTCCTCGACATCGAAATCACACTCGACCTCATCGTCTGGCAAAGGATTGGCCTCCGAGGGCAGTGAGAAAGCCATCTCCGCCCCAGTCAACACCAGAACTAAAAAAAAATAGTCAAGCAATCTAAGGTTAGCCAATCATAATGACTAAACTGGAAAGAGACAAAGGGTGGACATGGCACTTACTCAAAGGCGGTTCCGCCTCTATGTGGTCCTCTGCCCTGAGTCCTTGAGAGGACTCACCAGCCCCGACCACTCCTGTGTCCACCCGAGGGCATTTTCGCCTAGGCTAAAGACCCCCGTCTCTGCTCCCAGAAGAGGCCTCCGTAGAGGGGTGATCCTCCCCTGTCGGGAACCTACTGAAAAAATACATCAATACACAACATCTCAGTCGTACGCACAAGAAAAAAAAGGAGACTGAGGCAACACTGTAAAGAAAAGGTCTCACCTGAGGCCACGAAGGGAGTCAACGACAGAGGAACTAGTTACTCTGGCTTCAGTCCCAACACATAGATAGCCTTTGCCACTGCCTCCCTGACATCTCTCAGCGTGTAGGCACACTCGATATGAGAGAGAAACTCTACCGGTCCAGCCGACCTGATCGCGTAAGCGATATGGTATCTCCAAACATCAACCGCAGTATCAGCAAAGCTCCCTCCGGGAGCACCCTGTCCAAGGAACCCTTCTTCCCAAAGCCATAGTCGGCCTGGAATTGGGTCCACCAAGTCCTCGGCATCCTCGACTTTGACACCCCAACACTAGTACTTGTGGGTGCCACCTGCACCGGCCTCAGGGGCTTGAGGGCCCCACTATAACCTCAACCCGCTGACAAAGAAGCTCGGCCACCCCGGGGCCACTACTGTGCAAGCCGCTCCACATCCCGGTGGATCCCAGAGAAATGAGTCCTCAAGTACTCGTCATCCAGCAAGATGGGAGGCTGATCCCCCCGCAGAAGCCAGCTCTCCTTAGCCTTCCAGATCGCCAAAGCCTTTTGGCGATACAGATGATTGTGCTCAAACAACCACTTGCCGTAATGGATGTCAAACCTCCCACAGCGGTCTAACCCCGTCGTCGGTAACTGCTCCAGCTCCCCGTTGTGGGCGTCGGAAGGGGGTAGGTGCGTGCGATGGCGTGCATGTGTCCTCCCTCCGAACTATGCTGCTGCTACTTACAATGCAAAGGTTAGAAAAATAGATATAATGTGATCACCAGAGACCTGTGTTGAACCCCCTCCTTGAGTGAATGTCTAAATATGATAGCTTGTGATGATGACCAAACACTATATGTATATATATATTGTCTTTGAAGTGTTCTAGCATAAAGAGTCTTGAATAGCTCAACATCCTATTATTCCCCTATGGATCCTCGGCGCGCAATGGGATGGCTGAGGTGTCAAATGGGGAAGCAGACACGCCCCCTACTTCCTGTCAACAAAGGACAACCGGGGTCAAATCCCCATTAATAAACCATGTTCCCGCCTCCGTCGCTCCGAGCCCAAAGCCCCCTGTCGTTGGGGTTTAAAAGAAGCCCCTTCCACGGTGAGCAAAAAAGGGAGAGAGAGACAGGAAGGCAAAAAAAAAATGCAGAGTAAGAGGGAAGAGGTGACCAGACGCCCGAAGAGAAGAAGAAGAAGAAGAGAAGAGGAGGAGTGCCTACTGCTTCCCGGCCATTGCTCCGTCATCACCGTTTGAGAGAGAAGAGAGAGTAAGAGAGAAAGAGAGAGAGAGATTCTGTAGCGGGGGTGCTTGGGGGGAGCAGGAAGTAGTCGTCCCGGCTTGACCTCAACCCCCCTTTTATTCCTTCCCTTCTTCTTTTCTTTCTCTCCCTTCCCATCACTTGTATCTTCCACCCAGGTGTTTTGAAATGTACGAGACCAGTTATGGCCTTTGTCTTTCATGAGCAAAATCTCTCTCTTGAGGTTTTCGCCACTGCCTCCATTTGTTTGGGTTCTCCTACGTGTTTGATGGCTTCCCTCACCTCTCCTCGGTAATTTCCCTTCTTCTGTAACCCAGGCCCTCTCTGGACATCCAGAGACACTCCCCTCTCCTTTGCTCGAGGCCTCCTTCCTCTGGGACCAGCTAAGCCAGAGCCCTTGAGGCTGTCTCCCCCCTTTGGCTCCACCATATTCAACGGGTCCTCAGTCTAGCTCCTCTAGTCCCTGGCCGGCACACCCCTGAACAACCCTCCAGTGGTACACCCTTAGCCCTCTTCCCAGTGGCACACCCAGCCTTACCCTCTGACGGTACACCCTAAGCCCTCTGCCCAGCGGCACACCCAGCCTTACCCTCAGCGGTACACCACTAACCCTTTTCCCAGCGGCACACCTAACCTTGCCCTCGGCGGTACGCCCTCAGCCCTTTTCCCAGCCGCACACCCAACCTTACCCTCAGCGGTACACCCCTAGCCCTTTTCCCAATGGCACACCCAACCTTGCCCTTAGCGGTACACCCCTAGCCCTCTTCCCAGCGGCACACCCCTCAGCCCTTTTCCCAGCAGCACACCCAACCTTACCCTCAGCGGTACACCCTCAGCCCTTTTCCCAGCGGCACACTCAGCCTTGTCCTCCAGCGGTACACCCTTAGCCCTCTTCCCAGCGGCACACCCTCAACCCTTTGGCCTTCTTGGTCGGCATACCGTTGGTCACCCTTCCCCAGCATACCCTTGAGTTCCTTGGCTGGTACACCTTCTCACCCCCTTTGCCCTAGTTACCCAAAGCCAGTCTGAGAGTTGTCTTTCTCTCTCATCACCCCCTCTGCACTTTCTGAGGTTTCATTAAAGGTGTCACCGTCTGCGGACGTCCACCTCTTATTGTTGGGTTCCGCCACTCCATGTGGGCACGTTCCCTGCATCTCCCTTGTGCCCAGGGTTAAGGGGAGATGCTGTCGAATTTTTGTCAGAGATAATAATGTGTTAAAAGGTCAAAGGAAGCAGTGGATAAACAAAACAAGTGATAACAAGACACTCTAACTAAGCTGAAAGAACTAGGGGCAACATCAAGAGAACGGAGGGAATGAGCAGAGAATGGTTAAGAGACGGGAAAGGGGACCCCTCAGGAATCACATAGAAAATCAATTAAGAAATGGGGGAAGAGAAGGATAAAAGAAGAAAAGAAAGGCCTTAAAGGGATGAAGAGGAGTGGGCCCTCCAAAGGCTGCAGCTCGACAACGTGAGGACCTTGTTCTCGTGAGGAGCTTGCTCCTTGTCTAAGCTGTGTATCAACATGTGGGGCTTGTCCCCGTGTGTGCTACGTGTATCAGTGCGTGTGGGGGGGGGGTTCATCCCCATTGCTGCAGTTGCAGTATAGTGAAGTCTCACTGGGTTTGGTGAGGGGTGAATGTAGGTCTGCGGGTTTACAGACTGAACCACCTTAAAAATCTATTGTGCAGTGATTTGTGCTTGTGTTATGATCCTTTTCTACCTCTATTCACAGGAACCTGCGCACCTTTGATTTATTCAGCTTAACATATTTTTCATACTGCACTTGTATACTCTGAGTTGGTTGCTGTACACACGCACATAAACATTGAGAACACACACACCGTCGTTGGGTATTTCACCTAGGGTTGGCCTGAGCCATCTGTTACATGGTGTGCAGTGATCTACCATTGTGTGGGGCTGCCTTATTCCGGTTCAGTGTGTCTTATTGGAAATATTAGTATTTCTTTGTTTTGATTTTCACTAAGTGACTAAACTGATTTTAAATTGGGAATTATTTATGAAGGGATCTATTCACCCCCCTCTCAATGCTATTGGCGCACCCAACATTTGGTATCAGAATGGGTTCTCTGCCAAACACAGATCCAATGATCTGCAGAGAAGATCCTAGTGCGCCTACCGTCATGAGCTCTTTCCCGAAACAAGTTTCTATGGTTTCCCCACCAATGTTTGATGGATCTGGTTTCACTAGCTAGCTAGGAAAAATGTGTGTTTTTGTGAACTCCCTTGATTCCAGATTGTGGAATCTCATATCTCATGGTCCTCATGAGCTGCCATCAGATACATCTGAATGGTCTGCTGAACACAGGACCAAAAATATTGATAACCTTGCTGCTATCAATCTAACAAAAGCTGCAGTAGATGTCACCATATTTCCTTTTGTCCATAGCTACAGCACTGCCAAGGAGATCCTAGATGGACTGGCCAGGATCCACGAAGAAAGAAGAAGGCATGACTGCCTCAAGGCTGACAGCCCGGATCAGCCAAGCAACCCATCTTCATCTCAGGTAAGCTCTGATTCAGAGGACAACACTTTTCAAAAACTCATGGATGCATATGATGAGTTGACCATGAAATACAAAATGTTAAAATTTGAAAAAAAAACAAAGCATGAAAGTAACTCTATTGATGTTTCCCCTTGTAAAAATTGTTCTAGTCTTGAGGAAGTGAATGAAACTCTCATGTTAAACATAGACACACATAAAGAACACATTGTATGTTTGAGAGACGAAAATAAAATCTTGCTAGATGTAATCACAAGATTGGAAGAAATTGTAAGACAACTTCAAGATGAACCTAAGTCAATATCAAGTAATCAAGACTTGGCTGAAATCAAGGTTCTTACTAAAGAAAATGAGCTTTTGAAAAAGCAAAACAATGAGTTACTGGTTAAGCTACACACTTATGAAAAGGGAAAGGGTGTGAGTGGTGATGATTCAGAACAATTGACTATCCTTCGAAAAGAATTTGATTACTGCAAAACTGTGAATAATATGTTGAATGAGTAGCTCGCTGCTTGTGAGAAAGATTTGGCCATGTCAGAACAACACATCCTCTCACTTGAAAATCAAGTGCAAGACCTAAACAGTTCACTGTCGAAATCTGTTAAGGGCCAGGAAAACTTGAACAGACAATCGAGGACAAAAGTGAACTTCCGGAGAGAAGAGCTTGGGCACTATCCTATAAATAAAAAGTTCTTTAAAAGTAAATTGTCTACATCATTTAGTTCCATCATAATTACATGACTCATAGTTATCATTATCGAAAAGGGGAAGATTGTTGAAACCTTAGTTTTGATGATGTCACAACTATAAATCATGTTGTGACAAAACTGCTTAATAATGATTAATTAAGTCATCATCTTCCATGAGTCAAAATGACATGACTTGTTAAAGCATTTTGATCACTTAGGTTATACAAGTCTTTTATTTGTCTAAGTTTCTGGAATATAAGGTCGATGCACATTTATGCACTTAGTCATAGAAGATCGATGCACTTTTTAGTCTGAAGCTTGTTAGGTCAGTGCACATTCACAACTTACGTCATGTAAAGTCAGTGCACATGTAGAGTCTAAGGTCTGTGCAGATGTAGAGTCAGTGCACATGTAGAGTCTAAGGTCTGTGCACATGTAGAGTCAAAGGTCGGTGCATATGTGGAATCCAGGTCATCAGGTCGGTGCATTGAGCCTGTACTTTAAGTCATCTACATTAATATACATTCTTTTCATCTGAGCATCTGATTTATGTTAAATTAGCTCAGTATGCATTCTCTTGAGCGATTATGATGAAAAAGGTGTTTGATGAAATGCTTTATTTCTTATTGACAGGGACTCTATCTAACACTTAAAGGGCAGAGAGTAGCAAATACTTAAGTGATCACGTAATCCCAGAATTGAGTTAAAAAGACACGTGATCCAAGGCAGCCAGTCTTTCAAGAACAATCAGCCACGTGGTCTTGCCTCATCTTCAAGATCTGACACGTGGATCTACTCAAGCCACTTTTCTGAGAAGCTACTAGCGGGAATCATCCCTCCACGCGCCGGAGTGAAACCATGTGGGGTCCAAATGATCTAGTTCACTGGTATATAAAAAGGGGGATATCTAAGAAGATGATAAGAATAAGTCAAGTGGAAAAGGAAGAAGATACACTGAAGAGTAAGAGAGTTAGTTGCAGAAAGGAGAAGAAGTGCTAGAATAGAGCATCAGAGAAGAGGAGAAGAGGAGAAGAGGAGAAGAAGTGATCGCTGCTAAAGTAACAATTTCTGGATCAGATCTAGAATCGTTTGCTCATTTTCAGCTATATTATTTTTCATGCTACATTTGATTATCGTTTTCAGTTCTTTGTATTTTTCTTCCATCACTGTTTTTCAAGCCGTTAGTTAGCGGAGCAAGCTGTGAAGCTCAGTGGTGAGGATCGGTTCCTCGGATAGCAAGCTGTGGGGCTCAGCAGTTAGCAAGCTGTGAGGTTCAGCTATTCAAGCTGTTAGTCAGCGGATAGCAAGCTGTGTTGCTCAGCGATTGTAGGGATTTGTCCCTGAAGCTATGGATCAGTGGTTAAGCTGTGTGTTAGCAAAAGCCACACTCACGTTTGAGTGTGGGGTGGACGTAGGCCTCAAGGTTGAGACTGAATCACCTAAAAATCGTTGTCCCTTGTGTGATTGGCTATCTATTTATTGCTCTGCTTAGATGCATGATTAGGACCGTTGTCAGTTGGTATGAAATTCTGAATACATTTTCATTCGTATGATCTAAGTGCGTTCGTCAACCAATCAATATATCAAAAGGTGTGGCAGAAAAGATAGGTCAGGCCTATCTGGAATGTCACCTCTTGCGTGAGAAGATCTTAGATCAAACCTCTGCCTAGTACTATAATTGGTTTATTGGGTACCTTCTTCATACGAGTGATATTCACTGGTGTTTACTCCATGAGAAGAGCATTGCTATTAATTTAGATCTGCAAGAATAGTTCATTTTAATTCCGCAAAAGTTTTCACTGGGATCCATTCACCCCCCCTCTGGATCTTAGCTGTGCACAAATAAAATTACTTTTTAATTAACAGTTTAAATTCAATAATTATAGCCTAGAGTCAAGTCCAAAGAAAAGACAACAAGTGCCAAGCACAGTCGATAGAAAAGTAAAGATGTACCAGAAAGTCGAGGGAATCCTGACGAAGGTACCAGCTGGCCACGACAACACGCTAACTACCTCAGGATCCGAAGAAGCAAAAAGAACAACGACGACGACGATGACCTAAAAAGTAGGGGTGAGCCTCGTGTCACTGGCTCAGTAGGGGTCATGTGGACCCCCACTGGAAAACATGCTGTAACATGCTAAAATAGCAAGTAAACAACAAGTCAACAGTAGGCAAGCAACAGTAGTAGTAAAGTAGGAAAGCTAAACTACAAAAGCTGTAAAGAAATGGTGGCAGGAGTAGGGAACAAGCTAAGAGTTAGGGGAGCTAACAGGAAAGGGAAGAAGTCATACCAGATGAGCACGACTGCCGAACTAACCTCGGCTCCAAGAACTACTCCAAGCAAACACTACAGCAAGCAAAGACGGAATGGTGAACTCTGAATAGGGAAAAGTCAGAAGCTTACGGAACTGTCGACACGACGTTAGGTCCCAAACGAAGACCTGCAAGGACAACAACAAAGCCTAGATGGACAACGGCCAACATGACAATAACATTGTGCACACCATCCTATGCACGATCAGCACACCATGCATATGATAGGACACTGACCTCGAGTGTAGCTGCGAGAGGGCTGACCCGAAAGGTCACGACACACAGAAAGGACGAAGAGTCATGTACCACGTGACCAGCAACCCCTCACTAGGAGAAAGGCCAGACGCGTCTACTGAGCCAACACCTAGGTAGGCAAAATCTCAGGTACGCTCTGGAATGAACCAAGAACAGAACTATCGTATCGAGAACTAGTCAGGGTCACGCCCGTCGATGTGAGTCCAAAGCCCCTAACCACATGTGCACACACTGGCTATAGACCACTAAGCCAGCCCTCTAGCTAGTTTTCTCCCTCCGCGGGCGCTACAGTCAAGGGCAACAGTACTGCCGAATCGAGAGCGCACGGGAACTAGCTTACAAATCGCATGTCGGGAAAGTGCCCGCTACAAGAGCTCTTCATGCCGAAGCATGCCGTAAGGAAACAACTAGTGAAGGCTTATGAAACACAGACTCCAAAAGGAGTGTGGAAGTACAGACATGCAAGAAGGCACTGTCGCATGTACTTCGAAGCACCAATGGCGGCACAAAAGACTATCGACAAACTCAGGACAAGATAACTAGACCTACTCACGTAACGATCTCTGAGTCACATGACTCAAAGGCAAGATCGTCACAACAGCAGACAAGCCACCAATCGGTCTAATCCTATGCCAGAGAAAATGACACTCTGATGAAATGACTCATGAAGATCTGAGGGGACACTGAGAACCCTCAGCACTCCTAGACACGTAAATCGAGGTGAGACGATACCTCGAGGCATCCAGAAACACGGTCTTGAATTGGACAAAGCCGCCGAGACACACACCAGGTCACCTGTCGACCCCTGGTCTCACCGAGTTGACCGAAACCGGACATGACACGCACACACACAGATACACACACTGCATGCACAAGCACTCCTGGCCATCCCATCATGGTTACTGCCCTCATAGGATGTCAACAGACACCCACGGGTCACGGGCAAACCACGTGATCAAGCCAAGACAGACACAAACAGGTGCGGTGGATGACAACAGCACTCTGGGCAAGGTGAACCATCACTCAATCGCTAGGTGAAACTGACAGTCAAGAGGCAGTCGCTACGAAACCAGAGACAATGACGCTGGCAGTTCTAGATTGAGTCGTTAGGGTACTATCGTTGTCAAGGAAAAGACCACCCCCAATCACCTAAAACGATTGATCCAGAAACCACTGACACACAGACATTGCCCTAGAACATGACCTAAGACAGACCAACACGGCCAACAACAAGACTATAACGCACCATCATAGGGGCGTTACCTGCTCTAACGCACAAGGGCAGGGGCATTAGGTCAACTAGACTCACAATGATAACTCAAACGATGTAACGCACCAGAACAGGCGTGCTATATCATCATAACACACCATGACAAGGGTGTTATCGCCAACGGACCAAAACTTGAATAAAAGGGCATGTAACAGACATATATAGGCACGTTACACAAGCCTAATGCACAAGGATAGGGGCGTTATGGCCAATAGACCCAAAACCACTCATCACAGACAAAACAACATATAACGGACCAGGCTGAGTCCATTACAGCAACATGGCACATGGGGTTTGGTGCGTCACACCAACTGCCATAGCCAGTCAAACATCAGTCAAACCCAACATAACAGACTCACACAGGTGCGTCACCTAACTATAACACACAATGATAGATCTGTTATAGTGAATCGACTGACACGATCTTCGAGGCAGATACGATCGATGAGGGATCTGACAACAGTAGGCCTTGAAACATGACCCGAGCATAACGCGCCTAGACAAGGGTGTTATGCTTACGTAACAGACTAGGTCTAGTCTGTCACACAAATAAAGCCTCGAAAGACTAAAAATGATGAACAATACGTAATGGTCTATCGAGGGACCGTTACCTGTGTGATGGTCTCTGGAAGGACCGTTACACAAATCCGGCAAGTAAAACTGTGGAATGGTCGAATCCGCCCGTTCCATGCCCCATTCGCACCGAAGCGCCGGGGAAACATTACCAAACGATCATACAACATATCTGGAGTCAAAAAATGGCACATGCATCCACTAAAATGCGAGATCGGGGTCATTTTGATGAATTGATGTGACACAACCTCAGACTTATCTTGCAAGCACAATTCACAAGTTGAACGGGCCGATATCGGCGGCCAACTCTCCCAGCGCACACCCAAACTCGGGGCTAACTCGGCGATGCCGAGTCGAGGTGGTGAGGGTTGGGCCCTTGCTGTTAGAGGGCCAGCAAGGCCAAAGGATTTCCCAAGGGTATAGATGCCCAATTCAAGGGGGCCAACCGAGTGCCAATGGGCACGAGTAACACTTCTACCACGATAGTCACTCAAGACAATGAAGCTTGTGGACTGGGCCCTTGATCTCACGGACCAGCGGAACGTATGAACCAATATTACAGAAACAAGGCACTCAAATGAGAGCAAGAGTAGAGCACTTACTCGACCATCTTGAAGAAGAAGGTCCCGTTCGGAGACGAGGGCGAGCGGGGAAGCGTGGGTTCCCCACACTCCGAGCCAGTGTAGGTTCGCCCTGCTCAAGCTATTACAACAATACACCCCATGTAAGGGGATTGAACTTGGGGATGGGAAGACAAAGTTACATGCAAACACTACCTCCCACAAGGAGGGGTTGTAAGCCGGCCAGGCATGGAGGGGAATTAGATAGCTAGAAAATCAAACGGGATGACGACGTCAAATCTGCCCGCTCTCTGGAATAGGGGATAGCAAGTCAGAGATAACGCCACTGTAGTCGCTCCCGAACTCCGTTGTTGACGAGATCAGTGGCAGAACCTCCCTGATAGGTCCAGGAGGACCTTTGAATTTTGGTAGGACTATTGGAGGATGGCACTGGTCAGGGCAGGACAATGATCAAGGGATCTATTTTCTGGCTCTGACTGTTTTAGAACTTCAGCAACAGGAAGTTAGGGTCACCACGAACACTCTTGAGCTTGGATTTTGGCATGGCTAGAGTCATTGGAACCGTTGCTAAGTCCTCTTTGAAATGGTATCTACGGGGATGCCAAAGGAGGTCGGAGCAGACAGCAGCAGCATGAATAGTGGTCGGGTGTCTACTCAGTCCTAGAGTGGACAGAATAGCGCATCCGAGGGAGAAAAATGATAACTCACTCATTTAGGGTCCAATCGGGGAGGCGCTTCTTGATTCTGGATGGCGACTCATAGTGGAAGGCCTCACCCAATTTCCATTCCCAAATATTCAGGTTGATGGCCGTGGGAGCTGTTGGAGTCAGCTTCAGGTTGGGAGTCTGGAGGTAGGTGCACAGTCGGGGAAGAATGACTCCTCCGAACAGCCATGAGCTCTGACTGGGATGAGATGACCGCCGATCCGAAGAAGACTCGGAGACTCTTCCAATAGTACCACTTGGGCCTCCTGAAACATCGGGATGAAGATGCAGCTTCCTCTACAAGATGATGGTACTCTGCTACTTGTGACCTAGAACTACAGGTTCAAGAGCAGAGGTGGGGAATGAGGTAAATGGGATGCGAATAGGGGTGGATATGTGTGGGGTAGACTCCTGGCTATGAGGGGGTCTCGAAGGGAGTGTTCTAAGGTGTGGAGTTTCCAAAATGGCTCCCGTTGTTAGAGATAATTTGATTAGGCATGTCGAATCGAAATATAATGTTCCGACAAACAAATCTAACCACAATTTCGCCCGTCAATTCTTTTAGTGCTATAGCTTCCGCCTAGCAGGAGAAGTAATCTATTGTTGCTAAAATGTATTTGCATCCCGATAAGGATAGGGGTAGCGGGCCCACGACATCGGTGCCCCATTGAGCAAATGGCCCACTAGGTGTTGTTGGATGTAGGTGTATCAGGCGTCTTCTTGGGACTATAGCATGCTCCTAGCATTTATGACATGACTTGGCATACTTGTAGCAGTCATCGAATGTAGTTGGCCAGTAGCATCCCAATTTATTGATTTCAATCTTCATTTGTGGCCCGGCTTGATGAGCGCCAACAGATCTGGCATGAACTTCTTTCATGACCGTCCATGCCTCCCCCATTGACAGACATCAGAGGAGTATTTTTCTCCTGGCATCTACCATAATCCGGAATAAGGTTCCATTCCTGAATTCATAAGAATCCTTTATTCTGATCAGCTTGATCTTCTCTTCCTTTTGCTTGGGGAGTTGCTGGTATTTAAACCATTGTATCAAAGGTTCCCTCTAGTCGGGTGAGCCAACCACTTCTGCGGTTGCAGCTTCGAATTCTTCTTCATCTTGCTCCTCCATCATGCTGGGAACCTGACGCCTATTGATCACAGTGATATTGAGGGATGCATCTGGCGGGACTGCCAATGAGCTTGCTAGCTTTGCTAGTGCATCTACTTGAGCATTTTGATTCTGGCCAACATGACCCATTTCAATGAAGTAGAATTGTTACACAAGCTTTTTCGACTTAGTGTAGTAAGGAAGTAATTCTGGCTTACGGACATCAAAGTGCCCTTGTATTTACTTGATGTTTAGCATGGAATCGGCAAATACTTGTAGCATCTTAATCCCCATATGATGAGCAATCTGGAGGCCAATGATTAGGGCTCCAGATTCTGCCTCATTGTTTGTGCAAGGATTGTTGATAGCGCACGATGTGTGTAATACTTCTCCTTCCTGGGACTTGAGGACGATGCTTGCTCCGACCCTCATTCTTGTCTTCCCTATCTGGGATGCTTCTGTTCTGGATGCCCCATCACAGTAAAGTTGCCACACGGCTTGATGGGCTTGGTCCAATTCAAGTGTTTCGTCATCTGGAAGCTTTGTAATCAACAGAGAATCTTCAGGCACCGGATGTGCTGCAAAGAAGTCTACTATGGCCTGGCCTTTATTGGCCTTTTGTGACATATATGTTATATCAAATTCCATCAGGATGACTGCTGATTTGCTTAGTCGTCCCTTTAAAGCTCATTGTGACAGTATGTACTTGATTGGATTAGCCCTTGATATCAGCTGCACTTCATGGGATGGCATGTAGTGCCTGATCTTCTTGGCTGCAAAGATCAATGCAAGGCAAATTCACTCAATTGGGGTGTATTTCGACTCTGCCCCTGCTAATCTTCGACTGAGGTAGTAAAGCACCTGCTCCTTCTCCTCGTCATTGTTCTGGGCTAGCATTGCCCCCAGTGAACATTCAGTAGAAGCTATGTATAGAATCAATAGCCACCCTTTGATAGGTGCCCCTAGCACAGGTGGGGTATTCAAGTATTCTTTTAGCTGGTCAAAGGCCTTTTGGCACTCCTGACTCTAGTGAAATGGGACATCTTTCATCATTAGCTTGTGGAATGGCTGGCTTCGCCCGGACAAACTGGAAATAAATCTGCAGATGTTGGCTAATCAACCTCACAATGACTGCAGTTCTATGACTGAAGATCCGATTGTTCCTTTCCCCCCATAGCGTCCACAGAATGGCATGGAGGATGAGCAACCAAACCGTCATGTCCCAGCTGAGGGGCCAGCTCCAGCCCCAATGCTCAATCAAGTGATGCACTCCCCTCTAATAGCCGAAGATGTTGCGTATCCTCCTAGCAAGCTCCCTCCACACCCCAAGTGAGTAGGTACATCCTACAACCAGGTGGTCAAGGGTCTCGTCGCCCACTCTGCAGAGACAACAAGTCGACTGAATACCTGGTTGGAAGTGGAGTAGTCTATCCCAAGTAGGAAGCCTCTCATGGAAGATCCTCCAAGACAAGATCTTCACCCTCAGTGGGCTCTTCGGTCTCCAAACCTGAGAAAAAAAGTTGTGGTGAGTACCTTTATCAGAAATAATAGCGTAGACCAATCTCACCGAGAAGGAGCCCTCCCTATCCCACCTCCATGTCCACTCATCCTCGTTGTCTGACAAGGGGTGGAAATGCAGGAGAAAGGAGAGGAGCTCTTGGAGCTGAATCACCTTGTCTGACCTGAGATCCCTCTTGAAGGTCGGGGCCAAAGTCCCTCCGAAGAGGAGGGAGTCAAAAGCCCAGGAGACCACCCCCAGAGGGTCTACTGCAACTGCAAAGAGGTTAAGGAATGGAGCCTCCAGGGTGCAGTCTCCACACCATCTATCCTTCCAGAAAAAGCTCTAGTCGCCTTTTCCTAGTCGGACTCATACCTCGGAAGTAATAACATCACTGCAAGACAAGATACCACACCAAAGAGGTGACGTCCTGTGGCGTTGAGGAGGGACCAAGTCCCAGACTCTCCTCCTACTATAATACCTCTGTCTGATCACCTATGCCCACAACCCATCCCCGTCTCTCCCCAACTTCCACAACCACTTACAAAGAAGTGCTAAGTTGAAGCCCCTGACATCCTTGATCCCCAGACCTCCCTCCCCCCTGCTAGAGGCAATCCTCCCCCAGGCTATGTCATGTCAGCCCCTGCATCTCTCACAACTACCATGCCAAAAGAATCTGCTCTGGATCAAGCCAATCTTCTTCGCCACCATCTTCGGGAACCGAAACATGGAAAGGAAATAAATAGAGAGACTATCCTGCATTGAACAGCACAATAGTAGTCTGCCTCCATAAGATAACACTCTAGCCTTCCAATTGGCCAACCTAGACTCGTATCTCTAGAAGATAAGATGCCAGTCTGAACAATGGAGGGAACCTGGGGTAAGCGGGAGACCCCAAATAGGAAATAGGGAAGTCACCAATCTTACACCTCAACAAGCAGGCCGCCCTCTGGAGACACCGCTCCTCAACATTCACTCCTACCAGCATGTTCTTACTGAAGTTCACTTTCAGACCAGTGGCCTCTTCCAGCAGTTCCAGCAATAGTCTGACCATCAAAACTTGCTACCCATCCTCAGCCAAGAACATGATAGTGTCATCTGCATACTGCAAGTGAGTAAGTGAAGACCCTCTCCGATCACCTAGAAGCCTCTAATCAGCCCGGCTGTCTCAGCTTTCAACCATACCCTACTCAGAACACTAGTCACAAGAACAAAGAGTAGAGGTGCCACCAGAGTCACGGGGATGACTTCCCATTGACAAGAACCGCAAAGGATGCCGAAGAGATGCAAGATCTAACCTAACCAATTCATCTCTCCCCCAAGCCCATCTTCTCCAACACATTAAACAAGCACTGCCAATTTATCCCGTCAAAAGTCTTCTCAAAGTCCAACATCTGTACCTCCATCAAAGCCACAGTCTGCACCCAATCCTCAAATAATTCCATTTAAACCTCGTGGCCTTGAGCCCTTAGAAAAATCTACATATGATGTTTCCAATAGCTATACTCAGTCTGAGTGATGTTGGGTGATCTATTCACCGAATGCCCTTCAGCCATTAGCCCCTTAGAATCCATTCCACTAAATCTTTCCAGGTTGTAAGACCCTAAACAGGAGAGCCTAGCTCTGATACCACGTGTTGGGATAGTGGAATAGGTATTCTAGCGGGGGGTGAATAGATTATCACCTAATTTTTCAAACCTAATACAAAAAAAAGCTAGAATGCAATGTGCAGAAATAACCAGATGAGTGCAAAGATTATACTATGGTTTCAGCACTCCTAGTAATTCATCTAGTGAAGCAAACATACAAGGATGAACAAGCACACCACATGGAGAGATAGATTTTAAGGTGGTTTGGTCTCTATCTAGAGACCTACATCTACCACTCACTAAACCTAGTGAGAATCCCTGCTACCAAACAGCTTGAAATGAGGAACAAATCCTTTACAACTGTTAAGCCTCACAGCTTGCTATCGAGAGGTCCTTCCTCTCACAAACTGCTGACAAAATAGCTTGAGGGCGACCAAGCCCAATACCTGATCCTAGATACAAGCAAGATTAACACCTCCCACTACTACAAGTGGTGGAGTAAACTCAGTTAAAATGATCAAAGAAAAAGAACGAAACACAAGAACAAAGTTGGAGTTTAGAACAGCAAAACAACCACATATTTCTTGAAGAAAGGAATGTTACAGATCTGTGAAGAATGATCGGTAGAGGAGTCCATAGCCCATTGGACTTCCTCCATCTGGAACCTTGGCTCAGGAGGACTACACCATATCTTCTGGGTGCTTCATTTTTCACAGGGTTAAGATGTGTAAGCGTCATTTTCTTCATGCTCTGTAGGACGACTTTGCTTGAAGACGATGGAGCTCACCCTGTTGCAGCGTCTTCTCTTTCTCCCCGCTTGGCTTAGCTCCAGGTTTTAGTTCTGCACCACCTTTTATCTTAGCCCTCCTTTTGTTTTCATGGGAAACAAATGATCTACTATGTATGCTACCCAGTCTTCCGTGTGTGCATAAGTGTCAGCCCTCACCTACTATCAGACAAGACGTTCCTTTTGTTTTTGTGAATATTCTTTTTCTTTGGAGGGCCCCACTGTCTTTATGTTATCAAGAGATGAAGATCCTTCACTAGGATGCTTCTAAACCATGCAGACGTCGTACTGACCTTTTCTGGTCCAGTGGGCCTCGAAACATATGTCATTCTTGGATTTTCCATCAGATTTGTTAAGTGCCTTTGAGTGCGTCGACCCAGTCCAACCACTGCATCGACACGGGCCCTTGAACAACATCAGTTTCCAGCAACTTGCCGAAGACTTCGTCACAGCATTTGGAACGCAGTGTCAATGCTGTGTAACCAGATAAAATTAAATTTTTGGCAGTTTTGAACTAACGCATCGACGCGATAAGCTTCCTACGTTGACGTTGTGAACTTCATTGACATACCAATTGGTTATCTATTGAGTACCTGATATACCAAGTCATTACACAAAAGTTTAGAGATCTTTCCTTCATCAATGAATCTTAGTTTGCCATTATCAAAACTAGGGACACAAAAGAATTAGAGGGTCCTTCCTTCACCCAGATGGGGTAAGGGATCCTAAGAGTGTAGAGAGAGGAGGTCTCTCAAGTCCCCCCACCAGTGGCGGGGTGGACACCCCCCCTCCCCCCTCCTGCACAGGTGGCAGGAGGGCACGGGTTCGAGCCGCGCCTCACGGTGGGATGTGGGGCCCCTGCTTTCCCCTCCTCTTATTGTTGGTCTATGTGTTCCTCTGATTGCCATGACTGTTCATTGTCACGTTCCGAGTAGTTCCGCTGCTACTGGTTCGGGGCATGACAGAAGTGGTATCAAAGTCTAGGTCATTTAAACCCTAGGTTTTGACCATAGGTATAGGTGCCATAAGTGTTAGGTTTCATAGCCTATATTGCTATCCAGTGAGATTGGGTAAGGCCATGAGTTAAGTGTTAAAATATGTTCAATCTCCAGTTAAAATGGGGTAATTCTAAAAGATAAAAGTAATTAATTCTTGGCTTGTTTTGTAGAAATTAAGTCACTAGCTAGATGGCGGCCAAGCAAAATCAGTGGCGTGAGATTGTCCAAGGCTTGACTCAAGCTCTCCAACAGGTGGCTCAAGGTGGAGCAAATCGTGATGCAGGAGAATTGCATAGGAATTTTCAAGGATTGAATCCCCCTAAGTTTAATGGATCTACCGATCCTGACAAGATGGAACATTGAGTAAAGGAGATCGAAAGGAATTTTTTGGTAATGCAATTTTTGGACCAAGATAAGGTCCAATTGGCTATCTTTCAGCTAGAAAAGGATGCAAGGGCATGGTGGGAGTCCGCAGAAGCAACCTTGCCCGTTAATCAAGTATCGTGGGTAGAATTTTTAGCACATTTCAATGATAAATATTTTTTAGAAAAGATTAGAGAAAGGAAGGCTGCAGAATTCATATCATTGAAGTAAAGGAATATGATGGTGGCCGAGTATGAGGTCGAATTCTCAAAGTTGTCTCGATATGCACCTCATGATTATGACCGAGAGAATGAAGGTTAAAAGATTTATGGACGGGTTAAGACTTCAACTCTTTCCTCAGTTGGTGCCAATGGATATACAATCCTATGCAGAGATGGTTAAGAGAGCTCAATTGCTAGAATATGACATGGAGATGGCGGAAAAAGTCAAGGCTCAAATGGAAAAGAAGGAGTTAGCAAGAAGGATCGACAATGGAAAGAGGAGACCTAATGATAGTAATGGGTCTTCTAATGGCAAGAAAATAAAGGGAGGAGATAGGCAGGATTTTCATGTTGATTTGTTGCAAAAGAAATGTAAACATTGTGGGAAAAGAAATCATCGATTGGAGGAATGTTGGTGGAAGTTAGGTGGATGTCTTCGTTGCGGAAGCAAGGACCACAAGGTAGCGCGTTGTCCTCTTCAAAAGGATCAACCTCCATAGGCTAATGATGATGATAGGGCACGATGTCAAGGAAGACTTCAAGCTATGAACGAGCCTACTGATGAAGAAGTAGTAAGAGATACCCCTTAACTTTAAGCTAGTTCTATTTCATTCCATTAGAGCTTAGATTCCATTCGTTAACTTTTTAGTGATTAAGGTCTTGGTGTAATTTTTAACTTGCTTTGGAAGAGAATGTCATGTGAATTTTGATGACCAAATTCCTTAAAGTGGGAGAGGTTGTAGTAATCCAGAATAAAATAATGAATAAATTGAGATTTATGTAATTACCTTCTCAAATTCAAAGTGAAAAATAGTAAAGATATATGTTAAACCTCAAGAAAAAGAATTTTAATTTAATTATTGAAGTGGAAAACCCAAAAGAAAATTTATAATAGAATTATTGGGTTAAGAAATTAGGGCATGTTGGGTTAACTTAGAGGTTAAGGAAAACCCAACCATAACTAGGCTAATTGAACCCTAATCCTTGACCTATTGGGCTCAAATTTAAGCCTAAGCCCTAACCTTAGGAGCCCCAATTTGGGTTGGCAGCACTAGATAAGGTAAACCCCGAGTTTTTGGCGGAATTTTCACCTCCTTGTTAACGAATAAACATTTTCATCAGTACAAGGTCCCGCGCCCTAACTAGCTGTCATATGCTACCATCTAGGGTCAAACATCGCATGATTGACCCATCTTTGTTTTCTCACTCTATGTTTCAAAAAAAATGGGGCTTAAAATAGAGGTGCCCTGCTAGACTTGCCCCTACACTAGGGCAAGGGCAAAAATGGCAATAGCCCGACTGCAGTGAAAATTAACAAGGGCATTGCAGGCAAAATCGAGTGCCCTGCAACGTGAAAATCTGAAAGGGCATCGTAGGCAAAAGCAAGAGGGGGCTAGCTTCGGTGAAAACTCAAAAGGGCACTTAAGTCAGTAAGGTGACAATTAAAAGTTCCTCCCTACTTTCACTCGCACAGGACTCTAGATGGGATATTCCCATGAGTCCCATCGGAGAATGAACCACCAATCGACAGAGCCTGACCGGAATAGACCTTCTGCCTATTCTGGTGAAGAATACAACATACCATTGCTTTGACATTTAACCAATGTCGATGAACAAACCACTATTAACCATTGTCATCATCGACAAGACCGGTCAATATTCCCTTAACCTGGACCTTTTGTCCTTGTTAATGAACAAAATACCTTTACTTCGACATTTAACCAATGTCGATGAACAAACCACTATTGACCCTTGTCATAATCGGTAAGACCGGTCAATATTCCCTTAACCTGGACCTTTCGTCCTCGTTAATGAAGAAAATACGTTTGCTTCGATATTTAACCAATGTCGATGAACAAACCACTATTGACCCTTGTCATCATCGGCAAGACCGGTCCATATTCCCTTAACCTAGACCTTTCGTCCTCATTAATGAACAAAATAACTTTGTTTCGACATTTAACCAATGTCGATGAACAAACCACTATTGACCCTTGTCATCATCGGCAAGACCAGTCAATATTCTCTTAACCTGGACTTTCATCCTTGTTAATGAACAAAATACCTTTGCTTCAACATTTAACCAATGTCGATGAACAAACCACTATTGACCATTGTCATCATCGGTAAGACCAGTCAATATTCCCTTAACAGGGACCTTTCATCCTCGTTAATGAACAAAATACCTTTACTTTGTCATTTAACTAATGTCGATGAATAAACCACTATTGACCCTTGTCATCATCGGACAGACCGGTCAATATTCCCTTAACTTAGACTTTTCATCCTCGTTAATGAACAACATACCTTTGCTTCAACATTTAACCAATGTCAATGAACAAACCATGTTTGACTCTTGTCATCATCGGCAAGACCGGTCAATATTCCCTTAACCTAGACCTTTCATCCTCGTTAATGAACAACATACCTTTGCTTCGACATTTAACCAATGTCGATAAATAAACCAGTTTCGACCCTTGTCACTATCGACAAGATCGGTCGGCATTCTCTTAACCTAGACCTTTCATCCTCGTTAATGAATGAACCTATCTTTGCTTCAATATTTAACCAATATCGATGAACAAACCATGTTTGACCCTTGTCATCATCGGCAAAATTGGTCAACCTTTTCCTTAACTTGGACCTTTCATCCTCGTTAATGAATGGACCTATCTTTGCTTCGACATTTAACCAATGTCGATGAATAAACCAGCTTCGACCCTTGTCATCATTGACAAGATCGGTCGACATTTCTTTAACCTGAACCTTTCATCTTCGTTAATGAACAAATATATCCTTGCTTCGACATTTAGCCAGTGCCGATGAACAAACTGATTTTGACCCTTGCCATCATCGGTAAGATCGGTCAACTTCCCTTAGCTGGGACCTCATTACCATTGTTTCACTATACATAAAAATGAAAAAAAATGCCATTTTCCAAACTCACAAATTCTCCATTTCCATCTCTTTTGAGGAGACCTCATATATTGTTCATGAGTGCGCCCCAACCCAAGGGCTGCTCATTCAAGGTCCGTTAGCAGACTTCCTTTGTCCCTCCTGTGAGGGTTCTTCATCTGTATCTTCTTCCTCTATACCCTTTTCTCCCTCCTCTTCTTTAGGCTCTAGTGATTAGGGTAGTTCTCCTAGTAATAGCAAGAGTTTGGGGGTAGTAGCTAGTAAGAAAGTCAAGGGTAAGAAGGTTGCCCGTAGGTTCTTGTTAGAATTAGCCAGCAGGTGTCGAGTGTGTCTAGCAATTCCCCAGCTGTTAGAGGATCCGATTCCTCTACCGGATTTAGAATGTGAGGAAACATGCTCTTTAGATGAAAGGTTTGGTATTTATGAAATCATGAATAATGAAGACCCTATTGAGGAAGGGGATGAGGAATACGACGCGTATGAGGATGAGGTTGATGCATTTGCCAATGGAATAAGGAGATTCGATGAGCCAACAACCTCAGTAGTAGAACCAACCAAAGAGACCAATTTGGGAATCAAGGAAAACCCTAGGATTTCCTCATAAGTAAGAATTTGTCACAATCTCAAGAAGAGGCACTTATTCAAGTTCTCCAAGAATAAGGACACATTCTCATGGAGTTACGAGGATATGTTGGGTCTGGACCCTGTGCTAGTCGAACATCGCTTAACATTAAAGCCATGTGTGAACATGTCACATAGACATTAAAAGAAAGAGAAAAGAAATTAAATTGATTGATTAAGAGAAAGAATATAAATAAGATGATGGATAAGAATGATGATAATAAAAGGTGGGGAGAGGGAGCATGTGATGCTACTTTAGGAGTGTGATCACCAGAGGGGTTACCTCAAAAGGAAGAGAAGTGATCGCAAAGTACCTTGTGAGAGCGGGGAGACTTGTGGATCGCACTTCCTCCTTCAACCGACCGGCTGATGAAGGGGATTTGTATCTTGATTACCCTTAAACAAAGACAACAAAGACAAGCAAACACAATGGATTAGATGATAGGATGAAAGTGAAGATACTGATTGAAGGAATAAAGGACAAGATCTAGAAAGGGGGGATGAATAGATCCATAAAAATTATTTCGCTCACATGCCAACCACCATTGAGAAAAGAAGCAATGGATTCTTGTTGAGGCAAGTGCTAACTGGGCGAGACTTAGAACGCAAGAGTTGTAAGGATTCAAATCGAGAATGGAAGCAACGTTAAGGAAACCAATGGATCCTAAATCAAATGATCTGCACCACAATGGATCTTCACACAATACGTCGAGTGGCTGACAAGCATTCAATGCTGCTATAGGATATAAGCCAAAACCAACCGGATGCTATACACAGAGCAACCATTGAGCACAAGGTGAACCCATGCAAGGTGTACGAGTACCTTTTGAGATAATGGCATATGGGTTGAGAAACTGATCACACGCAGGTGTTGATCGAAACCGGACAAGGAAGGTATGGAAGATAGTGGTTCTTCGCCAATCTTGTTCTGAGGCTTGGGTGAGGGTGCACCTAACCACACCGAGGCGGGGGTCGAAAGGTGGGAGGGGTTGCTCTTGGTTGTAGTCAAGGTATTGGGCCTCATACTCCTCCTCCCAAGCAGGGGAGGCCTCATGCACCTCAACTTCTTCCTCAATCTCAAATTGGGGTGAAGGGTTGGTCTCCTTTATGAGCAACCTAGACACTCCCTTGGTAGGACATTGGTTGGTGAAGGGAAGATGAACTAAGTCACAAATGATCAAGCGATTGAAGTGCACAGATTCCAGTAGATGGATGGAGAAGACAAACCACAAAAGAGAGACGGAGGATTTTTAAGGTGGTTCGATTGCTACCCGCAATCTACGTCCACCCCTTACACCACGGAGTAAGGCTTCCTTGCACTAAGCAATAAGAACACCGCAGACTTAATCTCCCAACAAACGCTGACGAATAGCTTGCCCCGAGAAATAGTCTCCTTGAACTTCTGACAACCAGAAGTATCAACTGAAGGACCAACCTCCCTTCCTTTGCAACCCGCAAAGGGAACCCCATAAGGGTCTCAAGAATCGCCCTTCCCTTCCATGCACTTTCTCTCTCCTCCCCGTTTCCCCTCCCTCCCTCTCCCGCGGAGAACCTCCCCCTCCCTGCGTGTTGTTCTCCCCCTGTCTGTTGGCATCCGGTGATGGCTGGCAGTGGGGGGGGCCCTCATGCCTCCCCCTCCCCTTCGTCTTCTGCCCTCCCATCGATGTCCCTTGCCGCCGGTGGGCTTGCTGCAGAGGCGTCCTCTCATGGTCGCTCTTGCCCTCTTGCGGAGAGCTTGGTCGCGGGAGCCCCTCATGTGGTCCTTGGCGTTACTGCCTCTGTAGCTAGGTTCCTCCCTCCCCAAGCTTCGTCGTCGGTGGTCCATAATGTCGGTGGCCCTGCTGCGGATGCCTCTGGTCACTCCAGCTATGCTGCGGTGGGCCTGGACATAGGCGGGCTTGGTCCGCCTGCTCTAGCCAGTGCGTCTACTGCAGGTTGTACTCCGTCAACGGCTCACCGTGATCCTGCTGTCCCTGCTTGTTCTCTGGCCCCTTCTTCTCTGCCCGTCAGCAAGCTCGTCATTTCCCAATCTGCCCCACCTTCAATCCCTGCTTGCCACGTTGTTCCCCTCCTGCACACGCCACCTCCCAAAGCATCATCCCAACCATTGATCGCCAACCCCCTCCCATCGCATGCTCTATTGAACAGCCACGCACGCTTGCTGTCAACCCCCTCCCCTGCGTTGACTTACCCCTCTCCTGATGGGATAGCCCCACCATCCGATACTCTGTTCTCTCCCAAGCCTGTTCGTGGGCTATCTTCTTCTACTCCGGCAGCCAGCCTCCTCGGCCCTCAAGCTCATTCGGTGATCTCCTCCATCGCTGCTTTAGACACGCTGGGCAGAGACCAGCCCGCACAGGTCACGAATGCTGGTGTGGTGCATCCCTTTGGTGCTCTCTCGGCGGGTCTTCTTCCTGCCCATGGCACTTCTTCGCAGGACCCTCCCCCTGGAGAGGAGCAACCTGCACCGCTCCATGCTATTCTCACCTCCGCTGATGCACCTGTTCGACTTCCCACGTCGGGACCTCCGCCTGCAGCTCCTAAGCCCCCAGGAGGAGGCTGGCCTCGTGCAGATGATGGGCTTGCTTGGCTGGCAAAGGGCGCTGCAGTAGCTATTAGTTTGGTAGGGCCCTACCCTATTCCTCTCCACTCTGCCGTGGCACCCTCTTTCTCCCAAGTGGTCCTCAGTTCTTTCACTCCGCCAACTCTTCCTCTATTTGTCCATGCTCCTGCCACCACCGACTCTGGCAAGCCAGCTGCGTTCTTCTCGCTGGAGGAGGTCCAGCTGACCTGCAGCCCCCTCGCCTTTTCTGTCATTGCCAGAACTCCCAAGGGTCGGCCAACCTTCACCGACATCCAGGCTTGCCTCGCTCAGTGATTTTAGTTCAAGCAGGACTTCCTGCTTAGTGCTATGGATCATCGGCATCTCCTCCTCTGCTTCTCCAACCGGGAAGTTTTTCTTAAAGTCCTTCTCAAAGAATCACTACTTGTCCACGGGTGCCCCTTCTAGTTCTTCCAATGGTCACTCGATTTCTCACCGGAGCTCGACTCACCGGTTGTCCCTATCTGGATTGAGCTCTCGGGCCTCCCGGTCAACTTCTACCATGAAGCATCCATCCTCTCCATTGTTGGCAGCATTGGGCCAACCTTGAAGATCAACCGCAATACTCTTTGCCTCACCCGTGCTCATGCCGCGAGGGTCTGTGTCCAGCTGGACATTTCCAGGAAGCTCCCCCACCGTGTGTGGGTCGGCATTGGAGTGAGCGGTTTCTGGCAGCCAGTGCTCATCTCGAACCCCCCACTCTGGTGTTCCTCTTGCAGCCGTCTGGGCCACCTGGTGGCTAATTGCAAGGTGAAGGCCCCCCCTCTGCTTGCAAGGGGGGCTGATGCCTCTGCTGCTGGAGGAAGGCCAAGGCCCCAGGCTTCTTCTGTTGCTCCTGGTCCGGTCTGGCGGCCCTCGGATGGTGCTGGCATCCTACCTGCTCCTAGCCATCTGACACCATCAGTGGCCACTGCCGACCCCTCTGCCTGCCTTCCTCTACCCAGTGATCCTCCCTCTCGGTCAGCGGTCGTGGGTCATCGTGTTTCTCCTCCAGCCCATGCTACTTCCATGGAGGACCCCACCCTGCCAGCCTTTCACTGCGTGGCTGAGGCTAGCCATCGTGATGCTGGTCCCCAAGGGTCTGACCCCCCTGCTTCGCATCTCCCCTATCCTTTTGCCAGTCTCCCAACTGCTGGTGAGTCGACCTCTGCGCCGGGCGTGTCGACTTCCTCACCGCTTGCAGTCATGACGACTCCCTCGCCGCTACTACCTGTGGGCAGTGCTGGCCCTTCTGTCCGCGCTAGCTTGCTTGTTGAGGACCTCAGGTGAGGCACACTACCCTCCTCGACAGTGTGCACTCCTGGCCTTGCTTCTATTGAGGTCCCCCCGCTCGCTGCTCCCTACCCAGTTGCGAAGGGCCCCCTGGCCCCCTACCCACCATCCCCTGGCTTTGCCCCTGCTTCGGATGCTCTGGCCCCTCCTACCATTGGGACCCCCGCGGGTGCTGTAACATCCACCAGGGGAGCTCCCATCCACTCCCAGGCCACTATTGTGGATGGCCCGCCCCCCTCCCTGGTGGGTCTTGCCTCTGTCGTGACTGGTGGGGGTGTGCCCCCTGTGCTGCGGGTAGCCCCTCTTGTTGCTGATGGAGGGCCATCGGAGGTTCGATCCCCCTCATCCGAGGGCATGCCTTCCTCCATCCCTATCGTGCAAGTTCTCTGGGTGCCAGGGTTGGAACTGGCATGCCTCGCCTTGCCTCGACCAATAGTCCCCAAGCAGTCTTCACGTCACTCCTGTGCCCGCCCGACCGACCCGCCTCTGTCGCCTCCCCCTGTGCTCTTCGGGGGATCGATTCCACCGAGCTCCTCTGGCGAGGGGGACAGTCCAGCTTCAGCGTGGGCCGCTATCATTGTCCTGGGCCTTTCAGCGCCCGATGCCGTGCAACCGTGGACCTCCAGCTCTGCTCCTGCCACCTCGACTGGCCTCAATGTGGGGGCCCCTGCTTGGTCACCTTCTGCCCCCAGCTCCTCTGCGTCTCCTTCGCCGGCCGCTTCCCCAGCTCCGCGGCTCTCCTTCGCTCAAGCCATGAAGCGTGCGATGCGTCGGGCGGTTCTTGACCCTCCTGAAGATGATGGCCCTCCTCCTCCTCCTAGCCGGCCGCCCATGCCATCGCCTTTGTCCTCCTCTCCGACACTTGGCAACCGTATCAAGCTACCCGTGCTCATCGAGCCTCTCATCATCCTGGGCATTGACCGGCCTCCCGCTGGTCCGTTTGACATCGCCGCTCACATCAACTTCATTGGTCGTGGTCATCCGCCATTCCAGCCCAAGTCAGCGGGGCCTTGCCGGTCACAATGGCGCAACCATTCGTCTTCTCTAAGCCGTGACTACGGGCCGCCTTAAGTTGCTATTCCCTCTTGCTCTCGCTGTCTTCTAGGCTTTGCTCCTACATGTGTAGGCTGGTTTTTTTGGCCTTGGTCTGCCACTGTTACCTTTTGTTCAGCCTTTGTCGTCCCTTCCCCTCGGACCTTGTTGTCCTTTGTATCACCCCCCTTATCTTCTTTGCTTCCTCATATATATAAAATTTTCTTGCATGGTGGCAGGGGTCAAGCATCTCCCCTTGGTCCATGCAAGTATCACTTTAGTTTTTTTTTTAAAAAAAGGTGAGAAGACCATCTACGTGATCTGCGTCAAGTCTTCGAGTGTCTCCGATAATATGGGCTCAAAATGAACCCCATGAAATGCTCCTTTGGCGTATCCAGTGGCAAGTTTCTCAGTTTTATTGTCCAATACTGAGGAATCGAGGTGGATCCCAGCAAGATCAAAGTGATCTGGGAGCTTCCGCCACCCAGCAACCTCACTGAACGTAGGTCACTCCAGGGTAGACTGACCTACATTCGGAGATTCATCTCCAACCTCAACATAACAAAACAAATATGAACGAAACATAATATATCAAAGATGAATGAAACAAAGTATCACAAGAACAATCAATAGGCCTCCGTGGCATGGTGGGACAAGACAACATAACGCGGTGGGACAGCACACGCAGTGGGACAAAGACATGGTAGTACAAAAGATATGTGGGATGACAACACCACGAGGGGACAAAAGACGACACGTCCGATGACATGGAGGGATAAAGACATGGCAGGACAAAAGACACAGAGGACCATAGACACTTGTGACAAGGACACAACAGACATAAACATGTGTGATCATAAACATGGCAGGACAAAAGGCAACAAACACATTGTTCAATCAAAGCCCAAGATCAGATGAAGCAGAACTGCCAGGTTCAAAATCGTGAGGCAATGCCCTCTCATGGAGATATGATCAAATGAGTAAGTTGGGAAGGACATGAGCTTCAGAACAGATCAAGAGACATGATTGAAGAGATGAGAACAGATCAGTAATATGGACAGGAAGCAAAGTGAAAGATAGAGCGAGGAGGGTATGCATTTGAGAGTGGCTCACCACAATCAACTGCCTCTAAAGAATAGTGCCCCTACTAAGGCCATACCGGGGAATTTTTTTTTTTTGTGAAACCCTACCTAGGTGTAATAGGAGAGTGCACCCCCTATCAAAGATAGGGAGAAAGCCACTCCACCATCACCACACTAGGAGGTAATTTTTATTGAAGGTTGCATTCTCTTATTATTAATATAAATTGATACAATCCCTCCTTTCCATTAAACAATAGTGATATGGGCCTATACATTTTCAACATCCAGGCAAAACTGTACCTGCATTCTTCTTTGCTTCATCGTTGTTTTGTCTTTCAACAATATACCTACATATGTCCCCACAAGAGGACAAAATTGGTGCACAAATCATTACCTCATGAATTAGAATAAAACAGATTAGGTCTAGAACAGGCTAAGATTAGCGCAGCTTTAGTTGACATGTTTTTATGGAGGCCTGCCCAAGAAGGGCCAGATGAAGCATTCTCATCCTGGCTAGTGGCCAGTCAGGTTTGACTCCTCCAACATGACTGGACAGTTTGAGGCATCATGCCCCTTCCTCAAAATTGCCTCTGCTACTCATTTCTCCTTTTCTTCTCCTGGGTTGGTGAAGCAAAATGCAGAAAGCAGCTATCCAGGAGGGGTGGGGGGGGATGCTAACAGGTACACGAAGTACAATTGGAAGGGGAGTCAGCAGAAAGATCCTGGCCATCCTTTTCCCTAGAACCATTACTAATTGGGCACAACTTCCTTCAGTGCAGAAGATCCGTGCCAGCAAGAGGAGACTGCCTTAGCTGGGAGCAATCTTACTGGCTACTCAAAGGTATGAAGGATGGGGGGATTTTGTCAAAAGAAAGAAAACAATAATGTGAAATAAGAAGGGACAAATGAGTTATTCTATTCAAGTTCATACAACAGTCTGCATGGACGGATATGAAATCATCTTGCCTGAATTATTGGAAAACTGAATAGAAGAGAACAAATGGGCTTGAATGATGGACCAAATTTTAGGCCAAACCTTGACTTCTAAACTTGGGAACAGAGCCCAAGCTTAATTCAATAACAAAGTGGAAGTTCAGAGGCTGGATTATCCAATTGTCAACTTATATGCAGGTGATACACAAATATATGATCTCTTTGTTTTTTTTTATTTGAAAGTGGATAGTACCACATTATCGAAATGCTGTCCCGAACGGATCCTCTCTGCACAAGCTCATCGACCTGCCGTTTAAGCTCGGCATGCTCCGTGGGGCTCTTGACACACTAAGCATCTGCTCACAAATTCTGTAATTTCCTTCCTCATGTTTGGCCACCAAAAGGATCTTTTTAAATCCTTGTACATCTTAGTACCTCCAGGGTGAATGGTATACCTAGACTTATGAGCTTCTTGTAAGATCTTGACTTTTACTTTAGCTATATTAGGCACACATGTCCTTCCTTGAAATAATAATTGACTGTCATCAGCTAACATAAAATCAGGCCTTTTGCTCAGACTTTCCTTGATTTCTACCAACATCGGGTCATTTTCTTACAGGGACTTGATTTCTGTTAATAACTCTGGACGAAGTTGAATCTGTGCAATCATAACCCAATCCTCGCTAACATTGAGATCTAAACTAGCCAACTGTTCCAGCAATCTCCATTCATGCAACATGAGACTTGATAATCTTGCTATCGGCTTGCGGCTTAAAGCATCTGCCACCACATTGCCTTTCCCAGGATGGTACTCTATAGAAAAATTAAAATCCTTCAAATACTCTAGCCATCTCCTCTGCCTCATATTGAGTTCCTTTTGAGAAAATAGGTACTTCAAGCTCTTATGATCTGAAAATATCGTGAATGTTTCTCTATACAAGTAATGCCTCCAAATCTTCAAGGCAAATACTACGACTGCTAGCTCTATATCATGGACAGGATAATTCTCTTCATGCTTCCTTAACTACCTAGAGGAGTAAGCTATCAGCTTCCCATGATGCATAAGCACGCAACCTAGGCCAACACCTGAAGCATCAGTGTATACTACAAAACCTCCTTCTCCCGAAGGTAAGGCCAAAATAGGGGCAGTGGTTAAACATTCCTTCAGAGTCTGAAAACTCCTTTCACAATCTTCTGACCACTCAAATCAGTTCTCCTTACGGGTTAATCTTGTTAAGGGTACTACGATCTTGGAGAAATTCTTAATAAACCTTCGATAATATCCTGCCAAGCCTAGGAAACTTCTTACTTCAGTCACATTTGAAGGCCTATCCCAGTTCTTTACTGCCTCCACTTTCGAGGGGTCAACAGAAATACCCTCTTTAGTGATAATGCGTCCTAGAAAAGACACTTCCTGCAACCAGAAGTCACATTTACTAAACTTAGCATACAGCTGATGATCTCTCAATATTTACAACGCCATCCTCAAGTGCTCAGCATGCTCCTCCTCATTCTTGGAGTATATCAAAATATCATCGATAAATACCATGACCCACTGATCTAGGTAGGGCCGGAACACGATGGTCATCAATTGCATGAAAGCTGCAGGAGCATTTGTTAGTCCAAAAGGTATTACTATAAATTTAAAATGCCCATACCTACTATAGAAAGATGTTTTAAAGATATTCTCATCCTTGATCCACAGCTAATGGTATCCTGATCGAAGATCAATCTTAGAGAAATATTGAGCTCCTACTATTAGGTCAAATAACTCATCAATCCTCGGCAACGGGTACTTGTTCTTGACAGTAAGCTGGTTCAATTACCAGTAGTCAATACACAATCTTATCGAACCATCTTTCTTTCAGATGAATAATACTGGGGCTCCCCACGGGGATATACTTGGACGAATAAACCCCTTTTCGAGCAACTCTATTAATTATCGCTTTAATTCCCTCAACTCCGCAGGAGACATATGATACTGAGCCTTAGAAATAGGGGATGCACCAAGAATAACATCAATAGAAAAGACTACCTCTCTCTCAGGCGAAAGTCCTAGCAAATCCTCAGGAAAGACATCTAGAAAATCTCGAACAATAGGGATGTCCTTAATCTCAAACTCCTTCTTAGGGGTTAAAAACTTTTTGGGAGCTTTGTTACACTTGTACACTTCTCTTCATTTAATACAAACAGAGGTATTACCCAATTTCAAAAAAAACATGTTAATGATATTATTGATTTAAATATGAAAGATTCTAATTTACCCATTTCAACTTAGATCATGGGGAAAAAATCATGCACACGTGTCAATTGCACAAAAAGTGAGATGATGTCAGCTTTAGGATACGAGAGACATCGAAGCAATTTCAATCTGATTTCATATGAAGCAAAGAAACTAATTAAATTCATCACAATAGGAGAAGCCAGATTTTTTCTCCTACAAAATGAAGTTAAAGCTGAAAAGAACTTCAAGGGCGTCTTTGTTAACCACTCCCGGTTAGCGTACTCGACCCCGGCGGGTCAAGTATGCTAACCGACCCCGATTAACGGGGTTGTGTGTGAGGGAGAGGTGGGGCCCGCCACTGCCCACCGCTCTCTCTCTCATCGGTTAGCGTATCCTAACCGGTAGTCAAAGACGCCCGAACAGATTTAGGAGGCACAAAGGGTAAAAAGCTAGTAAAGAAACTGAGCAATGGGATGGGAGCCTAGAAAGGAGGCACCAACAGAAGAGTCCATTGACTTATACATAGGATGACGACCATGGATGTAGCCAAGTAATAGAGACCTCAGCTAACATGTATAGAAGGAAAGGCAAGGGGTCTCAATGACAGGAAACATAGATGCCACAAACTGATCAATTTTAGGACCCAGACTATATTTCAGACTTTTATCCATTATTAACATGATCGGCTCCAGAAGAAAGTCACTAAAGAAGAGCCCAATCATGAGAGCAAAGTGGACGGAACTACATTCAGTTTAGTACATCATTAAAGGCACCTACGGAGAAAGTGGATACAATAGTTATCCACAGTCCTATGACGGATTGGGCAAAGATGGTTAGATGGTATCATTATTCACAATAGTTGAATACATCATGTCAATAGTCTACCAGGTCATTCATGTCCTAGATAACCCTGGAGAGACACCAATGATAGTCATTTGTGCCACACAGATGAGTACAACTGTCACCAAGTAGAATGCTCAAAGATGTGTAAGGACTTCATGTCGTAGGCGCAATATTGGCAGCATGTGTACCAAATGTATAATGGATTTTAATTAGGATAACTAAGGTAACATTTTCATATAGTAGAACTAAAATCATTAATACTTACATGTTGAAACATTAGAACCTGCTGCTGAAGCAATAACGCTGAGACTTGCAATAGATTCAAGTAATCCTCCATATACAATGGCTTTCAGCACATCCCATTGCTGGGTTTGTCTGGTTTCAGCAATTGTTTGCTCCCCCAAATGTATTCGTGTTTCACCAAGAATTGGCAGACCTGGTGCTGTTGCAGTGCTAAGACTTGAATCATTTCTAGGGGGCCCTTCCAAGTATGTCTCTTGTATAGGTTCCGTCTTGCCTTCTGATACAGATATGATCCTGTCCCCTGAAAATTTGAACCAGCTGAAGATGATAAGTAAAATTTACAGAAGGTGTCATCATCAATACACAGAAAACAAGTCCTCCTACCAATTAGAGCACTGCATTAAATTTTGATAACCAATACTTGAAAACATGTCCTACCTGCCTATTACCTATGTAGTTGAAAGTGGTGACCAAGGTCAACAGGATCGCAACTCCTTTTTGCCTTATACTTTAATTACCAGAAAAGAAGAAATTATAGTAGGAAGAAATCAAAGATAACATACAAGAGTAACTGCGGGGTTCTAGGAAAGGTGATCATGTCAAACAAATGAATGCTAAGATACATCTTTTAAACAATAAACCCCAAAATCAAATAAAATAATAATAATAAAATAAAATAAAATTGTTCCACATCGACGTAGTAGAAGAAACTAGTGCACTGCATCGACGCAGTTGAAGAAATCCAAGTAACACGTCAAGCTATCAGGCCAAGGTAGGGTCACCATTGCATCGACGCAGTAGATAGATGCATTGACGCATACAATTCAAGCTAATCTTTAAAGTTACCATGTCAAAGCATCAGAATAAAAGTCGGCTTCATGCAATCAAGACTCTGCATCAACGCATTAGAAGTGATACCTCGACGCATCAAGCCAAAAGCCTATCAAGTCTTCTGCACCAAAGGTCTTGTCTTTACACTGCACCATCGCATCAGAAGACTACATCGATGCATTCAGCTCTCTATTTGGATTTAACAGTTAACAACGTTGAAGTAGTTCAGCTCTGCACCGATGCATCAAGTATATGCCCCGATGCATTCAGCTTAGAACCAACATCTGAAAGCCAGCAATGTTGACACATCAAAAGGATTCCTCGACTTGTCTACCTATCATGTGAGGATTTTAAATGGAACCAAGTGCATTTGACTCAAGTTATCTGACTTGTTATCTTAGGCCACGTGGCAATCTTTCTAGATAAGAAGGATATTCTGATGGCCACCTGGCCCAATGGAGTTACAGATCTGAAGGCAACTCTTATGGACACCTGGACCAGTGAAGATTAAGATCCGGAGATTAAATTAAAAAGCAAAAAATCCATATCTCTAGGCTGATATAAATATGCTCGTCTGCCTTCGAAGATTAGTAGAAGTGATATAGAACAGAGTGGTTCAAGAGCTGAAAGAAGAAGAGCATCGAAGAAGAAGTGAGGACCAAAAAATAGAGGAGAAGAGAGCGAAACCTGAAGGATAAAAATGAAGAACGTTCAGTGAGAAAATCTAAAGAAAGTAGGAGTTTGAGAGAGAGCCTTGTTTCTTGAGCAATGATTGAGTGCAGCCCATCATTCAGTTGGAAGATCTATTTATGCCTTCAGTTCATGGATCGAATCTAGAACTATTTTTCTCCCTTCGAGCTACATTTTGCTTGTATTTTCGTTGCGCGTCTTGTTTCATTTTGTTTTCTTTCTGTCTAGAGTTTTCTGATACCCTATTCAGAGATCGAGGTTCCCTCTGGGTTCAGAGTAAGGGAGCATCAGCTCTGGTATCCTTCTGAGTCATCATAAGAAGGCAGAGGTCATCTCTGGTTTCCCTCTATGGATTCATAGGAAGAGAGGTTGTCCACCTCTGGTTGTGAGAGCTGTAGGGTATGGTTCTCAAGGGTTCCCTCCGGGTTTGGAGGATTGGAGGATAGGGTCCTATGGTCACTGCGTGTAGCAGTGGGGGCTGGTCTTGTGGGTTGCAAGATCAGGTCAAAGAGATTTGTCTCCCTCGGTCTCAAGCTACGTGGCAGCACTTGTTTGCTGACTGAGTCTGCATTCTTGCTGTGTGAAAGTGAATCCTCATTCCATTTGAGCGAGGGGTGGATGTAGGCAGACTGGATGTCTGGCCAAAGCACCTAAAATCTTTCATGCATCGGGGTTTGACCTTGTGTGATTGTTCATTCTCATCTATCCCCTTCACAGGTTAATGTCTACGCAGGTCCGACATTATAGCTCTTTGTGTGCAAAGTGTTCGAGATTGGTCTTGCGTGAATCATTGTTTGCTTAATCTGTATAATACACATTCTATATGAACCGTAATTGAATCCTTAGTTCCTTCAACTCACCGCGTGACAAGTCTGCGCTCACCTAAATCATTAACTATGAGAAGTCTTTAATCAGTCTCTCTGTGTGTTCCCCCCTTTCGACGGAATTTGCAACTGAATTTGTGACGGAAGATTTCTTTCACAAATTTAGCGACGTAATAGCACCAAATTATTTCTGTCCCAAAAATTGAACATAATGTTGCAATGGAATAACGAGGAAATGTCCCGACCCATCTAAACCAAAAGATTCACTCTCGCCTGACCTACGGGGAGACCTACAACTAGACATTATTAAACTAAATTATGATATTGGGAGAAAGCCTTACCCGGGCTAAGGTGCCTCTTCCGCTTTAGCTTCTCCTTTAATTTCACTAACGACCTTTATAACTGACACCTCGCTATCTACCCCCAACTTCATTGCCTGAGCTCACCCAACTTTCTCCACCCAAGCTCTTGATCCTGATCTAACCGACCTCTCAAGAATATTGCCAAAGCGACTAAGGAACTCCTTAGGGGCACACTTTTATAGTAGCCTTTGTAGGGCGATAGTGCAACATAGGTATCACTATCTGATGACTCAGATGGCGATAGAAATCCCGAGAATAGAGCCAAAATGGCGTGCATTCAATGATTGTACGAAAGATAAAGTGACGCGTGTCAAACATACAACATATTCCAAGACCTGAATCAGTACCAATCTAAACCTTGGAGTAGGGGCCCATTAACACAACAAGAAAAACTGTTGTTAAGAATGAAAAGTTTGAGATTGATGGGACATCGGAACAAGGCAACTATTTTTTTTGACTTTGTATATTTTCATTGAGTCATTGGGTTCTTTTGTAAGGTAAATTATAAGTCATTGGGCTAGTCATTAGGAACTAATAGGTTTCTTCTACTTATTAAGTCTAGATAGAGAATTGGACCTCAAAGTCACAAGAAGCGCAATTGGGCCACCACTTCACCCTTGGTCACCCAAATCCCACTTGAACCATTCCTAACCCATTTGGACTTTCCATGCCCAATTGGACCACACAAGGCCCATCATGAACCCAGCCCAAGGGCCCCCCCTTCTAGCCCCATTTGTTGACCAATCTTGGTCCAATTTCCACCTCACCATGACTGCCCTCACACATAACATGTGGTCAATTGTCCATGTGGGCTGCCAACCTTGACCAAGCCACCTAGATGCCAAGGGCGCCCTCCGTGTGCATGACCCCCACTTCCCCCTCTTTCATCCATGTTAATCCCTTGATCCATATCCATCGTTTCCCCTTTGGTCAACCTCCATATTCAGGCAGGTTACAGTCTGCCCTGCACACCCTGCCAGCATGAAATCTCTTTTACAAAGTTTTTTCTAGGAAATTGGTAAGGTGGATGGTGCTCAAATCATGATATGTTGAAGATCGTCGAGTGCCCTTCGCAACGGCGCTGATTTCAGACCGATCCGACTTCGGATCTGAGCACCGCGATTATTTTCGTCGGGTCGCATAGATCTGTCTAGTTATAGTACTGCGAGATAGATCTGGGTTTCAAGTCTCCCTTCAATACTTCGGCTGAGATTGAACGAATGATGCTCCCATGGAACAACAAGGGACACCCCGCCATCGTGCCGGTCAGCCGCCGCAACCTGGAGACACCCGGAGGCCACCATCTGCTGATCGCACGCGCTTGCTGTCCTGCCGATCTGAACAGTAGCCAGTCAGACCAGAAGCTCGCCTCTGCCCCGAAGAGCCCCTTTGGCTTGCGGCCTGTTAACCCAAGATCGGCACTCCCGAGAGAGAAAATGTGGTCAAACCTGTGACGACCCGGGATCCGAGTACCGGAAAGGAACCGGCGCGACTCGAATCTCGGCCCGCCTCCCACGAGCCCGCAGGTGCTGGACCTCTCCCCACTGATTGCAGTCAGTGTTGATTTACATCGGCCTAACGTCCGAACACCTTTGTTTAACTGTTAAAGAAATCCCAAAGACCCCTCCGCAAGTTCGGATGTCGAGGGCAGGCTCTTTTGGGTGACTCGCCGCGACCACTCATTTACCACCAACGTATTGACTAGACTAGGGTTCGTCAACAGCCTCTAAAGTTTGGGCCAAACGTTGGAGTTTAGGGGTATGGACACAATTTTGCAAGGGTCATAGACCATTTTGAAGTATCGGAAAGTTTTCTGGACTCTGAGGGTATTTTGATAATTTTACATTCTCAGGGATATTTTTGTAATTTTACCGAGCCAGAGGTATTCCTGAAACTTCTGGACTGGAAAGAGAGTAGGATAGGGTTGCTGACTTTTCAAGTCGTTGAGGCCATTTATGAAAGGTTTTGGGGCTTAAAAGACCACTTCTAGATCACAAGGGTATTTTGCTATTTTTACCACACCTTATATAGACCTGGGTTTGAGGTGGTACCCTAGTGTCATACTTGGCTGACAACATCCTTCGACCAAGGGAATGACGAGGGGTTTCGTAGAAGGCTCACACGTGTCAACTTGGCTAAAGGAGGGGTATATACGCAATTCTCACAAGTCGGGGGGTTTCCTATAATTGTCCCCGGCTTGTTGTACAAAGGAGATTTATAGAATACAACAGATTCATTTATGGCCCAAGTGGGTACAAGGGTTGCCTGCCTTTTTTTCTCCCAGTTGGCCCATTTTTGCCACTATCTACCATAGAGATCAAATGGAGCAGGGGGTGAGGATTGTCTTAGGATCACCAAAGGCAAAGGAGGTGACCGGAACCCCCAGGGGAGGGAGAAAAGTGGGGTGGCCACACCCATCTGCTAGTTCACCCCGGGGAGGTCCCTGTGGTTTCACCCTGGAGAGGTGTTCCACCCCTGGCAGATCTTCACCACCCCCGGGTAGGCCCTCCTGCAATCTCGGAATTGCCTTCGCCCTTCACCCCGGGCAGGTGGTTGCTCCTCCAACCCGGACAGGTCTGCTACACCCCGAGGAGGTTGTTGGTTGTTGCTGTTGTGCGCTGTTTCACCCCGGGCAAGCCCCTCCACCCCGGGGAGGTGGGCCACCTAGGACAGGTGGTCTTGCTGCGGCTGTTGGAGCAGACCTACTACTGCTGTCCTTGCTGGAGGTTTGAGCGGCTACGGCTGTTGGAGCACTGTGCACCTACGGCTGTTGGAGCAGACCTGGTACTGCTGGAGGGGTTTAACCAGGTTGGCCTTGCTGCTGGAGGGATTTAACCGGGGGGAAGTTATGGACAGCGGGGATTGTTGTCCCTGCTATAGGGTGAAGGCCTGCTGCTACTGGAGGTTTCACCTGGTGAGTTGCACCCCGGGGAGGTCTGGGCCACCCCCGGGCAAATCCCAATTGTGCTAGTTGCCATCCTTGGCATAGGAGTTCACCTGGGCTCACCCTGGAGAGGTCCCTGCCCACCCTATTGCAGTGGGGAAGGTCCCTGCTACTGCTGTCACCCTGGGCGGGTCTTCATCACCCCAGATAGTTGTTGTTTTCACCCCGGGGACCCTACTGCTCTTGTTTCAACCTGGTCAGGTTTCAACTGTTGTCCGCCTCATTAAGTGATAGTTCACCCTACATGTGGGTAGGCAAAAATTGTTGCCAACAAATGCCCCCCACGGAGCGTTCGTTGAAGCCGAAGGCGGAGGTTGACGGTCCGTGCCCTCCGTCGTCATTTCTTTTTTGCTCCTAAGTCTTCATGATATGGAGAGATGAGGGCGACGGCGGCGGGATTCTTCTTTGCGGCCATGTTTTCTCCTCTCTGTAAGTGGGTGACAAAGGGTCTACCAGCGGTCAGCGGCGGCGGTGGCGCGACGGGCGCGTCGATTCGCTCGCGTCCACGCCGCGGCCTCCTTACGGATCTGGGCGACCATATCGGCCGGGGCCACTGAGGGGTCCGTGATGTCGCGCATCGTGCGGGGATTCGCGTCCACCGTGAGGGTCACGTAGATGACGCCGTAGTCGTCGCGGCGCGGGGCGGTCACATCGACGCCTGGCAGCGCAGCGGCGGCGGTCTTCCACGCGATGAGAGCCTGCAGGCTGGTGGTTTCGGTCGGGGTCATGAGCGCGCCTCCTGATTCGTGGCCGGGCGTCATGCCCAACCGATAGAGAGATAATACCAAACCGCTTAGGTTATGTCAAGCACGAATCATCATCTTTGTGACCCGCCTGAAAATATTCTCGACAGCTAAGCACAGATAGCGAAACCCTTCCTGATCCAGAGCCCTCCACGTCTGGCACACTGATCCAGTCTTCGTCTCGCGCCTTCGGCGCGAGCTGTATCTATGGCCAACAAGCGCCCGATCATCATCGGACCTGGAGCCGTCATCGAAGCGATGGTAGGCGAGCCGGTGCGCCTGGACGGATCTCGATGTTTCGATCCCGACGGCGGGCAGATCGCCTACTACATCTGGCGGACCGGTCAAGGTAACGATCTCGGCGTGCGGTCGCACTCGCCGTACATGGTGATCGACTTCGGCGAGGAGGGGGTTTTTGACTGCGAACTGAACGCGGTCGATGACGAAGGGACGGCCGGGATTCCGGCTCGATTCAAGGTCATCATCTCGGGCCGGTGGAGTGACGACCTCGCGCATCTCCTGCCATCGGTGGCCGCTCCCATCTATGCGCCAGTCGTGGAGCCCGACTCCCCTGGCGGCACGACAGGGCGACGCATTGTCGTCGGCGGGCACGTCTACGAGCTACGCGAGGACAACCGCGTGTACCGCGACGGTGCGTACTGCGGCTTCACCTCGGGCCGGATCGGATCATGGCAGGGTGCGCTCTGGGCATGGGACTACATCCGCCGACTCTGGGCGCGGTACGACCACGCGGCCGGCGGGACGGTGGAACAGACGTGGGGGCACCCCTGCTGGCCGCCGTATAGCACGCTGGCGACCGGAGGCGTGATCCTTGATCCGCTGCCGCCGCCTCCCGTCACCCCGCCAGACACACCGCCCGAGCCGCCAGCCGAACCTGTGGATGAAGTCTGGACGCTTGATGCGGAGGGGCACCCGCTGCTTGATGGTCTGCCGACATGGCCCCCGGTCGTGGCGACAGAAGTCGTGTTCTGGGGCGCGACGTCGGCCGGGACTCGCGTGGATCGTGGCTATGCGCTGGTCGAGGGCCACTGGCACCGCTACGAGCCCAGCGTCACGATCAACGGGGTCAAGACATCGAACTGGTATCCGCTGGAGCAGCCTGGCGTCAGCTACGGCCGCCCGATTGACCGGCCTGGATCCATTCCCACCGTCGATGCCTCACTCGTCGTCGCGGAGCCGTTGCCGCCGCATGTAGCCGATCCTGCGAACGACCTCGAATACCTCGGGATGTTCCGCCTGCAGAACGGCACGCGGACCGCGTCGAAGCCATGGGCGCCGCGCCTCGGGTTCAGCTATGGCCGCATGTCGGTCGTGCGCTATCCGGGTGATGGCCAGCTCTATCTCGCGGTGACGAACAGCAACGCGGGCGAGGGGAAGTACGACGATCAGATCACGCTCTACGCCGTGCCGAGCGCCTACGGACAGGTCGTCGCCGAGGCCCCGGTCGCCAAGGTGGCGCAGCACTGGACGGACCCGTGGCAGGGGACTCGGCAGAGCATCAATCACGCGGGTGCGGTCTGCTACGGCCTCCAGTACGTGCCGTCGCTCGATTGCTTCGTCGCGACCAGCGCGGACAAGTACAACGTCGCCGGGTTCGATGATCCGAACATCTGCTACCTGCGCCTCGGGCTCGATGGATCGGTGGAAACGAGCGGGCCGTACCGCACGCAATCGCTCAACAAAGCGCGCCCGGCTGGCTGCGGGATGACGCGAGGGAACGTGTTCCTTCTGCCCGATGGGCGCTTGGCGCTCCATGGGCAGATCGCGTCCGGCAATGCGGCCTCGCCGTGGGGCGCGAACTTCTACGAGATCAAGGGCCGGCCTGAATTTGGTGGGCCTCCTGATGCGCTGAGCGACTACACGAAGGGCGATCCGGCGCCGGCGAGCATCGTCGTGGAACCGCACATCTTCCACTCGATCGCGCACAAGCAGCGGCGGAACCCGGATTACCTGCGGTGCGAAATGCTGTCGCGGTGGGGAGACGGATCGCAGCCGTTCGGATCGTTTCCGTATCAGATCGAGAAGGGTGCGCTGCACTATCCGGGCGAGTCGATCTTCTCCAGCTTCGACATTGTCACCGGTGGGGAATGGCTCTCGATCAACGGCCGCGATGCCCTGATGTTCGTGGGCTCCACGCCTCGCGGGCATGTCTGGTACGGCTCGCCTGATACGTGCGCGCACGGGCTGAGCGGGCGTCCGATGACGGTGGCGACTGGGGATGCCGCGAGCGAGCATCAATTGAGCTACATGGTCTATGACCCGCTGGCGCTCGATCACGATCCGCTCTGGCGTCCGATGTCGGACCTGGCGCCGACCTTCACGCGAGCGCGAACGTTCGGTGAGTTGGGGGCGATCAAGCAGGACCGAGAGACGGGTCTCGTGTTTCTGACGCAGGTGGGGCGAGACGTGATCTCGAATCGCTTCGAGCCGCAGCCGGTGGTGCATGTGTTCCGGCCTCGGGTGGCGGCCTGATGACGTTTCTGCAGGCGGCCACGTCGACAGATGACCTCAGCGAGTACACGTTCGCCGGTCAGAACCTCGGCGCGGAGTCCTCGACGCGTAGTGTCATTGTCGCGGTTGGTGCGCGGGACACGACGGCCGCGACGATTAGCGGCGTCACGATCGGCGGGGTGTCCGCGACGATCGTCAAACAGGGCACGTCACAGAATATCGGGGAAGGTGGCGGTGCGTCTTGCGTGGCGGGCATCGCAATTGCCACCGTCCCCTCTGGCACGTCTGGTGACATCGTGGTCACGTTCAACGATACCGTGCTGCGGTGTGGCATCAGTGTGTATGTCGCCAACGACCTGACCAGCAATACGCCTCACGCCACGGCGTCGAATGCCGCTGTCGTGCCGAGTGCCTCACTCGACGTACCGGCCGGAGGCGTCGCGATCGGGTGTAGCTTTCTCGGTGGCCCTTCTGGCGGACTGTCCTGTACGTGGAGCAATCTCACCGAGGATGCCGATACCGGGGTGGAATCTGCCGCGTGGAGTAGCGCACACGCCAGCTTCGAGTCGGCCGCAAGCCCCACGATCACCGCGACGTGGGCCACGACGTCGAGCCGTCTGAGCCCGATTGGCGTCTTTGCCTCCTGGGAAGTCACGCCGGGCGGCGGTTCCTCTTTCCAAGCCGCGTGGGCACGTGGCTCCAATGTGGTGCTGTGACTCGTAGTCTCTTACTCCGGCGCACGCGGTCCGTGCTGAAGGTGACGCAGTAAATGGCGGCCCGCAACTATAAGAATTTCGCCCAGACCTTCGTAGCCACGGCGCCATCGCCTGCGACGAGCGGCACGTCATTGGATGTCTATGCAGGGACTGGCGCGTCGTTCCCGACGGCTCCGTTCACCGGGATCGTGCATCCGGCTGGCCAGATTCCGAATAGCGCCAACGCGGAGGTCGTTCTCGTGTCGGCAAAGTCAACCGACACCTTCACTATCACGCGCGCGCAAGAAAACTCGACGGCCCGCACGATCGTCGCCGGAGACATCCTGGTCCACGGGATCACGGCTCTCGATCTCACCGAAGCGCGTGGCTTCACGTTGACTGGCGGGCATGGAGCGTGGTCGCCGACCGACGGCGTCACGCACTATTGGGGCTGCTTCGAGCTGTTCTCGCCAGGCGCGACGGCGGGCCTGGCGCGGATCCCTGTTCCGCGAGATTGCGTTGTGAAGCGTGTCGCGCTCACGACCATCATCGCCACGACGAACGGGTCGGCGGAGACCGTCTCGTTGTCGCTCGTGGTGAATAGCACCGCGCATCTGCTGTCGAGCGCGGTAGTTTACAACGGCGGCGTCGGCGTGCAGGGCGAGGCCGTATTGACCGGATTGTCAATTGCCCTATCGGCCGGTGATCGGATCGAGTTCAAGGAGGTGTGCCCGACGTGGGCCACGAATCCGGCCGGGATTTACAAGCGCGTGGACATGGCGTCTAAGGGTAAGAATGCCATAAACCTGGTTGAGGTGAAAACCCGCAAGGACATCTCAGGCAAAATTAGGTCACCCCTCGGTTTCAAAACTCGAAAGGGTGCATCGAAAAAAGTTAGAGGGGGCCAACTTCGACGAAAACTCGAAAGGGCGGTAGAGTTGGTAAAAGAAAAGGAAATTGAAGCAGCAAGTCACAACTAACTCTATTTTTCTTTCATTCATCATCAAAAAAGGAGCCTGAGACAAGCCCTCGTAGTAACTATTGGTGAATGCTGTACAAAACTGCAAGTACTTCAACTCTATGAAAGAAGGGATGGAAAGTCAGATGTATCGTCAACTACATGCAAGAAGTATTGAGGAAAACAAACAAATGTCAACTGTGTGCAAGGGTAAGCCAGCTACGTTTTGAGCGGCAGATCAACCTCCCCAAAACAAGTCTGTTAGTTTAGACGAGGCTCACCCTTCCTCAGCTCAGTAACCCGAGCCCTCCTCGAAATCAAGCCCCTCCAAACATAGATGGCAGTTTCGGAAAACGTTTCGATTTCAGACCGAAACGAAACGAGACCCACACGTCGAAACCGGGCCGAAACTAAATGTAGGGTTTTAAGAAAAAAATAATATTTGAATTGGTTTCGGGTTGAAACCGAAACTGAAACGGTTTCGATTTCGGACCCGATCGAAACTGGTACCGAAATCGGTACTACCATCCCTGCCTCCGAAGAGCAGCAAGATCCTCGGATAAGGCATTTGCTTCGGCCTATGCCTGGAGTCCTTCGACCTCGTGTCTCTGGGAAGCCGAAGACAAATCTTGAGCCTTCGCCATCAAGGCCTGTGCTTCGAGTCTTAGCTTTTCTTGCTCGAGCTTCAGCGCTTTAGCATTGGTCAACTTTTCTTGGCCAGGCACGAATGGTTTCTATGTTGCAATCTTTTTCAACCGAGACTGCATGTATCTCAGAGATCTTCTCTTCCTCTTCCTAAATAATAACCAGAGTCTTCTTCTTCCATTCTTGAATGGTGTAAAAATGCACAAATTGACTCCGAAGAGTGGATAGGCTAGGCATCCACTTCTCCTTGGGGAGACCAAGTCCGTGATAGCTCCGCGTATACCATTCTAGGCTACTTCTCATAGGTTCTACTCAAAGAAGGGGATCCAAGTGGAGCAGTATTTACTGGTTTTGAACAAGCAAGAGAGCCATTTTAGGGGGCACCAATGGTGCTATCGGCTGCGGTATTTTGGGCTAGTTGATATTCAGACAGGGAAAATCCGGGCGACTCGATGACGCATTGCTATCCGAAGTTGCAAAGGCAGACACAAAACAAAGGTGAAGAGGCTCTCGAGAAAAAGGACGGCAAAACATGTTTATGTGCGGGGCTATAATCTAGAATTCATAAGTTTGTACATGAGGTATAGCTTTGCCTTGGGTCAACTGCTGAGGGCATTCCTCCCTCTAGCCCTGAAGAGGTTGCACTGTTAATCAGTGTAGGGATCGGAGGCAGAGCCTCCTTGGGCTTCACTTGTGATGCCTTCTATAAAAAAAATGAAAATGATGATGAACGAATGAGAAAAGAGAAAAGGGGAATATGACTTATCCCAAGAAAGTACCTTCTCAAATGAAATAAAGGGATGAAATTTTACAGACCTGATTTTGCAACAATCCCCCTATCGGGAACAACAGGAAGAACAAAGTTTGGAATAGAATCTTGGGCTTTTGTGGCCCCTAGAGCCTCTTGTAAGCCTCCTTCGATGCGAAAGGTTGTGGCAGGGACAGCTATTGGAGATATCGATTCAATATCAACATTCCCCTCACCCTCTCTCTTCTCTCATTGTCTCCCTCACTTTCTCGTTTCTCTCATTCTCTTCCCCACATTCTTTGGGCGACCGACAAAGGATCGGGAGGGTGAGACAGAGGGTGACGTGGGCTACGAGAGGCGAGGCATGGAGGTGGAGCGATGAGGGGAGCATTCGCATAGTTCACGAGCTAGCCATGGAGATTTTGGTGATTTCACTGTGATCTAGAGTTTTTACCGCACTAGAGCTTTGTGAAAGGGAGGAGAGCGGATCCCTGGCCTTCCTATATTATTTCCCTGCAATTCCATGCCATGGTGAGACCGAGAGAGGGCATATTTGATGTTTTGCGGAAAAACCATGCCCAGGGTTGTGCAACAGATTTTGACCAATTTGGGCGTCGTTTTGTAGTTAAATCATAGTTTTCCAGTGGTATAAATATCTGGGGAGTGATCCCCTGTTGTTTTCTCTTCATTCCGAGACAAATGTGGTGTGGAATGACACCCCTGTGGGGTGTTCTATTAAGAAAAACCCAGTAGAAGGCGGCCACATCGATGGTCGCCAAGCATTATGCTAGGTGGCCAGAAACTTGGCCGCCCAACTCTAGTGGGCGGCCAACTTGTTGGCCGCCCAGTGAAAGTGCACTGGTGGGCGGCCATAGAGTTGGCCGCCCAATCTTCGTGGACTGCCAGTTGGGTGGGCGCTCAGTCCAGTGAGTCCTAGACCCCCCCCGCTGATCTAGTTATGTATTTATGGGTGTTCGTAGCCTATGTGATTTCGCGAAGGGTGTACCTACACGGGTTTAGTGAGCCGACAATCACTGGTTTCAGTTGTTCGGCATAGGGTGGCTTAACGACATAGAGTCGTATCGTACCACAATCTTAATGTGTGTGAGTAGACGATAGTGTCCATGTGATTGTGTCGGCCAGAGTTATTTCGGAATAGTACCCTGTTAGCATAGCTTTCTATGTGAGTGCTGTAGCTTACTGAGTGTAGACACTAGCTGACCGTGAGGTCGAGAGCTTTCTTGTGAGATGGTGTATACTATTTACTGTACGGCCCCTCTTCTATTGCGACCTGAGTTTAGGTTTGAGGGGAAACCCGACTATAGGACCTTGACTGGGGGGGGGAGTCCGTTTGTGTGTGCACACTTTGATCGGGGCTTCGAACCTGTAGTAACGTGCATGACCCCAACTAGTCCTAGAGTTGTTGTGTCTCTGCCACACTCATAGCGGGGAGGTGGATAGCTTGAGACCCTCATTTCTTCGCCACACTCCTTGAGGGAGGCGGACATGCGTGAGTTAGGTGGCATGGTATAAGATGTTAGGGGATGCATCTAACCTAGTTCCTTTACTATACTCCTTGAGGGAGGTGGACAGGTAAGGGGACAATAAGTGTGGTGTAAGGCGTGAGTGGATGCATCCAGTTAGTACTAGTGTGTGGGTTCTCTGGTCACCTGTAGTTTCAGAGTTTCTCAACTGTGAGATTGTGGTTCTTCAAAGGGTGAAGGTAGTGCTTATTAATCGTGTGACTTTAGTTGCAGTTTTCGACAGCGTGCTTGAGGTCCTCCTGACAGAGGTGTCGTGAGTTTCTGGCGGTGTAGCTATGGGTTTTTCATTGGCTAGTTCAATAGTTTTTTGACTGTGGAGGTCGAGATTTCCCTGTTGAGTGTAGGAGTAGTTTAGAGTGTTGTGTTCCACAGCCTGCTGCTATTTTTATCGTTATTGTTGTTGTTTATTACTATTGTATTGTGATGGAGATCTGCGGGACCCCTATTAAGCCAGTGAGATGAGGCTTATCATTTCTTTTTCAGCAGGCAGATTCAGGACAGATTCACAGGCCTATTTTCTTTGCTGATTTAAATTACGTTATAGAGTTTGTTTCGACTGTTTCTTGGTTCCTTTGCATAGTCTTTTGTATTATCTTCACGTCAATATATCATTTGCATGCATTGGACTCCATTTACATAGTTAAATATCACATTCATTTTTACATTTTATGCATAAAATTCACTTGTAGGTCCGGGGGCAAACACAAAGGTACGTTATTCTTTTATGATCTTTCATATCTTTTAGTGCCTAATTGTCCCTGCTCCTGATCTTGCATTGCTATTATTCGTATTGTCTTGCATTGTTCATGCATTTTGTTATGTTTGCATAATTTTATTATTGCTTTGAGTTGTTAGATTTAGGCTAGAAATTGCATGCACTCCGGTGCACATAGGATCATGCATATTATCATATTGTAGTTGCATTCCCCCTTGGTAAGTGATCCTCTCACTCCCATATTCTTTGAGCTCGACTAGGTGATCTTACCTAGGACCTCCGAAAGTCCCCGCGAGCCGTGGATTCCTACACAGACGTCGGGCTGGTTGTACCTTTCCACCCCGTAGTTTCACATTTTACATACGTTGTGAGGGAGTTAACCATAGATTAACCCAAAGTTCGGACCTTCTTCCTATAGGACATTTATGTCTTGAGAGAATTATGCTTAACTTAAGTCATTAAAAGGCCCACCAAAACTTTGAAAAAATAAATTAACGATCATATCAACTTGTTTGATCTTGGTTGAACCCTCTCACACCCATTTTGTTTGTTTGGACTTGTCTAAGCCCATCTTTGATGTTTTGTGTTGCATCCCCCATTACCATATTGGTTTTGTCATTAGGCCCATTTAGGCTAGTCCAGTCTGTGTGTCCATTTGTTTAGTCTCAATGTCCTAGGTTTCTTTTTTTTTCCCTGTGCATTATTGAGTCAGTCCCCCTCCTTGATCTTTAAGCCCTTCCCTCATTGTATTTCCCTGATTTTTCTGTGTAAAGTCTCCAATTACACTCATGGAGTGTCATTTTTCTCCTATATATTACCATTCTTCTTCCCCGTCTTCCTATTCTCGCGTGGATTCCTCTTCCCACGTGGGCCCATCTCCTCGTGGCCCCCCTGATCCATCCGAGGTACAAGCAAATCTCGTGGCCCACTTATCACCTCTTGTTTGCCAAATGGACCCGATCCGGGCCCAAAAACTCATTACTAATCATCTTAATGGGTCTCATTCTCATAACGGGCCACATTCATCTAATGAGCCTCATTTCTTTAATGGGTCACTTTCTTGAGTGGCCCATCTTCCTTTAATGGGTCCCATTCTCTTAGTGGGCCTCGTCATTCTAACGGGCCTCCCTCTTCTACTCTTAATGGGCCCCCTCCCTTTAATGAGCCTTCTTATTCTCTTAATGGGCCTGCTCCATCTACCCATGATGCTGCTGGCCCAACGGGTCCTTATTCCCATGTTCATGCTTCTTCTAGGCCCACATATCCTTCCACTCCTAGAATGGGCTTCCATTCTTCTCAGTCCAGATCTCCTTATCTGGCCCATTATCACCATTCTAGTCCAGATTCACTCTCTCTTGCCCAGGCTGTCTTGCATCCTTCTCGATCTCTCCCCATCGAGGAGATGATTGCTCAAACCCAACGCTGGCTTGATGAACTACAACACCGAATTGATCCCAAATCTTCTTTGAGTGTCCCGTTTGCATTCTAAGATCTTCGGCTTCCACTGCATTCATAAATTCCTACATATCGCCGCTATGGTGGAGTCGGTGATCTCTACGTGCACTTAAGTTCCATTTCACTTTCGCTTCACCTCTGCTCGCTCCCCTGCAAAGAGGACGTTAAGGAGGGGCATCTGTTGACACCCGTTTTTTACCTTTGAGTTGAGTCATTCATCTTACCACTATTTTTGATGCCTTAAGTTGTCCATTGCTCATTGGGCCATTTTCAGGCATGTCTTTGGGCTTATTTTATGGGTATCTTCCTCCTTGGCTAGACTTGCTCTTAAATTTGGGCTTAATGGGCTTTGATTTCATTCGATTTTTGGGGTAAATAGGCTTATTTATCCCATTTTATTAAATTCCATTACCCGGCCTAACCACGGTCTATCGAAGGACCGTCCAGGATGGTGGGCAGTCATTTTTAAGGCCGTTTGAGTTATTTTCTAGTTAATTGGCTATTTTTTGATTTTACACCGATAGCCATGTACACGGTCTAGCATTGGGCCATTTATTCAAGAGGGGCGGTTTCATCATTAGACCATTTACACACCAGAGTCCTAACTGGGTTGGTTCTTTAGATAAATATCTATTTATACTGGTTTATTGATTTATCACTGACACCGTGTACACGGTCTAACAATGGACCGTGTGGCCGATCGGACGGTCTATCGGTGGACCGTTTTTATCCTAAGTGTCTTGCGCCGAAGTAGCCAATATGTTCTTTAGGATAAATGGGTTATTTATCTTATTTTTATTTATCACTGACACCCCTTACGCGATCTAGCATTGGATCGTGGATATGGGTGGGCGGCCCATCGTTCGACCGCTTATATCGCCAAGATCCTTGGGCTGGCTATTTTTTCTCTCTCCATCTGTGGTTAAGCTGGTAGATTTTTCCACCATTTTTTCCACGGATTCTCAGTCAAATGTAATGTCGTTTGATCCTGGTGAAAGCTGGGAGTATTGTCTCAATTTGATCCTAAGGAATCTCGGCTTAATTCGCACTGGAGAGCCCTCAATTTCGACTAGACTTCCAGGGGTCTATAAATACCCTTAGTCCAACCTCGCGAAAGGGGGGAGATCTAGCATCTACGTCAAAGTGCTGTCAGATTCTAGAGCGGATCTCAGCTAGGGAGGAAGGCTCTCTATGTCCCTTTGAGCCTTCAGTTCAGGGAGTAGTCGTTATATCTTGTGATTTTGAGTCTTAGTTTAGTTGTTTAGCCATTCTTTCATCCTTGCATGATCATTTTCTTACCCTTTTCATCCACGTTTTTTACCATCATTCACATTCCTATACACCTTCCTACTGTTTTCACGCTCCTTAGGGGTTAAAAACCCAACCCCCAGGTATCCCCCATTCCACTTATGTTGTTAGTCTTCCATTTCTTTTTATAGATAGTGCATGTCCATAGACTAATTTGGGTTACATTTTCTGGTCCATTGTGTTGTTTTGCAGGTCAATAGGAGCTTTAGCACGAGGCCCATCCCCTCTGGCCGGCTGGAAGGGGTAGAGGATCAAGTCCCTTGGCTTAGATTTTGGCGGCTTTACGCCTTCTACTTCCGTCCATTTGCAGAGGTGCGCAGTCCTTCGCGGACTGTCTTGATACTGTTCATGGCCTACCTTGGACTATCTAGGCCCCAACTGAGCCTTCTTCCCGCGTTCCTCCTAGTGCTGCACGTGACCTATCGTGCGGCCGTGTACATAATTGGGCAGTCCCCAGCAGGCCGTGTTTGTCCTGTCCAACGCTGCATCATTGGTGAGTGCCTCATCTGTCTCCCCTTTCCAAGGTACGTGGTGCTCTCCTTGCACTTGACACCTTGGTGACAATCACACACGTTCACTCTTTTTCCCCCTTTAGTTTTTTTATCGGAGTCCAAAGCGAAGCAACCATGGAGCAAGAAGCAGATCAGGCTCAAAATAAAGCTGTCCACACTTAAGTAGACACCCACCTAACAAAATTTTCCCCATCCAAACCCGGATAAATGAAGCAAATTCAGAACATCATACCGGTAACAAGTGAAACAAAATACATAATTAATTAATTAATGCCCGGCATTCGAGGATATATGATTAAGCAAGGACATGCAACAGAACTTGATCAAGCTCGTAACTGTAACATCCTAAGTAGAGAGATTATTCTATAAACAATCTCTAATTAACCAGGTATGGTGAAGAGATACATATATATGAACACAAGTTCCACCTACTAATTAACACTAGTGTGATTTAGCCACATCTAAAGCACGCATAATTAAGCTTGGGGTAGCTGTTCCTGCGTCTTTATTGTCATGCCCAGGAGTCCCCAAGACATGCACGAGGATGCATAAAATTAAATAAAGTTTACGTAATTAAACCTAAGAATATCATGTGATGATAATATGTCGGAGCCGCGCATGCGCTACCAGAAGAAGTTGATCTGGGTCGAAGGTTTGGGTTCGTCCCCGTCGTGGGACGGCGAGTGTACGTGCCTGCCTTCGTAAGTCGTGATCACCATCCGGGGGTCCTCCGCCAGGCGCTCCACCCTCTTCTTCACACGGCAGTTGTCCTGCGTGCAGCGATAGTAGCTCCTGCAGCGCACAGAGAAGATTGCAGCAGAACAGCCATCACAGCTTTGGACCTCCCGGTAACAACGCATGCATGCATATGATTAAAAGAGCTTTTAATTAGTGCAGTACTGTATTCCACCGCTAGCATGCATGATTCAAGAGCTTGGTGGAGACTGTCACACAAAAAAGGCCAGTAGCAGTTTCACAATCCATATATATATATAGGGCATGGAGCCATGGACACACTGGTGAACATGACTAGATGAGAACCGGCCAACACGACAGTTCAGTGTGGCCACTGGCCGACAATGATAGGATGCCCCCCCATGCTGGGGCTGTTCTGGCAAAAGAGGATACCGGGGACCTGGCGATTTCTATGGGTGTGACACTTGAGATTTCCTGACAAAAGGTGAGAACTCCTCCTCCACCAAAATCCATAGTTGGATAAGCACCAACCTCGCTTCCTGAAAGCAACTTGAAACCAGAGTTTTGGTGTATATGTATGTTACATGTATAAGGGGAAATATCACATCAGTATGCAGACACAACGCGTCCGGCAAAATCTGTAAGCATTACTTATCTGACAATAAGGGCATTTTGATAATCGAATAAGATAAGTTAAGATAAGCTATTGGCAGGAGGGTGAATTATTCAAGTTTGAGAGTCAGAACACATCACTCGGGGTTGAATAGAGTTAAGATCCTTAACTCGGGATTAACTCATGCTACCTCTCTCACAAGAATACCCTACCCGACCTCGGGTAGGGTAGATACTAAACTAAATATATAAAAATCTAAGAATACCCTATCCCGGCCCCACCCGAGTTAACTTATCTTAATCTGTTATCAAAATAGCCCTAAGAGTACAGAGCACAGCGGTTGATGCTTGGGTTGCCATGCGCCAGGCTGATTACCAAACAAGGGTTCAAGTAATTCTAAGTTTTTTTTTGAGTGGATGTACATGCGGATAATGCCGCTCACTCTACTAAGGCTCATGGTGTTGTGTTGACTAAGGCTGCTCCTCCTCTAGCTGGTGGCTTGTCTTCCCAGCCATCCCCGAAACCCCACGCTGTTCCTCCGTCAGCCGCTGACATTGCTCAACATGATCCTGCCAATGCGGATGGTCATAAGGCGTCATTTCTATAAATTTAAAAATTCATTTTCAAATAAATGACGACATTGTACGGGGTCGCTTCTTTATTGATTAACGACCGTTCATAGAGGCGTCATTTCCTATTTTTGAACAGAAATTTTAATATTGTCATAAATAAATCCAGGATTTGACGCCCAACTGGAAAGTCGTTAATTGTTGAATTAACGCCATTGTACAAGTCGTCATTTTGATTCCGTTTTCGTTTCGTCAGCTACCTTCCCGAGAAGAGTCCTTCCCGAAGAGAGACTTCCCATCGAAGAATCCTTCCTTGTTTTGATATTTTGGTTTGATTAGGGAAGGGGAAGCATGGCTGGAAGATAACTGTTGGTGTTCTAATCCCATCGGAACAGGTTTTTAGGGGTTCCTCAGGCCTATAAATAGATGGTCTCGTTCTTTGGTTGAAGGCTAATGGTGTTAACGTTAAGAAGGTTAAGAGAGGGTTTGATTGGCACGTCTTCTATCTGCAGCCCGTGGAGCCCTTTCGTTTTCTGGTTCTTCCTCTACTGCTGATAGTAGCAGCAGGAAGTTGTCCCTTTTGGTTTATTTATTTTGTTTCATATAAATCATACATATCATCTATATCTTTTTCTAGTTAGTTTGCATAACATATTCTCCCTTCCTCCCATATTTCTGTTAGGGGTTTTAAAACAAAAAACATAAGGTGTGTTCATGCTTATGCTGTGCATTTTGTTTCTTTGGAGCATTGATTCTACACGTTGGGCTAATCCATATTCTTTTTTTTCTGGTTTTCACTTGTTTTGCAAGGTAATCAAAATAAAGACTCCCTTCATCGGCCGACCGATTGGAGGAGGAAGAAAGAACTCTCAAAATCTCCCCGCTTCTTTACAAGGTACATGCGATCATCCCTTCTTTTTTTGAGGTAACACCTCTGGCAATGACACTCCATATTAGCACCTCGGGCTTATTTTTTTTTCTTTAGTCATGTTTCTCTTTTCCTTTAAAGTCTAAGTGACACGTTCACAGGGTGGTGGTTAGGTTCAGTAGTCTAGCCCAAGGTCCCACTACCTCATCGTTAACCGAGAAGAAGAGAATGAGTAACACCCTGTACCCTCGGTCTAACTTTAGCCTCCTTTAGATTCCGCGCCGTTTGATTCTAAGAGCGGAGTGTGGTGTGTGAGTTAAACCCGAGTTAGACTACAAAGATCGAAGAGTGAAGTTTCAACTCCGATGGTCCTCATACCATGCCAGTTGTTACACCTACCTAAGGGTAGTATTTATTTACATAAAGCCCATTCCAAGGGTGGGACAGTTCAGTCTCCTCAGTGTTGACTAGCTTGTAGGCGTTGCCAGGATACACAGCCTGAATCACATACGGTCCTTCCCAATTGGGTTAGAGTTTAAAATGCGACCCACCAGGTTTTACAAAAAAAAAATTTACGACCATCTCACCGACTTTGAATTTTTCCTCAATGACCTTCTTTTAATAAAAATGTGTGAGTCTATTTTGATAAACACGAGCATGCTTGGCAGCGGTCAGCCACTTCTCGTCTAAGAGTTCCAATTGAGTAAGGAGTGAATCACGACGTTCATCGATGGAAAGTTCCTTGTCCAGTTGTACCCTGAGAGAAGGAATCATGGTCTCATACAGGACTACCGCCTCTATCTCGTAGGTAAGGTTGAATGGGATTTGCTCAGTGGGAGTACAGACTGAAGTGCGATAGGCCTATGGAGCTTCAACGAGTTTTTCTGGCCAATCGAGAACTTGTTAGACTCACAGATTTTCTTTATGATTTTGATTAGTGTTTTATTCGCGTGCCCAGGCCGCGAGTATTGCCTGAGACCGTAAGCACCAGGGAGAATAAAAATGACGTCAACATGGAAATTGGCGGCTCTCGCTGCCTTCGCATATTCAATCTCAATCACGGCATTCGCGCAGGTGCACGTTACCTACGTGCCGACCGCGGAGCTTTGCGCCAAGCAGGCGACCCCTCCGCACAAGGCCGAGCTGTGCTCCATAATTCCTGCCTATATCGGCGCGGATCCCATGCTGGTCACAAAGGATGGCTATCAGGGAATCTTCATTCCCGCGACTTCGGCGGCGTCCGATTCGCAATCTCCCTTCGACAACATGGCATGGCAGATGTTTGTCGGACTGAACTGGAAAGAGGGCGACCAGAAGAAGGGTGCCAAGAAAGGACTGTCGAATACGGGCGAACGCGTATGGCAGACTTGGCCGCGTGTTGAAGACGTATTCGGTAACGGCCCGGTGCAGGCAACCTGCTCCAACCCGGACAATTTGCCGGTGTTTTCCATCGCCTCCAATGGGGCGGGGACACCGTCGGCGAAAAATGAAGAATATCTGCAGGCATCGACGAGCTTGCCGCTGATCGACATCAACGGCAATTGGACCCTGTATGAGCGCCGGCTCAACGCCACGGAACTTAAATATCTGCAAGCCCCGGGCGGGCAAGCCAGCCAAACCCTGATCACTGCCGCCGGCCAGACGAACTTCGTCGCCGCGGGAAATCCAGTTGACTTTACGCCCTCGGGAACCGAGCAGGTCGGCCCGCTCGGATCGATGGAGATCAAGGCATCGTGGCGCATACTCGACAAGAAAAAGGGCGACAACCCCAGCCGTTATTTCACGATGAAAGCCATGCTCGAAGTGCCTGCCGATCTGGTTACTGGCAAGCAGCAGATTTGCCAACCTGTGACCGTAGGCTTGGTGGGCATGCACATCATTGCAAAAAATCCGGTAACCGGCCCGAATACGAAGCCGGACAACGGGGAACTGCTGCCGCAATGGATCTGGGCGACGTTCGAGCACGTCGATAACGCACCGCTGGCGCAAGCTGCGTGCGACCCCACGGTCAAGTCATGCAATAATTTCGGCAACGCCTCCTGCGGCGCGGCGACCGTGCAACCCAAGGTGCACTATTCGTATTTCAATCCGAGCCAGGCTTCTTCATCGACCAACGTGGCGCCCACGGCATCGGCGAGCGGCCCGGCATTCGCCTGGAACAACGCGCAGCCTTATGCTTCCGGCTATGCACCGCCGCAGGCGGCGCGCTGCTGGCAAGTCTATAGCCTGACCCAGGAGTTGAACCGGCAGTGGCAACACTCCCTGCGCGGCTCGCAATCCGTTTTCGCGAACTATATGCTGGTCGGCACGCAATGGGGCGCCAGCCTGGAGCCGACCGGTCCATCGCCAATGCCGCTCAATGCCGTACCGGGCATGGTGAAGTCCTGTAAATTAAAAAATTTTAACTTTTTTATGGCCGATAAGTCAATTCCTATAAAAAGAAGAGAGAGCATGTTGAAAAGTCTAGCTACCTTGAAAGCCCTACATCGGGGTGCGCGTGAAAAGGTATTCCGAGCCGTATCGGTCACATGTTGACCATTTCCTTATTGTTCCGTGCACCCCTCAAACTCATGTGTTGAGAATTTATCGTCACGTCTATATATAATAAATTTTTGGGAGCTAGGGCTCCTCGCAAATGAATATTAATGCCATATGGAAGCACTCAGGATATGATTTATTGGGAGAACCCAAGTACTCTCGTGCGGATCCATGAAACAACTCTCAGAAATCTTTTTCCCTTTTGGAAGGGTCATGGCTTGATCATTTGGCTGGTTTGGCGGTCCAGCGATAGACCGCTAGGCTCTCCCGTGGCCCATTCCCTTGCCGTCATGGCTTGACTGTTTGATTGGGCTAGTGGTCTGACAATAGACCACTAGGCTCAACTGTGACTCGTCCCTTGCGGACATGGCTTGACCGTTTGACCGGGCCTTGCGGTCCCAGAGGAGACCGCTAGGCTGAGGGACAGCCCTGAGTGAACCCCCGCTCTGTTTTCTTTCGCATGGTGATTTTCGTGAGTCGAGTCTCACCCCCAGTGACCTGTCCACTAGTCGTAGATTTCCTACGCATGCGAGTGCGAATCCACTCTAGAGTGGTGGAGAGCGTGACCCAGTGAGAGACAGTTTTATGTTGGTTTTCGTAGGGCCCCTTACTTTTGCAGCTCGAGTCTGACTGGGGGAAAAACTAGCTAGAGAACCTGACCTAGAGCAGATGATTTGTGTGTGCACACGTAGTTGGGGGCAGAGGATGTGCGCAGACGAGTGCGACCCCAACTAGTCCTTGTTCGTGATACTTGTTGCGTGTCTCAGTTTCCGCCTGGGGCGAGTAGGGAGACACTTGGGACGCGGTGTAAGACTTCAGGGGATGCATCCGGTCATTCTTCTAGTGGTAGAGCTCCTGTCTCCTGGCAGTTGTGGACTTATTTTTTGTCTGACCGGGTTCACTTTGTACGATGTTATTGCTTGTTGGTTCCACCATACTCTTGTTAGGTAGTGTGCCTTTTGTGCCTGCTCACGTCTTTCCGCCTTGTTTCTTTCGTGCGAGGTGGGGGTCCGCAGGATCCCTACTGAGCCTATGAAAAGTGATGCGGGACGGACACACGCAGACTCAACTCCAAGTTGGATACTAACCTTGGACTCTAGACAAGCTTGCTATCATCCCTAACGAGGGAAGCGTATGATCGTGCACAGTTGAGAAACTGGCAAGAGCTAGGGTGGTCAACTCACTATCGTGCCCAGATCGGGTCATAGGATAGTTTCGCTCTCTCTCTCTCGTAGTGGTGATAACTATTTGGGTAGGCTAATTTCCTATCACATGCAGTGGCATATAAAAAATATTTGAGCAAAGCAAAGCATACGAGGAGGGTGGCGAGTTTACCTCTACGCTGTGGGCGTAGGGAAGACGACCCCGACTAGTTATGGTAACTCCTGGTACAATGGTAAAAAGTTAATTACAATAGTGACTTATATTGCCCACTCCATCCAGGGAGGTAAAGGGCTACAAATGGGCCCGGGAGGACCGATCCTGGGTTGACGGGCAGGAAATTGGACGGGCTCTCGGGGTGAACTCGTCCTGCTGGTCTGACTCAGTACTGCGTCGACTCGGTGCTGCACTGACTCGGTTCTGACTCACTAGACAGCAAGCCGGGGCCTCCAAAGGAACATCACCTTCCTGAGATCTTCTGAAGGCGCCGCTTGGCTGGGATGATGGCAGGATGTCCCTGAATGACGCCCTAAAGTGGCGGTTCCAGAAGTTGACTTTTGATATTTTTGCATGAATTATCCACAGACTGCTCTTTCTGGCCTGCACAGGGAACATAATTGCGCTCCTCGGTGGAAAAAATTATTGCTCTCAGATCTGAAATCAGATTGAGGCGAGACCGGTGCCGTTGGAAAGAGGACTCTCAGATATACAACATATATTGTTTTCAAGTTGATCCAAGAAGAGATGAGAAATGAGAGGCTCTGCAAACAATGGGTTTTCCTATGGATCTGGTTACATACTCTCAAGATAGAAAGTGATCTGCCTGATGATGACCTTTGACCGAGGGGGCCGTGTCCTCGCGGGCAAACTTATGGGCCCGGCGGCAAATGCGTCCCAGCTTGCGCGTCAGGCGAGATATTGCTCGCGGGGGGAACGTGTTGCGATCCTTCACAGGCCTCATCCTGCGGCACCTGCTGTCCGAGCGGGCAGGTGCCCGATCCCGCGACGGGGGCGTGCGTGACATCACCGCGCCTGCCTCAGCCGGGCCGGCCCCGGCCGCTGCGGTGATGTCATGAAGCGAGCCTCCCGCATCGCGCCCTGCAGCAAAAAGGCTGTTTCATTTTGGATATTGGCCTTGCTCCTCGTCTTCGGATTGACGGGCTCGGCTTTGGCGCAACAGCCGGCACCCATATTGGCGCTGGGCAATGCAGCGGTGACCGGCTTTTCCGGCGCGATTCCGCCGGCGCAGATCCCGCCCGGCGTCGATCCCGCGGAAGAAACGTTCATCGACGAAAATGGCCCCGCGCTGCGCATCATCAATCTTCAACACATGGGCGGCTTGCCCAATGCGCAGCTCGTCAACGCGCCGAAACCGGTGAGCTGGTTCGCCAGTCAGATTGGCCAGGTGTTTGGCGTCGCCACCGACGATGCGGCGGCGCCAAACATCTATGTGGCGGCGAGTTCCGCCTACGGGTTGCCCGTTGTCGTCCCGGCGCCCGACAAAGAGCCACGACACAGTAAGACCGGTGCGCCGGGCACGACGTTCATGCCGGGGCTTTGGGGGGGCGCCGCGGCCGGCGGCGGCCCCGGATCGATCTGGAAGATCGACGGTGTGACCGGCGCTGTCAGCCTCTTCGCCAATGTCACGCTCGACGGTCGGGCGAATTCCGGCGCGGCGCTTGGCGGTGTCGCTTACGATTCGCGATCCAAATTCTTGTTCGTTGCCGACCGCGAGACCGGTTTTATTCATCGCTTCAACATGTCCGGAATCGAGATGGGCCGTTACGATCACGGCGTAACCGGACGTCAAGCCGTTGGCCTGCAGCCGGTCGCTTTCGACCCGTCCAAACGGCTCGATATCACCCGTCCGCAGTTCGATAGCCGCGACCCTGCAACGTGGAATTATGCGCCGCCGGAACGGCGGATTTTCGGGCTCGCCGTTTTTAAAGGCCGTCTCTATTACGCCGTCGCCGATGGTCTTCAAATTTGGTCGGTCGGCCTTGCGTCAGACGGTGCTTTCGGCGTTGACGCAACGATCGAGATCGCGGTGCCACCGGCCGCCGCGCAAACCGAAATTTCCAAGATCACCTTCGACGAACAGGGCCGCATGTTTTTGGCCGAGCGGCCGGCCCCGACCAGCGCGTTTGATTTCGAGGCGTTGACACGGGAAGGAATCGGCCGCGTTTTGCGTTATGCAGCGACCGCAACGGACCCTGACGGACGCCCGGTTTGGCAACAGGAGCCCGATCAATATGCGATCGGCTTTCCGCTCCAACTCGCAAATGGCAACGGCGGTGTCGCGATCGGCTACCGCTACGACGCCAACGGCAATATCAATTTCGCGTCGTGCGGCGGCTTTCTCTGGTCGACGGGCGAAGAGCTGCGCCAAACGTCGGATGCGGCGCTGAGAAAGCGCTTGAGCGTCAAGGGTGCGCTCAACGTCGACGGGCTGCAAGGCAACGAGACATGGCGGATCGAGCGGCATCACGAACTGCCGCTCTATGCCTATTTCATCGATTACGACGACAAGTTCGACGATACCGCCGCACGCGGCCATCTTGGCGATATTGCGATCGTGCGCGCCTGTACGCCGCATACCGAGGAAATCATCCTGCCGCGCGGCTATGGGATCTCCGTGCCCATGGGGCCGCCGGGTGGATGCCCCGCCGGTCAAGTATGGGCGATCGATCTTGCCGCTTGCGTGCCCGGCAATTGCCCGCCCCACCAGGTTTGGAACAGCGGTGCGAACACCTGCTCGCCGGGAGGATGTCCGCCGGGCCAAGTTTGGAATCCTATTACGCGCGCTTGCCAACCTGGAAATTGTCCGCCGGGTCAAACTCGCGATCGCCATACGCAAGAATGCACGCCCTGCTCGAGGCCCAATGTGCGCGTAGGCGGACAATGTTGCACGCCGGCGTCTCTCGCTGCCACGGGCGGCCTCTGCCCGCCCGGCGGCGGTTGTCAGCCGGGAACCATTGCCGTTGGCCCAAGCGGGTCCTGTTGCCCGAGCAGCCAAGTGTATAGCGGTCCGTCGGGCGCACAGGCTTGTTGCGCCGGTCCGCTCGTCAATGGCCAATGCCAGCCGCCGCCACCGCCGCCCGTTTGCCCGACGTGCTGCGCGCCCGGCTATACGCAAACGGCAAGCGGCTGTTGCCTTGCCGGGCAGGTCACAAGCAGCGGCATTTGCTGCCCCGCCGGACAAACGCCGCTTGGCACCGTCTGCACAATAAAAATTCCGATCAAATTCCCGCCGCCGAGCTGTTGCGCCGCGGGTTCCGTGCCCACCGGGCCGAGTGGGAAATGCTGCCCAGTCGCCAATGTGACAACAGAAGGCATGTGCTGTCCGGTACCGGTCGATCCGACGAATCGCGGCTCCTGCCCCGCGCAGATTCAAAGCGTCATGAAATGCGCGCAGGGCTATACCAAAATGCCCGACGGCTCATGTTGCAGGAACGGCCTCGTCAGCCGAGATGGGAAGAGCTGCGGCAGGCTTATGTCACCACTGCCACCGCCGCCACCGCCGCGCATCGTGCGAACGCCGGTTCCGCCACCCCCGCCGCCAAGTTGCGCCGCGCGCGGCAATTATGTCAGCGACTTGCGTCACGCAGGTCGCTGCATCCCTTGCACGCGCGGACGTTTTGCCAATGAAGATCACACCGCTTGCATTCGGCGGCCTCACGGCGGGCACGTGCTCCCGCCACCGATTGCGACGTGCGGTGCCAGATTCATTCGCAATCCGCGCAATCCCGGTAGCTGTATTGCCTGTCCGCGCGGGCTAGTCGCCAACCGCGGTCACACGGCTTGTATCCCGCTACGCCGCTACGGGCCGGTCTATGGACCCGTGCCGCCGGTCTATGGGCCAGGACCTTATTATCCGGGCTTCGGACGCCCGCCGCGTTTCTTCGGACCTCCCGGCGGCGGTTTTCATCCGGGCGGGGGATTCCGCGGCGGGGTGATGGTGCCGAGATAGAGTCGATGTGGAGAGACCCATGAAACGCCGAATGCTCGTCGTTGCTCTCGCAATTGCCGCCGCCCTGCTTGCGCCGCTTTCGCCAAGCCTCGCGCAGAACACGCAGGATGACCTCGACGCCGCAATTCACGATTATCTGGTGCGCCATCCGGATGAACTCGGCGCCATCATTCACGCCTATCTCGTCAAGCACCCGGATGTCCTGAAAGAGATGTTCGGCGAACTGATGAAACGGCGGGGCTTGACCGGCTTAGGGTCGAAGCCCGAGGCGCAAGCCGCTGTCGCGGACCATAGCGCCGATATCATTCGCAATTCCGCACTCCTCTTTCATTCGCCGCGTCAGGTCACGCTTGGCAATCCGCAGGGCGATGTCACTCTGGTCGAGTTTTTCGATTATAATTGCGGTTATTGCCGACGGGCGCTCGTCGACTTGATCGCGCTCCTCCATGACGACCCCAAGCTGAAGGTCGTCTTGAAGGAGTTTCCGATTCTCGGGCCGGATTCGGGCGAAGCGGCGCGCGTCGCCGTGGCGCTGCGCATGCAAGATCCCGGCGGCCAAAAATATCTCGCCTTCCATGAAGCGCTTTTAGGTGCGCCGGGGATAGCGGACAAGGATAGAGCGCTCGCGGTGGCCAAGGCTGCCGGAGCCGATATGGCGCGGTTGCAGCACGATATGGCCAGCGATGAGCCGGTCGAGACCCTCTCCGAAAATTTCCAGCTCGCAAAAACTCTCGGCCTGCGCGGCACGCCAGGCTATGTGGTCGGCGAGCGCGTCGTCTACGGTGCTGTCGGCGCCGCCGCCCTCAAGCGCCTGATCCAAACCCAACGCACCGGCACCAATTGAAAGGCCAGCACCGGTCTTGCGGATGGGGCGCTCAGAGTCGTCCTGCCAGGACCTAACCCAACGTGCGCCGCTGCCAACGGCACGGCTGTGGAATCGCCGGCGGCTTGACCCGGTTGGGACGTCGCTGTTTATGGCCGCTCTGCACCACGCGTTTTGATCGAAGCTTCGATGAGTGTCGCCAACGGATTTGGGCTTGCGGCCGCAGCGCTCGCCATCGAAGCAGCGTTCGGCTATCCGGCGTTTTTGCTGCGCGCGATCGGCCATCCGGTCATGTGGATCGGCGCCCTGATCGACGCGACCGAAACGCGGCTCAATCGTCAGACATGGCCACCGCGGCTGCAAAAATTAACTGAACTTACTCACTTAAAAAGATTGAAATTTAAGCAAAGTGGTCAATACGGGTCGATCCTACGGAGAGAAAATATCTTCAATTAAGCATGGTGGAAAATCCTTATGCTTGGAAAATCTGAAGTTTTGAGTGAGACTAAACTAAAGACGAGGAAAATTACATGAAAGTAAACTATCTAAAGAATATGAGAGGGTTAAGAATAGAAATTGGAAAAAGAGGGAGAAAAGACACAATTACACAAATTCTATATTTTTATTGCTAATGAAAGTGAGAATTACAATCTATGAAAATCAAAGATTATAACTTGTAAATAAAAGAGAATGGGGAAGAATAAGAGCCAATATGTTGATGAGATGCTGCCATCTCCTTGCCGTGTCGAGCCTTAGAATTTCACCCCACCTTGGAAGTAGACGCCGCCGAGAGGATTAAAGGAAGAAGATCCATCTTGGGATGTGTGAAGAAATATGGGAGAGGGAGAGATAGATGGAAGAAGAAGCTTTTAAAATCACTATGTAAACCTATGTGTGCGTGTGTGCTATGAATAGAGAGAGGAAGAGAGATAGAGAGGGGTTTACGGTGAGGATGAGTAAAAACGTAGGAAAAATAGACTAAAAATAGAGAGTTAAATGAAGAAGAATAGCTTTAAAACTAGGGAGATTTAGAAGAAGTGGAAGAAAGAAAAGTTGTAGAGGGCAAAGAGACGAAGAAGATTTATGAAGAACACAAAGATAGAAGACGTGAGGAAGAGGGTGAAAAATATAAAAAATCAGGATCTATTGGCGTGGACGAACAGTGGAGAGCTTTAAACTGAACTTTGAAAAATGGTGAATGCTTTGAAAATGAGGAAGAGTTGGAGGAAGATGAAGAATAAGAAGTTAAAGAACACCTAAAAATGAATAACTTTTGTGAAGAACGCAGTGGGAGATGAGGATCAAAAGGGGGAGAAAACTGAGAAAGAACAGAGTTTATAAAAATCGAGTGAATAGTAAAAGTGCAGAATTGGGCTTTACAAAACAGTGAATAAGTTGGAAACGGAGGAGAATTAGAGGATAAGGAAGAAGAGAGATTTGAAGAACTCTTAAAAATACAGAACTTTGAAGAAGAAAGTAATTTAAAACGATAGTCAGAAGTGCATGAAAAAGAGACTAGAAGAAAGGCTAAAAGGCTAACTGGCTAACTCCTTCCCACGGTGGCTCTCAGGTTCTATTTATAATGCACAGGGAAGCATGATCGTGGCTCTTTGAGATCAACACAAAATCCAATTTTGCAGCATCAAGGATTGATCAAAGAGGTGTCTTTCCAAGTTTAGAGTCTTCCTTTCCTCAAACAAGAGGAGATAAGCTTGAATATAGAAAGATAACTTCGACCGGCTTCTTCCGGCTGCGTTTCTGGTTCAGACTAAAATGGCGACCACTAAAATGCCATTAATTCTTCAGTGAGCGACTCTTCACTTGGGCACACATTCTTTATTCTTTATTTTAATATTTTTTCAGCAATTTGAATCTTCTATATATCAGGATTTAGTGCCTGCGTGAACGGTCGCTTATTCTGTAATGGGCGACACTTTAAGCCGTCGCTCAATCTTTTCCTTTTTCTTTCTATTTTTGATTAAAATGAATGGGCGTCCACCAAGCTGTCGCAGTATCTTGAATGTGCGCCCTTTCAGAAGGGCGTTCATTAATTGATGACTGGATCTTAGTCGTAATTCCCTAAAAATTTAGAAAATTCAAAATATCAACATATTGTATCCCAGAATGACTGTCAAATAATTGTGTAATTTCTTGAATATTTCTCGTGCGCTCCAACTTGCCAGGACACACGCCCCAGGCGTCCCGGAGACACGTAGATCCGTTTACGCAACGAAGCGACGTATTCAGGGTTGGGGTCACGTTGGGCGGCCTCGAGGATGGCGGAAGCGACTGGTTCAAGCTGTGCGGCAAGCGCACCTGACTTCGCCACCTTCTCCAATGTCCCTGTTTGCTTGATGCGCACGCGGGCCGCCATCAGGACGCCCTCCGCACCGCAAATTCGACACCATCAGGGTCACCGTCGTGATACGGCGACTTCCAGTCCCCGATCTCACCTTCCATCTGCCAGTCCACGCCACGGATGGTCAGGATCGCATTCTGAGGGATCTCGGTACCCCGATACCCATACACAATCCCGCCAGTGATCGCAGAACGACCGGCCGGCGCATCAGACTCATCGGAAGGGCGAGGCGCGAACGCTTTGATAGTGAGCGACACACCAGTCTCGCCGGGAACGGTCACGGTGATGGTTTCCGGTGTGATGTTCACGCCGTCTCCGACCACACATCTGGTGACGACGGGAACGTGTACCCGATCAGAGGATCGACCTGATACGCGTGATACCGACCCGCGACAACCTCTTTCAACTGGTCCAGCTCATCATCCGTGACCCACAGGTAACCGGGCTGGTCACCACCAAAGGTCACCGACTCCGAGAACGGCCCAGTGGTGGACTGTGATGTGCGCGTACCAGTCGGGTTGCGGAAGACCCGCTGAACCATGTTCGACACCACGTCGATCACAGTCTCGAGCAGATCCTCCTCCTCGTCGTCGATGCGGGATTGAAGGGACGGAACGAACTTCCGCAGAAGCCGCTCCGCCCGATCAATCCACACCTGCACCAAAGCCTCGTCGGTAGGTGCGTCATCTCCAATCCACGATCCGATCACATCGTCAGGGGATGTCCAGGACACAACGCACCTACCTTCAAGGAGTTGGTTTCGAACTAGGAAGCGTTCTGGTACTCAACGAACGCGTCGACGTCCGCCACGTTGAAGCCGTACTCGGCCTCAGCCAGAACCGCCACCAGGTTCTTCTCGAACAGCGAGGTCAGCGAACCGTTGATGGTCACCGTCGCCTCAGTGGAGACGCGGAACGAAATGCCACCAACAACACCCCAGGCAGCCTTCGACCAGTCACCGCCGAAGCCGATGGTCGAACCAGCGGCAACACCGTCACCGATGAACGCCGGACGACCGATCAGGCGACCCGGGGTAACAACCGAAGTCGTGTCCTCGAGCGGGGTGTCGATGAACAGCGGGCGACCCGTGGTGTCCACGTTGCCGAGGAACAGCGGCTCCGAAACGGAGTCGAACGCGAAACCGGTCAGACGCTTCTCGTCCTCAACCAGCAGCGACAGACCGGACACGATGTCCTTGTACACGCCACCAGCCGAAGCCGCCGCCGTACCGATCTCCACCGACTTCGTGGTCTCCGCGATGTAGTGCTCGAACGGACCAGTACCGGTTCCGTCACCACCGAGGTCGTGAAGCGCCGCGTAGTCGAACGCGCGGGCGAATGCACCAGCGAGCTCCCGGCGAAGCGTCTGCGAGTACCCACCGGGGTTCGCGCGAACAACCTCAGCCGACATGACCGCGATCGCGGCCAGCTTCTTCGGGACGATGTTGATGAGCCCCAGACCGGCCTCAGTAGCCGGCTTCGTGCTGCCTTCACTGACCCAGTTGGCGACCGGACGCTCGGTGACCACCGGAATGGCGGCACCGTTGATTCCGAGCGGGACACGACGCACAAGCTGCTGCACAACGGAGTTGCGCTGAGCGTCGTCGATAACCCTTACCTACCAACTTAAATGGCATTATCTTTGATGATATAAACAATAGATGAATAGAACAATGTGCACATGAATACTTGGGAAGGAAAGGTACAACCTGGGGGGTGCAGACGTGGTTCTTGCTGGACATCCTCCTGGTGCTACTGTTGGCTCCTACAAACACGAAAATAAAAATGACTTATTAAAACATTAAGGAGAAATGTTGGGTTGCTTCCCAACAAGCCATTTATTATTATAACACTTCTAAAAATTTTTGGGTTGCCTCCCAAGAAGCGCTAAGTTTAACGTCTTCAGTCAGACGCAGTGTGGCCCAATAACAAACATATTGATTTCATGATTAGCCATCATAAGATCTCATCCTCCTTCAAATTCCAGCCCTTATGCCATTGGAGGAAGAGATGATATGGATGCATAAATGGGCCCGAGGTCTGCCAGGGGAGGCCTTGGTCAGAGAATGGAGGAGGAACATTGTTAAAGGTCATGTCTTTGATTATGAAATATTTCTCCTCATAATTAAGGTCCTTAAAAATATTATATGTGTTAACGTTGACCTTTTCATTCCCCGTATATTTTTCTTCAACCTCAATTTCAAAATTTTCAAGCATAATATTAAGGTGAGAAAGAGTACGAGTGGGAGGAGTTCCTAAAGATTTCATAAAAGGGCTAGTGTTTAGGAGATAATTGTTGACACCCGTTTTACCCCGCAAGTTGCGTCATTTCTCTTTTTCATCATTTTTTGATGTCCCAAATTATCTATTATTTTGGAGCCTTCCTTGCATAGATTTTGAGCCCATTTTACTATTTCCTAGACTTTGAGCCTTGGAGATCATGATTTCTTAGAGCCCTGGAGCTTATCTTATCAGCTTCTGACTTTCAAGTCGACTTACGGCCCATTTAGGTCGACTTCCATCAAGCATTCGGCTCTCTTTCACTACGTAGTCCTAAACGTGACCCTTTTTCATCCCCTTCCTTTCGTCTATTGAAAAAGTGCCCTTCACCAAAGTTGTTTGATTTTTTGAGATCTACAACTTCTTCTTCTACGCTATTGGACACTTCTACATCAATTTCAAGTTATCCATGTTTTTATGATAGGCTATGCTATTTACCAGTAGACCCAGCATTTTTCCTATCTTCTAGCCCCATTTTCTCCTTATAATAGTCTATTCATCTTGCTCTCTTCTTGAAAATTGTTCATCTTTCAGTTCTCTACAATTTCTTCTTCTATCACTTTTACTAGTTCTACACTGTTAGGGAGATATGATCTGATTTCCAAAGTCATGTGAAGTCTGACCAAAATTTTCCCCCGCAGCCTAGCGGTCAAACGATATACCGCTAGCCAACCCAAGAGTCTAGCCTGCACCAGACTATGCCCGATTTTTGTCTGCCGTGGCTATCTTCCAGGAGCTATAACTTCTAGAATACTCTACCTAATTAAGCGCCATTTGTTCCTATATCTTCTCATTGATATTATCTCAGATTTGGTCCATAGAACTCGAATTTTCATTGGCTATCTTGCTTAGAAATGTGGACAGAAGTTGGAGGTTTATGCATCCTAGTTCAACACAAACTCTATTTTCTACGCGATGGGCCCTCCTTCTGGAAGCCATATCTTCTAGATCCTTCCTCCAAATTGAGTCACACCTGTTCCTACCTCTTATCATTTGTATTATCTTGAGATTGATCCATAGGTCTTGAGATTTGGTGGACTCTATTATCTGAAATCATGGTAGAAATTTCTAGGTTCTAGCAGTTTTCTATATAAAGAGCTCTGTGTAGACCTTGTGATGGGGCGTGCGCCGCATAGCCCTTCCGCACCGGGTTCTGGTTGAGGTCGATGGACGGGAGCCCGCGCACCAGCCGGCCGTCGCTCTCGATGAGGATGTGATAGTGCTCGCGGTCGAGTGTGCTCGCCCCGTAGGCTCCGGCCGTCCAGTGGACGATGATGCGACGCATCGAGGCGATGGGCATCCAATCGGCCGGGACGGTCTGCGCGGGCTCGCTGGAGCGGCTCAGGGCGGCGTCGAGGGCAGCGCACGTCTCGGTGCCAGCCCAGCCGTCTACCTCGACCCCCAGCGCCGCCTGGGCGCAGCGGACGAAGGCTTCGTTGTCGGCCACCTTGCTCACGGCTCGCACCTCCACCGCTCGACCCGCTCACCGGGCCGCAGGAGCCGCGCCACCTCCGCCTGCGCCCCTAGGACGCACGCCAGCGGACTGTCGGTGTAGGCCGGCACCGCCCGCTCGTGGCAGCCGAGCGCGGTGCAGATCAGGACGACGAGCATCATGGCCCCGGCCTCGTGATCAGCCACATGACGAAGCCGCTGACTGTTGCGCCAAGGACGGCCCATGCGGTCTTGGCGGCAGCGGACACGCCGCGCCCGAAGTCGCGACCGGCCGAAACCGTCATTTCGAGTTGCTTGAGAGCCGCCATCGTCTCGGCGTGCCGGGCGTCCTGAAGCTTCTCGCGCTTCTCGGCGTCCCGTTCGATATGGTTGAGCTTCTGCTCCAAGAGCGCCACTCTGGTGTCCATTTCATGGTCCATGCTTTGAGGCGTCCCTTCGTCCTGCCTGACCATGGCAGTTGCGCCGGGGGGATGGCCCCGGCAGCCTTTGGCCGTCCGTTAGGACGGTCCCACGCCCGCGATTGCGCGGTGCGCCAACCCCATTGGGGATTTCAGTTCCGTCGAGAGGAGGCCCGGGAAAGCCGGGCCGGCGGGCGGTGGCCCGGAAGTGGGGTTAGGCGGCGAGGGCGGGGTAGAGGACGTCCGTCCAGCACTCGTAGAGGGCGCCGATCTGCCAGTCGTCGCTGGTCGGGAAGTTTTCCTTCCCGGCGGTGTCCCAGTTGTTCCAGCCGCCATGCGCGTATTCAGTCACCTTCACGGCGCGGTCCATGATCGGGATGATCGGGGAGATGTCGGCATTGGCCTTGTTCAGGAGCCCGGCGCACCAGAGCGCGGCCCACGCGGCGAGGAGCGGTCGCATCCCCTCGACGGTGTAGCGGAGCGAGGCGCGCTTGCCCGAGCCGTCCTGCCACGCGAAGAGCTCGGCCGGTGCGCCGACCAGCCCCATTCCCGGCGGGTCTGCCCGCCCGCGGGTGATGCAGCCCTCGAACGCTAGCGCCTCGGTCGCGACCGGCGCGCCGGCCGCGGAGAGGCCGTAACCGCCCCAGCCCCGCCCGATCAGGACCGGCGCGTCGGGGTCGGCGGGGTTCTGGCTGTATTTGCCGTCGCCGTAGTTGCCGTTCGCGATCCAAGGCGTGTTGTTGGCGCCCGCCGGCCGCAGGTAGGTCAGCATGGCGAGGATCTTGTGGTAGTCGGCGAGGTCCACCCCGAAGTACCGGGGGCTTCCGGAGATCGCCGCGATGATCTGCGCGTCGGTCGGGGCGTCGGTCGAGGCGCCGCCCACCGTGAGGCCGATCGGGCTGGTGTGCCCGAGGCTGCGCCAGTTCATGGTGTCGTGCAAATTCGAGCCGGAGAGCCCGTGCGAGACGAGGCTTGCCCGGACCTCCGCAGGGGTGTTGTCGGTCAGGACCGTCTTGAGCGCCGCCGGGCCCCCGAAATAGGCCATCGCGATCAGCGCGCTGGTGCGCTGCTGCGTGGCGCTGTTTGAATCTCGGATGGGGTAGCTTGTTCGACCCAACAGGGTCGAACAAGCTCGGGTAAGGAGATGTGTGTGAGAGGGGGAGTCGGGCCCGCCCCACGAAGAGCCGACAGGCAACCGACAAATCGGTTACCAAACAGGCCCAAAATGAATAATTGTGTCAGTCCAAATTACATAAAGCCGACGCCCACTCTCTCACTTTCTCCAAAATAAAGGAAGCAACTCTATCAAAAACTCTAACTTCCCTTCAAAAGACTGCCGTTTCTTTCTCTTTATAAGGCCCACAATGTCGCATGGAGAATGACCCATCAGAAGTGCCTACTGCCCCCAAGCGTCCATCTCTTGTGCCATTTTCCGATCAAGTGCTGCATATTGTCTTGAAGGATGGTGGCACATGGGATCATGCTCAAATTTGGGACCAAACCTCCTTACAGAAGCACCCTATGAAGAGATGGTCCAGTGTCTCGTCCTCCTCACCATAAAGGCCACACAATGTTGGGATACCCGCCAGGAATGGAACCAGCCCATCACAAGTCGATAGACTCCCATGTAAGATCCTCCATATAAACAGCTCCACTTTAAGTCGACTCCTAGGCTTCCAAATTTGAGGTGCAAGTCCATGTCTCATTCCTCCATCTAAAACTAACTTGTAAGCTGAGTTGACTAAGAACCTTCCTTCTTTGTCCCATTTCTACCACCATATGTCAATGCTGCTAGCTTCCGGAGGAAAAACTAAGAGAAAAGAGAGGAGTTTATCCAAATGTTCAATCTCCACCACTCTATGATGTCTTCTACAGGATGGAACCCAAGTTCCCCCTGATAACCATGGTTCAAAAACTTGAGAGACTGCTACCGTCTGTGCAGAAGAAATCGCAAAAAGCTACAGGAATGTGTCCTCTAGTATAAAGTCACCACACCACCTATCTTTCCAGAACAAGCATTTCTCCCCACTTCCCAATTGGACCCATGCACTAGCCAATATGATATTCCTACACTGCAAGACACCCCTCCAAAGGGAAGAGATATTGTGCTGACCAGCTGGAATGAAGTCCCAGTCCATTACTTTCCCATAGTATTTCTGACGGATGAGTTGCAACCACAACCCATTCTCTTCATAGCCGAGCTTCCACAACCATTTACACAAGAAAACCTGATTGAAATCTCTAATATTCTTGATGCCCAATCCTCCCATCTCCTTACTCCTGCAAATTCTACCCTCCCAAATATGTTGATCATGATTTAGGTTTGCGGAGACTTGAAATATGTCAAACTTGTAAACTGATTTAGTAGGACTAAGATTAATAATTATTTATTTTATCATAATATAAAATAATAAATTTGTGAGAAAAATATTTTTTCCTAACAGTTGTCCTATTCGTCGACAAGGAGTCGATACCTAATGTATTCGCCTGTGCCATTCTTAACTAGCTTCGATAACTTCTCCTACACTGGATCAAACATGCATTGTTGTGAGTTTTTGGGTGAATACCTTGTTCAAGGAGGTGGGGTCAAATCGATACGTTGGTCGAGTGAAAGGGGTCAAACGACATATTCTGCCCTATCCTACTCAATTACAATCGGAGAGAAATAGAGCACACAAAGAAGCAGAAACCATAAAAAACAAATGCAAGCTAAGTCTAAACTAATTTTTGATCGAGATAATCGCGGTAAATAGCATTCATCTTTTTTCCCTTGCATTCTATTTCCCCATTTCTTCTACGGGGAAATAGAATTTGAGAACTATTTCTCTATACCACTATCCTTCTGATCTCTCTTTACCTCTTATCATCTCTCCCTCGATTTCATCTTTTCATTTTTATGCAACAATGCAGGACGCTATGCAAAAATTTCTACCAGGTTGTTCTATATGCATTATCTAAATTTTTTCTCTCCCCCCCAAGGGCATTGTCCTCAATGGCATAAAAATTGAAAGTAAAAGAATAATGTGATAGATAATATAATTGGGATGGAAGGATACAATCTGATGTGCGAGGTGAAGCTCCCTTAACGTGTATGGATGGCGACGACTTGCGCTCCTTGGCCATGACCTGACTACTGAAAAACACTCAAACAAAAACATCAAATAACAAAAATAGTGGGTTGCCTCCTAGAAGTGCTAAGTTTTTCATCTTCAGCCAGACACATGAAAGCTTGTAAAGATTTTATTCCGGATCACTCAAAGCAGTGGATTCTTTTGACAGCTGCTCACCTTCTAAGTAAGGTTTTAATCTCTGACTGTTAACAGTGAAAATGTGACCATTTTTAGGATTCAAAATTTTAACAGCACCATAGTGAAAAACCTTGACTACAACAAATGGCCCATCCCATCTGGACTTAAGCTTATCAGGGAACAAACACAGCCTAGAATTAAAAAGTCAAACCTTTTGATTAACAGAAAAAACCTTCCTGTGAATATACTTATCATGAAAGGCCTTGGTTTTAGCTTTGTAAATCTTTGAATTTTCATAGGCTTCATTTCTTAGTTCCTCTAATTCATTGAGTTGTAGATCTCTATGGGACCCAGCTTGAGTAAGAGCAAAATTGACTTGCTTAATGGCCCAATATGCTCTATGCTCAAGCTCTACGGGCAAGTTGCAGACTTTTCCAAAAAATAGGTGGTAAGGTGACATGTCAATGGGAGTTTTGAATGCAGTTCTATAGGCCCATAATGCATCATCTAGTCTATCAGACCAGTCTTTTCTATCTGGCCAAACAGTTTTATGCAAGATGTTTTTGATCTCCCTATTGGAAACTTCTACCTAGCCACTAGTTTGGGGATGATAGGGGGTGGCGAGCTTATGAGTGATGCCATACTTGTGGAGTAAAGTTCAGAATTGAGAATGCGTGAAATGAGAACCCTCATCACTAATAATAGCCCTAGGACACCCAAATCAAGAAAAAATATTTTTCTTCATAAATTTCATTACAACCTTTTGATCATTGATCCTTGTGGATATAGCTTCAATCCATTTTGAGACATAATCGACTGCCACCAATGTATATTCATTTTCAAAAGATAGAGGAAATGGTCCCAAGAAATCGATACCCCAAACATCAAAAATCTCAACTACCAGAATGGGATTTAGTGGCATCATATCTCTCTTCAAATTACCGCCCACAGCTTGGCACCTCAAACAAGATTTAGCGAATTCATATGTAGCGTTGAATAAAGTGGGTCAGTAGAATCCACTCAACAAAACCTTAGCCATTGTCTTTTTTCCTTAGAAGTGTCCCCCACATGTAACAGTATGACAAAAATTCAGCATAGATTGTTGCTCCTCTTCGGGGACACATCTTCTAATAATTTGATCGGGACCCACATGGAACAGCTCTGGGTCCTCCCAAAAATAGTGCTTGACCATAGAAAAGAAATGATCCTTCTCTTGTTCAGTCCACCCACCCGAAATCTATTCTACTACCAAGTAGTTAACAATGTGAGTGTACCAGGGACTTGAAGTGTGAGAAATAGCAAGAAGATGCTCATCAGGAAAGGAATCATTCATGGGAGTGCTAGCAGGTATAACAATACGAGATAGATGGTCAGGAACAACATTTTCTAACCCCTTCTTGTCCTTAATTTTCAGATCAAATTCTTGTAAAGCACAAATAAACTATCATTCAAACGAAAAAGAATTGTTAGCTGTTTTACTCGGCATACGAAAATATAGAATTTATTTGTTACCAAAACCCTTCCTTATTCGCACAGACAATAAAAATCTTAGTTATTTCCAAAGACAAAAAATCAAAGGATCAAGAAATGAAGGTAGACTAATCAGATGGCAACTAGAACTTAGCCAATACAACTTCACAATTCAACATATTGAAGGATGTAAAAATAGTTTACCAGACACCTTAACCAGAGAATTACACCCTGACTTCACAATATGCCAAGACCACGAGATATAATTCAAGAACCACCATCAATTGAAATTGATCGACAACTTATTAATAATAAAATTATTCTTCACATATGAAGTCCCCTCTACACAAGGTATTATCAATTATCACGAAAGATGTACGTTCCTAATGAAGGTATTACAAGATTTAGAATTGAATTCAACCCAAATTTATTACCAAGCAGAACCGTCTTCCAGCAATGTTGATTCCGCAATGATGATACGCAACAAACATTTGAAATTGGATTGAAAATGTCAATACATTATTTACAAGAGAACATAGGGATAATTATATTATGGAACATCCATCAACCAGGAACATCGTCACTTTAGAAATTGATCCGGCTGCAATTCGCATTTAGAATTTACCACCTTATTTAGAAGTAATTAATACGGGTTATCAACTCTTACAAATAGGATCATAATTTATTGAACCACGATTTGATATTACTGCATTACATGATACATTGACATATCAATATCATCGCTGGTGATCAATCATTCACTCATTTTTAACTTACAAAAGGGATAATACCCAATTAGCCGTGTTGTTATATACATCACACAAGGCTTACCTATATCATATACAATTACAGCTCTGATATTATTTACTTCAGCAGCATATATACATTATTTCTTACTTATATCTACACTCATATTTACAGAACAATGGAAACAATAGAAGCCTTGCAAGATGCTCTACTTGAAATACAATTAAAACGGTCAATCGTCGATGCAGAAGAAAAACTTATTACAACAAAACTCAATTGCTTAACTGACAAATTGTCAACCTCTGGATCATCAACCCCACACACATCAAGAGCACAAACTCCTGAAACAAAAGAATCCCAACCTAACCCAAAACCAGAAAAAAATCCCACTCCCGAACCTTCTTTATGCCCTACCTATACTCAAACTATAACAAAGACAGAAACAGCCTCGCTTAACAAAATACTTCGCCTCAACAAAATTATTCTTCACACACGAAGTCCCCTCTACACAAGGTATTATCAATTATCACGAAAGATGTATGTTCCTGATGAAACTTCTAGCATCATTAACAAAAATTATCTCGATTTAGATTGTACCGAATCCACAGAAGAGATGAAAAAGAAAATTGATAAATGGGCTAATGAGGCCCAAATCAACCTAGATGTGCGCTCAGGATACCTGGGAGGTTAGTAAGAAACCCCCTCCTCATGTAGGTCAGGTGCCATATGGGTGGTCACCGAATGTTGGCGATAAAAACACACCGAGTCCTAGTATATCCCAACCAAAAAAAACATATATGTAACCCAAAAAATCTAAAAAAATGCATTTTGCATCCATTTGTGTAGCGCCTCGCATGGTCATATTTCCTTTTTCTATTTGCATTCTGCTTGCCTGCATGTGCATTCCATATTTTATTTCTCGTTTTTCAATCTTGTTAATAAGATTTAGCCCTCTGACCCTGCATCGAGGAAAAGTATGATCTATCTCGGGTAGGGGGCTAAAATCAAACTTCAGCCGAAGACTGGTGGGAGCGAAAGCAAAGTACACTCCGATCGAGAAAGTTTGCCTTGTCTTAGTTTTCGCGGTCAAGAAGCTGAGGCATTACATGTTATCCCATGAAGTGAGCTTAATATCTAAGGCCGACCGTGTCAAGCACATTCTCTCCCAACTAGTCCTGAAGGGGCGTCTCGACAAGTGGGCCATACTACTAATGGAGTTTGACATCACGTACGTGCCGCAGAAGGCCATTAAAGGGCAAGCCGTCATAGACTTCTTCACAGCACACCCCGTGCCCGAAGATTCCCCACTAGTCATGAAGCTGCCTGAAGATGAGATGTTGGAATTGGACCAAGTCCAACAGACCACCTGGTAGGTGTACTTCGACGGGGCCTCGATAACAGAAACAACGCTATCCGGGCATACCAAAGTACAGGTCGGAGCTGGCATCATCCTCAAATCTCCAAACAGAGAAGTATTACACACTTCTTGTTCTATCAGCAAGCCCTGCACAAATAATGAAGTGGAGTATGAAGCTCTTATTATTGGCCTCCAAGTCGCCTTGCAGATAGAGATCAAAATGCTACAAGTATTTGGCGATTCAGTATTGATCGTCAAGCAGGTCCAAGGACAGTTTGATGTCTGAAAACTTGAGCTACTCCCTTACCACGCTAAGGCAAAATGGCTCATGGATCAGTTCTACCTCATTGAAATAGGCCACGTCGCCAGAGGAGAAAATGCACAAGCCGATGCATTGGCGAAATTGGCAAGCTCATTAATAGTGCCACCAGATAGATCACTCAGCATTCGGGTGATAAATCAGCACCAAGTGCCTAGCATGATAGAAGAATCAGAAGAGGAAGAATTCGAGGCCCTCACAGTGGAGGCCGTCAGCTTACCCGACTAGAGGGACCCTCTTATGCAGTGGTTCAAATACTAGCAATTACCCAGGCAAAGAGAAGAGAAGATCAGGCTGATAAGAACAAAGGACTCTTACGAGGTCTGAAATAGATCTTATTCTGGGTTAGGGCAGATGCCAAGCAAAAAGTACTCCTCTGATGCCTATCCACCGAAGAGGCCTGGTGAGTCATGAAAGAGGTTCACGTCGGAACAGCTGGTGCACACCAGGTGAGACCGAAATGAAGATTGAGATAAAAAAGCTTGGCTACTACTGGCCGACAATATTTGACGACTGCTGCAAGTATGCTAAGTCATGTCAAAAATGTCAGGAGCACACGGCGGTGCCTAGAAGATCACTTGTGTCGCTGCATCCAACAATGCCCAACTGGCCGTTTGCCCAATGGGAAACAGACGTCACGGGTTCGTTACGTACGTCATCTGCAGGGTGCAAGTGTATTTTGGCGGCAACTGACTATGTTTCCCGCTGGGCGGAAGCTATTGCTCTGAAAAAAGTGACTAGAGAAATTGTAATTAGATTTATCCGCCGCAATATCATATTTTGGTTTGGCACTCTCGACCAAATTATCTCAGACAATGACAGTCACTTCTGCAATCAGAAGGTCTACCAGCTGCCAAAAAAGTACAAGATCGACTGGAGGATGTCAACTCCTTACAACCCACAAGCCAAAGGCCTGGCTGAGACTTTTAACAAGACTCTCTGCACTCTCCTGGTCAAAATTGTTAGTTCCAACAAAAGAGACTGGCTGAGCATTACAGCTTGGCCCTGCTGACTCACAGCTTGATAGAAAATGAGAAATGGAAAAACAAAGAAATGGAATCAACAGCACCGGAAAGCTAGAAATGAAACACAGTAATGTTGCTCTTGATGAAAACCATATGGACGTCTAGAGACCATTTTTTTATCAAAAATGGAAATGGTTTGCAGATGTGGAAACAACTGTTTTCATTTCCAAGTCTGATGGTTATCAGATATCCACTTTTCTGCGCCTGATAAGCTATCAGGTGTACTTTATCGGATTTCTGTATCATTGTCTGATTTGGAAACAGATCATAATAACGGATACCAGGTATCCATTATCAGCCATAGGTTTAGGGCTCTAAAAGTGATGTCATCATCCTCATACTTAAATATAAAAAAAATGGAATTCAATATGTCTTCTGTGCTTTAGATGCTCCATCAGATATCATTGGAAGGATCTCAGTGATATCAATGAAAATGTTTTAGCAATGATTTCAGTTCATGCTTGAACATCAAAATGGTGGAACCTGGTAGCCAAAACGCAAGGACATCAGTCGAAAGGTAAGATGACTTTGATATTATCCAGTTAAAAAACGAACATCAGGATAATGCACATTTTTCACATTCTTAAACCTCAAACACACATTATTTTGTTGAGTAATTCGTGCTTCAAAGTCTAATGCCTTCCCATAATCAGCTGATGCATCAGATTATAAAGCCTCTCAAAGATATTTTACCAAACAGTTGCTGTCCGATAATCGTACAGCCACCCTAAAGTGGATGAGTGGACTCTACTAATGTTATTTAGCATAATTGGCATCCAAAAATCATGTGGCTGAAAGAGGGAAGCTCAAAATTCTGTATTACATAAGGTTAACGTGGAAAATCACAGTGGTATCACACAAACTTAATCTAAAAGCAACACACTGTTGCTAAAAGGAGGCAAAAGAAAACAGCACGAGAAAGTGCAAATTTGAACTGTGCTCCCTCGCACGAACTGAATCACAAGAAAAATTGACCTTGATTTTACGGTTTTAGAACTTCAAATAAGAAGACTCCATTTTTAATTCATCCCTCGTTCTCTTTATGCCTTTTCGTCTAGGATGCTCATTTGGAAGAAATTTACTTCAAAGATTGAAACTTGTGTTCCTTCCTCGAAACCATGAATTTCCCACGTTCACTTCCCTATCCTCCTCATTTTTGCCAGCTAGAAATTTGAGAGCTGACCAGCCACTTACAGAGAGGTAGACAGCATGCCCAATCGTCACCCCAACACACACGCACACACGCGCACACACAGAGATATAGAGAACAGCGAAGAGACAGAATATAAGGGAAAGTGATGCAGGACGGAAATGATTCACCCCATCAAAATAAATTAAGCTCTCATGGGCATTTTATCAAACATATATCATGCTGCAGATCACTGCTTTCTAACTCAACACAAATAGAATTATATGTATGGAGGCAATCATCGACAGAACATTTAATTATGATGCGTTAAATCTCATAGCAAAACAACACTGCAAATTTCTGAATTCATCTACTCAATCACACTCTCACAGCATGCAGGTGGCTCAAATGACCCGTCAGTATATGGCGGTCTTTCTTTGGGAAGTCATGAAAATCAACCTATAGTACACTGTCTGGATATCAGCCACGGTTGATCAAGTTGGGATCATATTTTAGCCAAGTGATGTATACCTTGTCTAATTGCCGGAATAAGGGGCCTGAGGAGCTCCAGGTAAATGGAGCTGTGCACTTGGTTGTAGAAAAGCCAGATGAAGCACCACTTGGTATGTTGCCTGCCCAAGACGCCCGCTGATCTTTTGATCAATGAGACCGTGGGTTGGTTGCTCTTCAAACTGTTGGTAATATGCATGGACGTTTGCCTTTGTTTATACCCTGCATTATGTGGTCCTCAGAGATTGCAACGGCAGGGCACAGGCACCGGCCTTCAGCCCTCGGCACGCGTGATACCGCGTGTGGGGCTGAGATTCGTGGGTGACCTCCTGGAGAGTGCAGTTGGGGCACTCCCAGCGCTGCTCTGGGGCCAGGATCGGAATATCTGCCATGTGCGGGTCCTTAGTTGTGGCAGCTTACGGATGCGTGGCCAGCGAGGGCCGCGACACCGCGCCTGACGGTCGGGTTGTTCGCCGTGACCGACGCTGCGGACGCAGTACCGGCGTTTACGAACTTCGCGAGGATCGTGGACACTGTCGGGGCGTTCGCGGTGACTGTAGCGTTCACCGTACCGGCGACAGGCTTGTTGATGCTGTGCTTGACCGTCGCGACGTTCGCAATGACCGGAATCGGGTCCGGCGGATGACCGAACGGCGGCACGTCACCGATGAACTGGTAGGTGAGTGACGGAAGCTCCATACGGAGCGGCAGGTAGAAGATCTGTCGAAGGCCAGGACGCAGGCTCTCCTCGTTCACGACGAGCCAGCGCTCATCGCGATCTGGAACTACCACGTTGTCGGAGAACTTACGCGTCTCACCGAGGATTTCGAAGACCGGGGTGACGAGCACGTCGAGAGAACCCGCAGGCGGCGAACCGCCGTCGAATTCCATCGAGATGGGAACCTCTACGTCCAGGGTGCCCTCAGTGTCGCCGTAGAAGCCCTCGCCCTCGAACTCCAGGTGCGGGAGGCCGAAATCGATCTCACCGGGGATC